>VAFG01000373.1:138771-246088 GCA_013461545.1 Syncephalastrum contaminatum | reverse complement strand
CCGGGAAAGTGCGCACCCGCATTCCTAACCGCTCGCGCGTGCGAACGTGCGTGCGCATCCGTTTTTTTTTTTTTCAGGGATGCTGGAGCCAGGCACCAAAACGTGGCCTTGTCGAAATATATTTTATCCGTTTCAGGGTATAGGCCAGTGAAATACAAAGAAAGTATCATGAATGCATTTGGGGAAATGGGGGGAAAGGGTGCGAGCAAGATAGGCTACTCCATGCTGCTGTGCTCTATTCTTTGTAGACCCGCCAGAAACCACACTGATTTCAAGCGCGGGCGCGCGCGAGCGGGCGAACAGACGCGTGCATTATACCCTATACTATAACAGTGATGTACCTGGATGTGTGTGGATTGGGGGCCGGATCGGTGGACCGCCTACCTATGTGAGTCTGTTCACGTAGGTCCTTTTTTTTTTCTTTCTTTCTCGAAGCTGCCCCTGAAGCCCCTTCACCTCCTTGTTCCCCCTGGGAAAAAAAAGTTTCATTATCATATTGTATACATAGGGGAGCCCAGGTCACATATGAAAAAGATAGATATGATGTACGTACACCTTTGTGTGTGTGTTATGTTGGGCGCAACGGCACGTTGCACAGCTTACGCACTCTGTGACATCGACGCACATAAAAAAAGGTTTGCCATGAGAATATCTCTTGATAAGGGAAGTGCCGATCAGTGCGGAACCGTTGCACATAACTGTCCATCGACGAAACACTGCTGATCGCTAGATGACCGGAACTCAAGAGCCGAGGAAAACGCCAAGACGGTCTTTAGGCCCCATCACACATCAACACAGCACGAGTCACTTACAATAAAATACTCATTCCGACCTAGACGTCAAGAGGCAAAAGAATAATGTCATGGCGTCAATCTTGCTTAATTCGTAACGATAAGCGAGGAGGGATGCTGCAGTGTAACTTTTGTGTGGTGCCGATTGTGCGCTTTGACGGAAATCTCTGTATTCGGGTTTGAGACAATAACAACAACACAGAAAGTATGCTACGCTGAGCTACTACATGTCTCAAGCACAAAGCGAGCACAAGAGAGAAAGGGGGTAAGGGATGAGTGCGAGTAGTAGTGCACGCTCTTGCGTGCGTTTGTGTGTGATGCTGGCGAGAAAAGAAAATGTGATGAATAGCCTGTTTTGATGGAGAGGCAACCGGCCGGGTTTCTTTTTTCGTCTAATTTCCGGGGCAACCGCCCTCAATTTTTCTTTTGGGCTAGTCAGAAGTCATATACTTTTTTTTTGCTGCTGCTCATCGGCTCGGACATCCGCCAGAAGGATGAGATTTGCAGCGGCGAAAGACAGTTTTCGCGCGAAAAGCGTTCCCACTTGGATACACAAAGACCAGAAACCTAAACTATCCAGCGCCGAACCAATCCCTAGCTGAGGATCTGCAACCATATCACTGAAACTGACCGCCGCTGCCCTTTCTCGTTTGTGTCCTGCTACAAGCGAAAAAAAGACAGCCAGAGCAGGGAGCACTACCATTCGCAGTTGGATGTGTCGCGAGTGGAAAGTCCCCCATTCTGTTTTCATTTGCCGTGTTTCTTTTGCGTATCCGCACCGACAAAGGAAATTAAAAAAAAATTTCAAGCACAAGCTTTTTTTTTTCTTGTTGGAACACGAAAATAAAAACCCATCGATTTAACAACACTTTTACTTTTTTTTTTCTTTCTTTTCTTCTGTCGTCTGTGCTTCTTCTCTTACTTTTACTTCTCTACATTCCTTCTGTGGATTTTTTTTCTTTTTTTTTGTACAAACTTTTTTTTTTCTCTTTTCTACATATCCTCTTCCCCTCCCCCTTCCCCCCCTTCGAAACATTCACACGCTAATCGCCATGTATGCCTTCAATTCATACTACGGCACTTCGTCGCCAACCTCCAGCAACTATACATACCACCCGCAGCATCCACAGCAACTCCAGCAGCACCAGCATCAGCAGGCAGCCCAGGTGGCCGCCGCTCCTGCTGCAACTGTGTCCTCGTCCCAGCAACTCGGTGGCGGTCCGATCCAGGTCATGACCTGGAACCCGCCCTTTGCTGCTTTCCCGACGCAGCATTCGATGCAGCAGCATTCAACTCAGCAGCAGCAGCAACAGCAGCAGCAGCAGTCCCATCATCATCAGCAAGAACATAAATCCGCACATTCCATCTATCATCATCACCAGCAGCAGCATGTGCCACCGCCTCCTCCTCCGCCCACGTCTGTCCTACCTGCCATGCCTCCGCCCACGCAACCCTTTAAGCTCACGACCTCTTTTTGGGAGGATGAGGGCACCGTGTGCTTCCAGGTGGATGCGCGGGGCATGAGCGTCGCACGGCGTCAAGGTAATAATTAATTCATTTGATTGATACGAGATGATCCCGAAAATAACTCATTCTAAACCCCATCATTTTATATTAACCACTCTTTTGATTAGATAATGACATGGTGAACGGTACCAAGCTTCTGAATGTTGTGGGCATGTCCCGCGGCAAGCGTGATGGCATCTTGAAGAACGAGCCTGGTCGCGTCGTCGTCAAGGTGGGCGCAATGCACTTGAAGGGTGTATGGTAAGTGCCAAAAAAAAACTTGATGGACATAACATCGTTGTGTCAAAAATAGATGTCAGTGATTGACATATTTCATGTATCACAGGATTACAATCTCTCGTGCAAAGCTCCTGGCGAAACAGTACAAGATTGCCGAGTTACTTCACCCGCTTTTCGTGGATGATCCGGCAATGTACTTCTACATGGCGCCACCACCCCCTATCCTGCCTCCTGGGTATATGTTTCCGTTCCAACCCCCGCAGTTCGCGGAGCCACCCGTACCACCTCAGCATCATCCTCAGCCGCACCAGCAACATCATCAGCACCAACAGCAGCAGGACCGACGCTCAAGTATGTATCTCTATGCGCACATACGCCATCCCCAGAGGACGCGTACGTCACATGTCGATGAGTAGAGATATACTTACCTTTTTTGTTTATTTGTTTGTACCTGTACAGTCATCTCGCATCGGAGCTCAATTGCATCGGTCCCGTCTGTGCCTTCGATGTTGCCTGAGCAGCCTGTATTTAACTACGATTCTCATACTGTGAACGGCAATGGTAATGGTGGCGGCGTGCTGGCAGCGCCCCCTCACCATCCGTATGCAGTAGCAGCCGATGAGACGTCGCCTCAGCAAGCTTTCTTTCCTCGAGGAGCATATACGTTTGATATGGATATGCAGTCCACGAACCACAGCCTTCTGGACTATGCCAGCCGCGCAGGCGGTTCGTCCTCCGGCTTGTCCGGTATTACGACCGCTTCTGACTCTGCGCCGAATACACCTCAGCAGTACTACCACCAGGCATCCCATCTTTACGATGATACCCCGCAACCATCTCATATCCTCCAGGGATATCCCATTTACAACAAGCAGCAAGAGCCTACTTGGTAATGTCGCCTTCCTCTTCTGCCGTTTGTGTGGAACTGACGTGAGCCGGCTCGCTCGTCCATGCGTCTCGAGGCAAAAAAAATATATATTTCCCACAAAAAAACTGAGGCCCCCCTTACCTGCTCTTTTCGAAACTTTTTCTCATACCATCATCTTTTTCTTTTTTTTTTATCTCCCTCTTGTCTTTGAATACTTTCTTTCACTTTTTAAACCTTAATGCCCGATCCCTATGAATACCACTAACATTCTACAAACCGCCCTTCCTCCATTTCCCCTCCCTTCATCCCACTCCCAAACGCACATCCCTGCCTTTGCTGGGCAGCTTTGTACTTTACCCGCCATTTTTGTATTTCCCTTTTTAGGCGTTCTAATGGATTTTACACGCCTTCCAATTTTCCTGTTTGTCCATGTGTTTGGCCGTCTGTGTGTAACGGCTTTATGACGTTTAAAACGAAAACATCACTACTGAGTGTTTCGAAAAAGAAGAATGGGTTACATCTAGGCTTCAAGAAACCCCATTAATGTCGACAGCCCTTCACTCTCCTATAATTTGGGATTCTCAGCAATAGGCATGTGTAGGGGACTATAACCATGCGAGGAGATTTTCGTCACGGGTATGGAATATACGAAGGGGTCAAGTCTCCAAGGAAGTAGGGAACAGAATATAGCATATTTTGGTCATCATCGAATTCGATCGGCAATCTGCTTTCGGCTATCGATTTTCCCTTGCCACTATCAACATCCTGGATCCCTTGATGAGCTACCGAATACCTTTTTGATATACATGGGCATGATATACGTGTAATATACTGTACATTAGATACTGGCTGCTCTGAGCATGTTCCATGATCGAAAATCACACAGCTTTGGCAAGAAAAGGAACTATCTACGGACCAGCGACGGTGATCATGTAGCGGGCACCACGATGGATGAACTTCAAGCTGCACAGCTGAGCATGCCACGTCATCAACAAGGATTCTATAGTCGATAAAATATCGTGACCTCTTGCCAAGAGAGGTGGAATAGCTGATGGCTGGGTTGGGCTTAGTCTGAATAGACAAGCAGGTGAGATGCGAGTGATTCGCATTGTGGACGAAGGAGACGTCGTCGCAAAGGAAAAGGTGTATAACGACATTACGTTATCTTCGGGCAAGCGTCAAGCTGAAGGGTTGCTGTTGTGCTCAAAAAATATTGGGACGGAACTGCTTCTGACAAATTCTGATTTGCAAAGCTCCGGCATCAGCTTCTATGTTTGTGCTGAAATGACGGTGCGAGCGCTGAGAATACACCGAATAATTTGACGAGCATCGCTATGCGTGAGATATCCGCGCTATCATTTTCGTTGATGGCCCGCCTAGCCATGTATGAGTAAAGATATAAGATTACTCCAAGAACCTTTCGTATTTGTATTTACCGTGTACTCCGTATAAAATTCAGCTCATTGGTAGCGCGAAAACGTCAGTATAACACTATACAAGTACTTGTACCGTCGCTGTACTTTGCGTCGATGACTATTGTTTCAAGGGCTACGCAATTTGAGAAGCTCGTTCTGGTATGTTCATCAGGCACCAGTCAATAGTTAGGGAACGCGGATTCCAAGTCGCAATGTAATCAATAACAACAACAAATCAGTCTAGGAGGTCTCCGGTATACAGACATGAAAGAGAAAAGATCGCCGTACCTGTACCTGTATAAAGCTTTGAAGGATACTCCCTTTATGGATAGATTAGCTTTTTAAGATCAATCCACTATTCAACCTCATGGCCTTCCGAGTCTTTTCATTTCATTGCTAGAACGCGATATAAATGATCGAATGAAGGTCGGACGGCATGTCCATGACTGTTGTCTCATATCTACCTCTTTTTCTTTTATTAATTCGAAGATTATCTTCTCGCCGTATAACCGAGCTCAGGATCGGGAGCGGTAAGCTAAGGGTAAGATAGACGCCATGAACTCCCCTTGACCCACTCTACCATCGGTTGCCCGCCTATTGCATCACGCTGGTACACGCACTAATTATACAAAAGGAAGATTCATATGTAGCTTGTTGTATTGCGTTTTCCGCGCTGAACTCCAGTGCTCGTGCCGACCCACGTCTTCTCGTCGTCGTCGTCTTTGCTCTGCGCTCGTGTCTCTGCTCCCATGTTTTTCTTTCCTCGGTTTCTCGGTTTCTTGGTTTCTTTTGTCCCAGCCAATAGGTAAAAAGGCCACAGACAAACGAAACCATGTCAAGATGTGCTTATCCGTTATCAGGCCAGCGTCATCCTCGTTCCTTCTTTTTGACCCGCCTGTTCCTTGCCACGTATCCTCTTCCCATTCCATATCCTGCGGCAGCATGACTGTTGCACTCTTATAAGTCTCATATTACAGCCATACGCTTTCGCAAAATATCTTGCGCCCCGACCACCAAAACCCAAACACTTCCTACTGAACAATACGCTTGAATGATGACTTATGGAATTTGCGTAAATTAAATCAGGCAGCCAGCCGCCTTGTTTGTCCAATAGTGAAGGCAACTTCATCGCAAGCACGTAAAGCGAAGTCTTCAGAAAGCCCTTATAGACTAGTTCAACCACCCCATATCATTTGTTTTATAACAACAATAAAGGTCCAAAAGCTGCCTAAGGTTTTACCCCCACAAGAAGACATTTACACTAAGAAGGTTAGGAGCAATATGCATACTTTGAGGATGGTTGCGAAAAAGGAAAGTTGGATACCCACAGAATGTCTGGCGCTCTTTTGCGCGCGCATTTTTGGTGTGACATGTGCCCCGGGTCATTCAATTGTACAACAACAGCTGATGTTTGTTTTTGACCAAAAATTTAGGTGCCAAAAAGAATAAACTAAACAGAGAGACAGAAGTATTGAAAGAAAAAAGAAAACGGAAGAGGCAGAAATGTGTACATGCTACTTATGTATAAAAAAGACCAAAGAGAAAGAAAGAGAGGAGAGAGGTAGTCTGGATATGGAACGTGGTATGTATAACCTCTCTCGTATGAAATATGTCGTAAATGTTATGTTTGTGTGTGTTTGTGTGCGTGTGTGTGAGTCTTTTGGATGAGAGATCAGTTACATGGAACAAGTGTCCAGCTTCATCGGACTGAGACGTCATATTGGAAGACTTGTCCGGTTGAAGGATCCACGATGGGGATGACTCGGCTAGGTAATGGCCAGGGAGCCTTGCTGGGAACAGCAACAGGGGTCATGTTGGCGGGATCAATGATGGGAATAGCACGGCGAGAGGCAGAGGGCGGGGATGTGCGTGGAGAGGACTGCGGCGATATCCGTTGCTGGATACGCTGACGGTGCTCGATGATCTTTTTTTTTTTGGGAAGAAAAGGGATAGAGATGTGTGAGGATTTACCCGAGAAACAAGAGAAAATACGGAGAAGAAAAAATCGAGAGAGGGAGAAGAACCCTTATGAAAGAGGAAGAATAGTAGTACTCACTTCTTCTTCGCAGCTTCGAATGGGGCAAAAGTCATCATCGTCGTAGAAATTTCGAGCGAGTTCGTGCTGTGTCTTGAACTGCTCTAGCCTTGAAGGCATCATCATGGGTGTGGACGCTGCCGATGAAAAGTCCGTGGGTGAGTGAGCCACACGGTTCTTTTTGAAGACAGAGAATGATGATTGCTACTCACTGGATGTGCTGCTATTCATGCTTGGGGAGTGATGCTTTTGAGGAATGAAGATAAGAAAGAGAGTAATAAATATACGGGCACAGGTCGAAAGGTTTTTGATATAAAAAAAAGAAGAACGAGGAGTTGGGGACGGCTGGGGCGAGGACAGAGTTTAATAGGCTGTACTCTCGTTATGCATGGTTGTGAATGATTGGCTGCCAACCGCTCTTTCTGTAGTTACACACGCCGGTTTGTGCGCGCGAGGACCCTTTTGGTTTAGCGCCGCGCTATTCCTTTTAGAGTAGCTCGCCCTTGCCCTCTTGTCTCTTTCAATTTACGCATTTTTGTTGTTTCGCCCAAACACTCCCTCAAAAAGAAAAGAGAAGCAAAGGCGATCCTGTCTGCTCCCTTTTGTAGCATCTCCACAGATGGTATAGAAAAAAGGGAAACTTGAGCACAGGTCCGATTTTGGGCGATAAATCAATGTGTCGTGTCGTGTTGTGTGTTGCGTTGTGTACTTTAGCGGGCGCAGTGAAATGATATTTATCCCGAATGATCAGCAAACAGCTTCATATTGTATTATGATGCAATGAAGCGCCCTCTCATCTCATTAAACACTAGTAAATAGCCTCTCTAAAGGCAACCAGTTTTTCACCCTTGACTTGCGCTGTAGTTTTTGTGGTTGCAGAATACAAGGTCAGCGCCAAACTTAAAAAAAAAAAGCATGCGTTTGTACACTTACTATCTTTGTCAACCACGAACTCGCCAGCGACATCACAGTCTTTAAGTGACGCCTTTTCAAGAATTTTGGCATTTTTGCCAATCACACAGCCGTCCACCTTGGCACTACAGAACAAGAAATGAAACAAGCGTGCGCGTGTGAGAAAATGGTATTGAGTTTTTTCGCTTCCACTCCTTTTCTGCCCCTTCGAGAACTTACTTGTCTTCAATGACCACGTGGTCCATGATAATCGAGTTGGCAATTTTAACGTTCTTGCCAATGACACAGTGCGTGCCGATACACGACTTCTTAACCGACGACCGCTCGTCGATCTTTGTGTAGTCGCCAATCATGGAGTCGTTGCCGACCTGCGTCTTGGGCGCCACTTCGGCCGTCGCAGGCACACGAATAACATTTTGCCCCTGCTTGGTTGCCTGTACGGGAAGGGAAGGAGGTATTTAGGTTCATCACACTCATGCATCTCACTCGCGATTTGGATGGCCGCCCGCCCTTCTTAATTGGGCCCATTCTCCAGTGATAAAATGGAACACTTACATGGCGGTTCAGTTCGCTGTAGCTGGCAATCGTGTTACCACGTCCACACACACCGCCGCGCTGGATATACACATGCGTCGATACTGGGCTTACCCACGGCTTGTCAAGCGTGCCCTGTGCTTGTTCCTCGGGTGACGCAGTAGTTGACAGCGACAGTGCGGTTTTAAAGAGAACATCGGTCGAGCGCGCATCTGCAGTCAAATAAGTATCTGTGTGTGCGCCCACCTTTTTTTCCCCTCTTTATCATTGTAGATCCCCCGTCTCGTATGCCCTTCCCTTTCTGTCATGAACTTACAGTCATCCACTTTTTCCCGCTCAACCATTTTTTTCTGGTACTGGCACTTGACGAGCATAGGGATCAGATCCTCAGATATGCTCGAAATGTTTTCCTTGTCAGCAACCATGTCCAGCACCCAGCGTTTGAAAATGTACAAGTGTGCATCTTGTAGGTCAGTGTGGATCCGCACACGCGGGAATCTGCATGCAATAGGGTGCAAGTCGTGAGTATAGATTCTACAAAAAGCCAAAAGGGCCCTGGAGCCCCTCGCGAAGAGACTTACTTTTCGAGGAGTGACATGCGCATGGAAAAGTCTTCATCCGTGCTCTGCCGTGCTTTGTATACCAAAGAAGACTGTGCAGGATCGATACCAACGTAAGGCAAAAGATCTGCAAAGGCATGAATACATCAGTAATTTAGGTCTTGACGGGGTTCACCTGAACCTTCATTGCCCTGCTTCTTTTACCTTCGTCTTTGCTATCGGTCAAACTCGGTTCGAAAAACATGGCTGAGAGGGTGGGATCGCGAACACGGTGGCTATCGAGCAGGTCGCGAGGATCCATATCCGTCACCAAATCGCACGGGACGACAATAAAATCACGCTACATTGTCCATTTAGCTTTGCCTTTTTTCATCAATAAACGTGTGTCTAACCTCAATTTTATCTTTGACCGATCGCAGTGCATCTGCCGTGCCAAAATCCTCGTCGACGCTCACCACCGTGCAATGCACGCTGCCCTGGTAAACGCGTGAAATATACGCAGAGAGCTTTTGTGCGGCTGTGCCCGTCGACTGTATTAACAAAAGAGCATCTATCTTCATGCATCAGATAACGCGTTTGTCTTGTCTCTTTCCTTCTTGTACACCATACCGTGAATTCCAGCCTTCTCGAGCCAGTCGAGGGTGTATGCAATGATGGGTTTGTTGGCGACAGGTAGTAATGCTTTTGGTAAATTATCTTCTTCGGAAATGGGGTAGAGTCTGATCGAGTTGTTGGAGAAAAAGGGCAAATGGGCCGTTAGTGAGAGTGCATTTGCTTCGATTGCGGTAGTATGAACCTGTTACTGCTGCCGTATCCTGCCAGGACAACAGCTTGAAATTCGCAGACGCGATGGTGGCGGCTTTTATCGAATAGCATAAGGGAAGGGTAGACGAGCGGAACGGGTGCCGTCTGTGGCTTGAACAGTGATTCTTCCGGAAATGGGAGACATAATGTGAGTCACAGCCTTCATATTCATAGCATGCGCAAAAGGTGCTCAACGCTGACATAGGAAACACTATAATAAAACACCAATTAAAAAGCTTTCATGCTGGCAAGTATTCCTTGAGTCTGAGTCGTTTGATGCTGATATAAAAAATATTATTTATTGTCACCAAGATGAGCTTAAACAGGAGTATACTAGAATGAGTCGTCGATAGAGCTTTCTGTCAACGATATACGCACCCCTCTCTTTGCTACCTAAAGGTAAGTGCGAACTAGATCTAAGGCAGTATCAATATCGTCTTGGGATCGCACAAGGCAGCTATGAGCAATGTAAAGATCAGGGCGAATAAGTACAAGTACAGCTGGTGGGTTGGCTTCATGGAGATATTCCGTCAATCCGACTCGCTTGGACACCGTAAACTGATCTTGAGCCAAACGAACGTGGTCTTCAATCCAAAACACATCTCCGGCGTCTTTTTCATCTTCCTTGACATAAGGCGGCGGGCGGTAAGTGTTAACGCCACACGAGGGCTCGATAATCACACGACCCCAGGTTTCTTTGGGCAATGACGCCTTGTAAAAGTATTCTGTCCATGGGAAGAGCGGCTGCGAGGAATAGCGGCTTGTCACGAGCATAGCCACATGTCTGTTGTGAACGGTATAGTTGAGGAGGATCCGCCGCAGAGTGAGGCGCTCGACCATGTCCTCTCCGACGCACCGGCGGACTAGATTATTACTTTCCTTGATCATAGTACCAGGTTCTACGAGTTTGGCGGCATCAGTCTGGCGGGGGAATATAAGAGGCGAGTTGATGGTGACTTGATTCTTGAATATATTTCAGAAAGTATGAGATAAGAGGAACATGTATAGCCTTGTTTTATGGCCTACCTGGAGGACGCCTTCAATCACTTTGGAGCGGAAGCTGTCAAACCACAACATGGCGCGGATAGCTGTAATACGTACAAGGCTATAGAACCAGCTGTCTGTTATACCAGCTGCAGTGGCTGATCCAGTTGCTTTCATGGTCGCCTCTACGATAGGTTCTCTCTACAAAATATGCATGTATCAATCCTGTAAGTCATGAAGCTTGATAGACCCGAAGGCATTTCTTGACTTACTTCAATGTTGTAGGACTCCAGGAGTGTCTCTGGATCCCTTGTCTTGCCTTTAAGAACCAGCGAAAGTTTCCATGCAAGGTTGTCAGCTAAGTATACAAGAAAATTAAGCTCAAAGGACCTAGCAATACCGTAGCATGAATTTGTTTACGTACCATCCTGTAAGCCCAAGTTCATACCCTGGCCACCTGCAGGCGAATGACAATGCGCGGCATCTATAGACAATTGATTCTATTGTCAGCCTAATTTTCTACGAGCGTTATATCCAATTTCTACTTTACCTCCCATGAGAAAGGCGCGATTGCGGCGGAAACCATTGGCCTTGCGCTCATTAATGCGGAAATTTGAAATCCAGGTCGGATCCGTGGCGGTCACTTTCAAAGGAGCCAGACGCTCATCGATGATCTTTTGCAGGTCTTCTAGACTGAGATCGGATTCGATGCCATGGGTTGGCGAACGTCGCTCGCTCTTATCGAGCTCGTAGCTGCCAAGATTGCCAAATATGCGCACGCGAAGACTGCCATCTTCACAAAGCTTAAGGGGAAACAAGCCAAAGAGCCCCTTTTCCTGATAAAAGAGTTTACCATACAGGCTGTCTGACAGGTATTTCGCCGCGTCCTCGCCTCTCAATACGACATCTGCGAGAGCGAAACGCGTAGCAATTGCATATCCTTCATACGTCCATCCGTCCGTCACATGACGGACGTTTGAGTGCGTTCCGTCTGCGCCGACAATATACTTGGCGCGGATGACCTCTTCTTGCTGATCACTTTCGCCTTCTTGGTGCTTTCGGACGCGTACCTCGACGCCTTCATCAGACTGGGTATAATCGACGCAGCTGGTCTCCCAGTGGATCGGCGTGCCAAGCGAGTCCAGTAAATCGCCCAGAATGAACTCTGTACGGTCTTGGCTCAATGCGGTGAGGTGCGGGTATGGGTTGTCGATGGTTGAGATGCCGACGGTGCCGGCCTTGCTTCCATGGATGAAGACCTCTACGCCACGAATCACAGTGGCTTCTCTGAGAAAGTGCGAAGCAATGCCACGGTTTTCGAGAACTTCAATAGTACGAGCCGTCATGCCAAGAGCACGGCTCTGATACTGCGCAGGGCTCTTTTTGGTGTCGCAAATGTAGACAGAGTGACCTGCTTTAACGAGCTGATTCGAAACACCACCGTCAGCATAAGCTTGAAAGAGAGGCTCTCCAGTGGTCAGCCATTTATTGTTACCTGATACGCAAAAAAAAGACCAACTGGCCCTGCTCCAGAAACAAAACAATCGTACATTTCCTGTGTGCGTGCTTATGGTGCTGTAAATGAAGAAAGAAGAAAGAAGATCAAAGGCTCCGATCGCGCCTGCACCAATTTCCTGCAAGATTTATGTCCTCCATCCCCGCGACCTCGGCTTCGGCGGTTGTGTTTACCCTTTACCGTATCAAATTTAATTGGCTAATAGCTCCACTTAATGTTTCCAGCAAGGTTCTGCTACTTTAGTTATTTTCTTGTGGTATACTACGCTTATTATGAGCAACACACACATTAGAGTTCCATTTGAGGTTTATTCCGCCGGTTTTTATTCGTCGACAATATATCTCCATGAATCCAAAACCTGCAGGCCGCTTACTCAGATGGCTCTAGGTATCTGAAGCTATACAACATATCATTTGGGACTCATGAACCAGCTCTCATTGTTCCATATCCTATTCGGTCATCGGGTCGTAATTTCTGAAGTTGTACTGAACGCAGAGAGCTCTAAACAACAGATATTGACACTGAATAAGACAGACAACTGCATATAACTTTGTGTTGTCAAAAGCAAATTTTATATTCTAAATTGAAGAACTGTCTATATGTTATTCTACAGGTATATAAATGAAAAGACTGCATAACGTATCACGTACAAAACAATTATGGCTTCTCTTCCGATCACGATGAGTTGAGGAGATAGGTCCAAAGGCCTATTTCGATGCGCTGATATTTCCACCAGGACACGGCAAACGTCTTGATGAGCTGCCAGGACAAACCAATTCGGCTGAATTGGTCCCAGATTTTCTCCTTAGTTTCCCTCCACACGGCCTCTGCACAATACTGGCCCATAATGGCATAGGTCACGTAGGGCGAAGCGGCGGTCCCTTTTCGGAGTGCTTCGTCCACATTGCGCAGCAGATCACTCGTCTTGAGCAACAGCAACATGACACGTGGGAGAGTAGCAAAAATGTTTTTGATGCGACGCAAAAAACGCATGCCGTCCTTGTTGGCCACCCGCTCTTTCTCGAGGACGGAGCGGGGTACAGACAACTGAGCATCGCGGATAGTGTGCCACTCACGGCCGGTCAAGAGGGAAGCAAAAAGACGATGATCTGAGCCACCGACACCCGCGCAATACTTTTCGATGCCTTCTTCGTCGCCTTCGATCACAGCTGTCCATAGATGCGCATAATTGAGGCGCAAGTCGTCAGGTACGGTACGATAGAGGCCATGGTCAAGGAGGACGATATCAAACGCGGGCCGGCCGCGGCGATGTGGACCTTGGTGGGGACGCACGAGGATATTTCCGGGGTCTATAAGAAAGTGGAGGAGATGATCAGCATGATATTATATTTGGACAGGCAGAACGCTGGATGTGCTTACGAGGATCACAATGGACATAGCCATTCAGAAAAATCATTTTGGAGTAGATAGTCATGAGTTCAGTTGATACTGCAGATGGCTCAATGCCGTGTTGTTGCATATATTCGAGGTCATCGACACGCGCACCTTCCATGACTAGGTCACAAGATGGGTTAATTAATAAATAAAAGAGAGTCATGTGATTGGCAACCTACAGTCCATGCATAAGATGCGCTTGTGGGCAAACATAACTTGAGGCACGACGAGCGCAGTCTTGGTATCATGTGCGAACTGAGTCCTCAAGCGTCGGGCATGGTCAGCTTCGTTTCGAAAGTCGAGTTCCTGGGGCAGCGAGTCCCGCATGTCTTCCGAGACCCAGTGAAAGCCAAAATCAGGGAACCACCACTGGATGGCATCAAAGATCCAGGACACAGTATCAATATCAACCTGACAGAATGCCTCGACTTGCGGGTGTTGTAATTTGACTGCCACGACTTGGCCTGTCTCTCGTAACCGGGCTCGGTGGACCTGTGCTAACGAAGCCACGCCGATCGGCTCTGGGTCAAACTCGCTGAACAAGTTGTCCAGATCTTGCTCGCAATCTTGAGCCACGAGGTGTCGAATCTCGTCCAAAGTCGTTTTGCTGGTGCAACGATCTTGACATCGGGCCAGGGTGGAAGTGTACTCCTCCGGTAAAATAAATACCATGGACGACAAATGCTGACCCCATTTAATAAAGATACCGCCCAGAGATTCCATGGTGGCCAGCACTCGCTCGGCTGATCGTGAGTGACAGGCTGATTTGGCAGCTTCGTTGCCATCGGTGGTCAAAAACATCCATTGGTAATCGATGGCAATGCGCAAGCCTGTAAAAGCAGCCTGACTAGTACGTTGACAGGCTCTAAGGATGTAGCTGAGGTCGTCTTTGTTTGTATATGCGAGTGCAGTTGTTCCACCGAGGGTGGCTGTCAAGGCCAGGGTACTAAAGGGGCGAAAGCGAGGAGCTTGTTTCGAGGCAAAGAATCGCCGGGATACGGACAGGGCATTTGGCTTGGGATGTGACCTTATTGACGAGAGTGACTGGAGTGGCAGGAATGTCCTGGGCTTTAGCATAATTACTGCGTTATCTATCTGTATCCTATTAGATAGTGGATTAGGCAAGCCAGAAAAGGGACAGAAAGGAAGAAAGCAAACAAAGTCGGAGCAGTGGAGCCCAATTCAGGTGACACAGGGGCCACGGGTACCTGATCCGTGCACTCTTTCTTTCATTTTGAGAATTACGAAATAGAAGGATATACGAACGAACTTTATTGCATGAAAGAAAAGAGAAAAAGGAAAGAGACAGATACTGTGTGTAAGAGAGAGAATACGAGGGAAGGGGGAGGGTAAACATGGGAAGTGGAAAAAAGGGAAAAAGAAACTTCAGCGATGAAATATTCTTCAGTCAATCAGGGCTGGTGGTCGCTGCCAATGTGAAGATTACCAAACTGCTGTTGGAACTGCAACGAGCCCATCCGCTCATGACGGCCCCCGTCCTTGTCATTCTTTTGCGGCTGGGGTGGTTGCATAATGTTGGCATCAGTGGAGACAGTCGCAGCCGGTTTGATTTGCGGTTTTCCTTCGGGAATTGGTTCGCCCCTTTTCGCGGCTTCAATGTGATGCTCAAGCTCTTGAACTCTGTTCTTGTACTGCGCTAACTGATCGCGGAGTTCCCGTATGTGATCGACCGAGAGTTTCAAGATGGTCCCCTTGTTGATTGCCTTGCCATTCGCCGCTGCCTGGCTACTCGATACAGACATCACATTCGACGTCGTTGGTGCATTTTCAAGCAAATGCTCTGGCAGGAGAGTCGACAGTTCTAAATTTTCAAGTAATAAAAATAGCTCTAGCGTGAGAACGGATATACAAGAATTAAAAAAAAGGGGGGAGTCGGGTAGCGAGACAAGAGAGTAACAGAGAGAAGGAGGGAAGGAGGACAGCCTCTTTTTGCTCACCTTGGATACGCTCATTAATATTATCGCGTCGCCGTCTCTCGACCGCATTGTGCGACTCTCGTCGCCGTCGTCGCTTCTCAAACATTTCTTGCAGACTATATATTGTGTATGTGTTAGTGTACTGTAAATAAATAATGGGCAATGCTTAAGATGACGTATAATGAATGGACACTTACTTTCGTTGTTGAGCCTCCATATCATCATCGGGGTTGGCAAAAGAAGCATCGAGATGGCCGGTTGAAGTGGTAGGCGAGACGATGAGGTCACGGCCGCCGCCGAAAACGGGACTTTGGCCAAAGGAAGAGCCTGTAGAGTCCAGGCTGGTGCCGAGCCAGCTCTGGCTTCCGTTATCATAAGGCATACTTGAGCTGGCTCGCCCTGAGGACGTGGCCAAGCCTGCCGCAGCCGCTGCCGCTGCCACTGCTGCTGCACCCGAGGGCGGGCTCATTGCCATGCCAAACGAGCCTTGACGATGATGGTGCAATCCATATGCGCCATTGCCGCCACCGTTGTTGGCGCCGTTCATACCACCGCTGCCTCCACTTCCATGGAATACTCTGCTGTTCCGAACAGGTACAGCTCCGACTGTCGTATGCGGAGTGCCTCCCATCGAGGTGTATTGGTCTTGCTGAAACTCGGATGCTGTAGGCGAATACATTTTGTTGACTTGCTTTGTTTTATCGGTTGTGTTCTTGCTAATCACTTATGTACAGAATACTGGGTGTCTTCAAACATAGAACAAGTTGAAAAGAGAGGGAAGAAAGGAACAACCAGGCCGTGTGAGACACCTGACCTGCTGGGAGTCACGGCTTGCCTGCATTGTGTAACCTGGCGTGCTTTCAAATCACTAGGGAAAAAAAGCCTCGCTTCGTTCGCATCATCATTCGCTGCTCACATCTTTCGTTATTTTGCCAAATATACATACAAATCAGTGTCAGTGAAATACCGTCTACATTATACATATTGGAAGAGAAAAGGGAAAATAGTGACATGACAGGGTATTATTATAAAATAATATATAAAATATAACTACATCGAAAACAAGAGACACGCACCGCGCTTCTATTCCTTCGTTTCGACCTTCTGCTTCGACGCTGACAGGATAGAGCCGTCGTCGTCGTCGCCGAGAACCACCTCCTGGCCATCGACAACACGGACAGGACCTGTGAACCACTTGCGACCCCAGATCGCATAGTAACCCACGGAGCAAATCATAATGAAAGCGAACGGAACGATGGCATAGTTCATGGTGTCGGGAGTGATAGGCGCCTCGGTCGGGCAAATGAAAAGGGCGCAGGTGAAAATCAGCCAGCAGGATGAGATAATGCCTGTGATGGTGCTGTAACGGCCCAAGTTCCACGGACCAGGCTTGAACGTGTTGCGCGACACCGTAATACGCAGCACGATAGGCACCAGGTAGGACAGCTGCGAGCCGATGGTGTTGACCGACACAATGGCTTCGTACGCCGTGCTGTTGATCATGTACAAAATGCCGACAATACCGGAGACCAAAATGTTGAACCAAACAGCGTTGACCGGGTTGTTGGTCTTTTTGTTGAGGTGGTGGAGGTGCTTCGAGAAAGGCATGGCACCGTCACGGGCAAACGCGTACACCATGCGTGACGAGCCGAGCGTCAGACTGGCACCACAAAAGAAAATCGACAGCATGACAAAGATCAAAAAGACCATGGTCCACGCGTTGCCGACACCGTCGACAAACACTTGCACCATCTGGGGCTGGATCGCGCTGTCGCTAACGATTTGGTTAGCATAGTCCTTGACCATGAAGGAGATGCCGAGCAAGAAAATGAAGCCAGATGTCGCGTTGGCGGCCACAGCCATGAGAATACCAAAAGGCGAACCGTGCTGTGAGTTCTTAGTCTCTGGAAACATACCAATAATTTGTTGAGTTTGGAATTCTAAGGACGCAGTGTATCTTACCTTCGCTCATATGCGCAGCACTGTCATAGCCGGAAAGAGTATACTGCGATTGCAGAATGACAAGAAGGAACGCGAAACCGTCGCTGGAGAAACCGGAGCCGTTATAGAACTCGCTGAACTGTGTGTAACATAAAAGAGTCAGGGGGATCACTCGTCTACACGCTGTATGAAATCATTTTGTTATGCTTACCACGAACGAGCCAGTCGCAAGCGGGCGTGTCAGTGCCAGACCGACGATGACAATAAGCAAAATGCCAACCATGTTGACGTAGACTAGAACAGGAAAAAAACAAGGATGAGTCACCCTAATTCACCTGAATGGGAAAAAAATAGACCACTTACAGGCAAATTGGTTCATGATTCCACTCCAGCTGACAGCCACTGAATTCATGACACCGTGGATAAGGAGGATACCGATGTAAATGCCATACTGCATATACACGGACGTATCAACATCGGGGCGCCACACATTGATGACACCTGCAATGAATTGGGCCAAGCCAAGATCGACGGATGTGATACCAACTGTTTCAAATTGATTTTTCGTAAATATCTTCGTTGGTCTTGGTGGAAGAATACATGTACTTACAGCACAAGCCGATCCAGTTGAACCAGCCTGTAAGCCAGCAGGCCAGCGGCATATACCGGCCCGGTGCAAGCCGCGATGCCCAGAAATATAAACCTTATCATTTGATACGTGAGACAAGGGATACAGCGCGATTAACAGCGACGTGTTCTTACCTCCCGTGGTGGGGAAAGCACTACAAATTTCGGCCAGAGACATGGCTACTATCATGGTAAAGGTACCGGTGATGAACCAGCCCCAAATCACGCCCAAACTGCCAGCATCGACCATGGCATCGCCCCACATCTATATTTGAATGTATTGGGTGAGTATTTCCCAAGGGTGCAGTATTGTTTAATAAAGGACTTACGGGCGTCAGACCAGACAAGATGGAGCAGCATGAGAAAGCAATAGCGAAGTTGGAGAAGCCGGAAATAGAACGGCTCAAATCCTATAGACGGGTCATTTCATCAATATCTGTTCCTGCGTGGTATACGGCAGCTATTGTTGTAAAGCCAGATTATCTTACCTGAGTGTAACCCAGCTCCTGGAGCAGTTGTTCATCTGCACTCAGACCAGGCTGGCCAGCTTCTTCCACTGTTTTTTCGGTGGACTTTTTCCCGAGAACACCAAACGGCATGATGGATGCGAGTTAAGCGTAGGCTGTGTAATTTTTTAATTGGGTGGGCAAGGACAAGCGGGGCGTATAAGCTACGTCAATAGAAGAAGAAAGCGGATGGAAGAGTCTTTCGCAGGCGTAATGGGGAAGAAAGCAAAGCGCGAATGAAAAAGAAAAACAGAGATGTGGTACACATTCGATCCTCTATTTAAATACGTTCGAGTCAGGTAGTCAAGTGTGAGAGTATTTGATACAGTGTGCGAATATGGGGTTCCATTATTTCCTGTAATCTCTGGCTGATAGGGGCCTTGTGGAAAAGCGCTACGATAAAAAAAATACCTACTACTTTTTTCTCATCTTCAAGCTTTGGTTTCGCTGGGGCCAAACTTTCTTTGCACCTGCATGCCGTGTGGGACAAGATCAATGAATAGGCCACCCTGATGCTCCCAAGATATCCATTTGATCTTGACAGGATTCTGTCTATGGTGTTTCCAGTCCTTTATCTACACACTTTTTGCCTCTTCTTGTCCTCAAAACAGTGATACGGTTTCTTGCGACACTTCTCTTGCGTTTTTCATGATAAGACGAAATAGAATGTGCTGCTTGCAACCATTGTTTTTGCCTTTCGTGGACTTGTCCCACTGAAAATTTAGTCATCAGCCTAGCTTGATTGGACGTTGAATCCAGGCTATTCGCTTTTTGGGGTTTTCCATAATCTTATCGGTTCCCTTTTCTGTTATCTTTGTGCTCGCGTTGACATTATTTTTTTGGTTATCTTGTACCATGTGCTGTGAATTACTTTGTCTACTCTCTGTTTTGGGAGCGAACTCGACTTCTAACGCCTGTCATTGGGTTTGTTCTTTGTCATCCAGCGCGAATGAGATTCGAATCACAAGCCCTTCCCCGCATTTTACATGCATCTTCTCACGCTGCCATTTTTTCATGTTTGTTTTTTTTGGTTCTGACGTTTGATGCGAGACAGTCTGTCCGAATCAAGCAATGGCTGACGCGAAATGGCCACGCTTTTTGCCATGCACATTGTATCCCACACACAAGCAGGCATAGGACCATCAGATAAATACATTACAAAGTTCTCATTGAAGAAATCGATGAATTGGGAGACGTAGTATAACCTGCCTCGTTTTCAGCATATTGTCTCTACCATTGATAAGAACGGCCCCCTTTTGCTCATCTTTTTAGGTTCATGATCTGGCTGATTCGTGTACTTAGGGAAATTCTGTTTCATATGTATAAAGTATATTTCACTTGGCATGGACTCAGCCCCGGAAAATAAGCTGAAATCCTCCAGCGCAGACTATGTTCCGAGTGATATGGAAAAACAGCACCCTGCAGCGAGCTAATTTATAATGGTATTATGCCATCATAATGCTTTCATTGGGGGCGAAGTTAGTCTTGTGAAGACCACAGCATGCATTTTTCACATGGCTTTGTTAGTTCTGCGGTAGGTACTTGGCGACCATTGGGTGGGTTATGACCGATGCCTCGGTCCCAATAATAAGAGCCGTTTGCCCATGGATGGGGCACCACCTTCCTCATAGAGTTTCATTTATTCAGAATGTCGCATAACAGGAACATGCCCACGCACCATAGACGGCTCGATACTACATAGTTAAATAATAAAATGATATCCTGAGGCGTTTACCGGTAGTGTATACTTAGTAGCATTATATGAGTGTCCAGTACTGAAACATATCACTGGGCTTGTACAGCTGTGCGGGTTTTGATTATGAGAGATAAGTAACTTTGTTGGCTCTATTTTAAATCGTTGTCTGAGAAGTATGCATGAGTCAGATGGAGCTAGCAGAAGCGCTTTCCCAGGAACCTTCATTTTACCAAGGATTCAAGACCATAATGGAACGATAAGCTTTGCATTATGCGCCTATCACGCCATCATTCATTAAAAGGCCTTTTTATATATTCCTTCCAAAAATGTCGGTACAGTTAGTAAAATAAGGCTACGATATGCATTTCCATATTTAACGACATACACAGGTACCTGCTTTGATAGTTTTTACAACACCGGCGCCGTTGAACTGAGTATACCGTCTACTTTGATTTGTTACTGTGTTCCTCCGGTCGTCATATTATATTGTTTCTTCCACAGGCGGTTTCCCAATTTGCCAAGAAATACAGCACCCAGACGATCGTTGTGATACGAATGCATGCAAATGTTGACAGTAAATATTATATGAGGGGTACGAAAGCTCATGGAATGAAGCGTGAGTCTCGAATAAACTCTACGTACGTGCAGGTGTCCAATGTTTTAGGATATTCCATCCCAGGCGAGGCCCAGAAAACACTTCAGTAAGTTTAAGTTTGAAATAACTAGCAATTATGCAATCTGCATGCCAAGAGATACTGGCGTTTTCATGAAAGCTGCATTCTGACGTATCTATTTATATTTGAATATGGATCATTAAATCCTGAACGCATGACAAGATCTAGAATGAGCGTAATGGCGCCGAGATCCTCTGGTAAACGACCTGGAAACTGCGCCCACTATTTATACAATAACGTAAAAGTAGTTTTTACGCGCTCGCTAATCGTGTTGGATAGGAAGAGTCAGACACAAGGGTACTGACATCTGCGCTACAATCGGTGCGGAAAGAGGAGAGACTGGAGCTTGTCGAGAGACGACGAGTGTGGGTAGGTACCATAAGATGGCCCGTTGCATCCTGTTGGGTGATGCGGCCGTCAAACAATGTAGATTGCGTCGAGAGCAAGGATCGTCGTTCAGGTGATGTTGCCAGAGGTGATTCGACGGAAGGCGATCTGGGACTAGCGAGCGGAGACTCTATGCTGGGTATAAAGGATGGCAGCTCATGACTCTCGTGTCGGAAGGTCGGCAAGGGAAGCTGCATATGTGGGGGCACGGGGTATGTATTTGGTACAGTTGCGATGGTCAAGGGGAGGGTCAATGCGTTGCACTTTGCTTCTGACGAGGAGGCGGAATAAGTGGACGAGGAAGTTGAAGATGCATAAGAAGAGTTGTTGGAAGTAAAGCTGTAAAAAGGCCAGGCTGAGCTATGATGGTTTGGCACCGTGATGACAACGTGGTACGATATATGGCAGTCGTGACAGAAGGTCGTAGGTGGGCAGGCAGATGGAATGGTGAAACGGCAGAGCGAGCGCACATTGGATTGTTTGGGAATGGACAAGTAGACGGTTTCGGAGTGCATGGTTTGGCGCTTTTTGTTTGTGCATGCCACGAGGGAGATCTGTACGGTGGAAATCCTATGATCCGATTTGTTATCGAGGGCAAACTTGATAGTGCACACGTCGCCTACGTAGAAGAAATTTCTTTTGGGTGAATTTTACCGAAGCTGAAAAAATAATAAATAGAATTGCCATACCTGGGCAATACGCCGATTTGAGCATCTGGGCCTTGAGCTCAACGATACCATCGCCGCGCTGAAGGATAGCTTGGCGTTGGGCTTCGTGCTGAGATCCCTCAGGGGTGCATGGAATAAACGGCAGATACATGACCGGAGCCACATTGGTTTCCATAGTGCGACCATCTTGCTGCAATCCAAGGAAACCTTGAAGCTGATACTCGATACGATGGCCCAAATTCGAACCTTGCATGGACGGTGGATAATTGACATTGGGAAGCTTGATTGCAAATAGGTACATGTGGCTGCCCGCTTTTAATTCCTGAACTGAACCTGATATTTCACAAGATCCATGGATCGGATTGGGGTCTGTCAGTCGCGGGGTCACGCGTGCATACATACACCTCGCATTCTTCCTTTTTCATTTTCTTTACCTGGCTGTGCTCTTCCCCAGATAACTTGTTGAACCGAGAAAATAGTTTTTGTCGATTTGTTACTCATTATATCACGGCATTGAAACTGTACGCGGATGTTGTGAGCGAGGGCAGGTTTATCAAGGGTTAAAAAGACGGAACCTATTTATATAATGAGAAAGGCAGAAGAAGGCAGAAGATATTTCTATTGATCGTACCAGAGAGGACAGCACCTGGGCCAAAGGCAACAAGGCGATCTTGACCTCCAGGACTGACGGACAGTTTGAACGATCGCACGGGATTGCCTTTCGAGAAGATCATTGAGACAAAAACAACAATGTGCGACAAAAAGAACCAAGGAAGAAAAGCGAAAAAATCAAAAAAAAAAGTTGTGTGCGGCATGACATCAAACGGGCTATTGCTTGTGATCTTGTGACACTTTTACAACACCACCGGACAAGACAAACATGCGCACACACCCACATCAATTCCATGATCCATAAACATACATATTTACGTACACACATTCATTTACAGATACTCATGCGCTTATATTTATATCATAAGTATCTATAATATTCTTTCATTCATTGCGTCTGTTCATGGGTGCTCGTATGACAATCTATCCGCACACGCCATGTCTCGGGAATTTCTTTTCGTTTCAAAAGTAAGCCGTAGCTTTTACACCTCGTGGCAAGTCTTCTATATGGATAGATAGATCATACTCTATACCCTCGTATATCTTACGCATGAAAGAATGAAGCAGATAGGTGGATAAACATCATCCGAATGTCTTAAACCAAACAAAGTAAGCTTGGGAGCAATAGTGAGCACAACGAATGTCCGCAAGACGCTTTGTTGTTTGGCACACTTTTCTTTTCCCGCTCGCATGAAAACCAGAGCCGTTATGAGCTCAAACACACATCCTCGACCCAACTCGCTTGTAGAAGATTACGAGTATAAAGTATACGACAGAGGCCTACGGCATCCTGCATCCTTTGTCTCTATGGAGTATAGTCCTTGCCCAATTGTTGTCATGTCCCGTCATGAAGGCTTCCAGTGGAATGAAGATCTTTTCGTCAGCCCATTCCGTCAAAGCACTGGATACGAAGCGCGCAAGAGTGTCGACCGACAAGAGCGTGAACACCAGGTACTCCACACTGCAAACTGTGCTGTAACGAGAGATGGATCAAGTCGAAATAGGAGCAGCAGCAGGGGTAGCAGTAGCAGTATCAGCCTTAGTCGCAGCAGCAGCAGTGATCTCGGTGGCCCAGAAAACGACGCGCTGCTGCGTACGAATACGACCACTTCAACCGCTGCTCCGCACGACGAAGTCGTTGAAATCCAGCTCACCCACACTGACCGAGACATTTTCCCCTAACGACAAAAAAAAATTCTTTTTTACCCGCCGTTCCCCGCTCTAAATTTATTTAACGCTCATTGTCGTCCCTATATATAAACGCTCATCTGAATATATCCTTTCTTCAGTTTTCTTTACTCTCTCTCTCTTACACTTGATCGTTACCATGTTGAACATCTTTGCTCGTCAAGCTGGCAAGAAGCTGCTGTACATCTCTGCTGCAAGTGCCCTGACCTACTCTTACCTGCAAGAATGCAAGAACGATGTGATCTACTTTACCAAGACTGACAAGCAATAAGCCGCCTAGCACGCGTCCGTTTTCACAAGACGACATCTTAATATCTCATACATTTTCATATCATGGTCCAAAGCATCTATCCTATCCCTAATGACAAAGCATTTCTACATTCCTCATCATACCTCCATACACAATTGTAGCTCTAGATAGCACCCACACTTTTTACTGATAAATCTATGCACATGCCTATTTTTTGGGCATCCACTTGTCGCTTTTCTCCAATTAATGGTATATGTAATGCTGCTTCGTATGAAGAGGGTCCAACGAGAACTATGAGAAATATCCTCGGTAACCTGCCCCTGACCCCAAACTACCACTGCTGATAAGGGTCGTGGTGATCGTCGAAGTTCTTTGTAATACACAAACATTCCCTTTTTTTCCCTCCTTTTTCCCGCAGTCCGTTCAAAGAAAGAAGCTGATATAGAGCTGTATAAAAGGTGGTAGTAGATAATGATTCTTCTACGGTTAGCGAGGGGCGTTGTGGTACGCAGTATCCATTTTTTTGCATTTTCTAATAACGTTGTATTCTCTATATCCTTACCTGAGGTGTCAAGGTCAAGGCCATATTATGGGATGAGTCATCTCGTGCGTCAGAAACACACGTCTTCATCTTTAAGCGCAGCAACCCCAACCTGTATAAAAATGGAAGACCCCCCTCGGTAAACCGCACCGGAGTGCAATCGGCTCGGTCAAAAGAAATCACAAAATTGGGACCGAAGGTTTCTTATTGACCCATTATGGGCTCAGCCTTCTAATTATGGGATTTCGGACCGCCAACAAGATTAGCAGCCAAGACGCTCAGTCAAAAAAAAAAAAATACACAGGAGAATTAATGGACCGACAGTGGCGGGGCGTTGGCCCAAGTGAAGTGTGTGTCGGTGTTGCCAATCAGGATCGGCCACCTGCTGACTCACGGACCTTTTGGTCTTTATTTTGTTTCAGTCGTTTTTACCATGCCCAATCATCATTGCTCTTTTAGGCATTCTGGCGGGGCGCTCCCGTTTACCGAGGTCAAAAGATCTGCCTTTTGTTTCTGTTGCACACACACCACACAGAGCGCACGTATGAGGAAAAATTTCCGTGGCTGTAATACTAGCCTACTACGGATAGGCAGTATTGAAGGCCGTCAGCTTGAAGCTAAGGCTTTTCAATTACTCCGAGCTGGAGTATAGCCACAGACTTGGCGCATATCGCTCAACGAAGAGCTACTCACTATGATGATTCTGAGGAAATTTAAAACAGATTTATTTATAGAGGCTTTCAAAGGAATGTATTCATAATGACACCAGTACTGGTCCTCGGCAGATATAGAACATTGCATAAATTAGACAATTGCATACGTACAAACAATAATGAAAATGTGAATTCTTGCTAATACAATGGGTAAATGATAATAAATGATAGTGGATCGAAGGAGAGTGAGAGCTAATGGCGACCTGTCCAGGTGCGGTTACTAATATCCTGACAGACCTTATCCTCGTCCAGCGAGGAATCTCGGGTTAGATTGGATGCAATGGAGTCAGGGCGCCATAGTTTGTTCACTGATGGGTAAGGAGGCGGTGACTGGGGTACGTTACGGGGCGACCGGTTTGTCATGATGATTCCAAAATCATCAATGAATCCAGGATGGTCGACGGGCGAGGAAGGAGACAAGTCTGTGGGGGTTGGATCATCGGCTGGGTAGACACGTTGCTGGCAGTCAGGCTGTAAGCGCTGTCGGAAGGCTGCCCCGCGCTCAGATGCGGCTACGCGGTTGTAATTGGGCATGCGCAGCGAGTTGGAGGGATATCTGTCGGCTAAATCCCCCAATTGGGCACGGCCTCCACTTCCTCCTTCAGACATGCTGCGTTGCGCCAAGGTGTACTGCAGCGCTGACGATTCTGCAGTGATGGCGGAGACAGAGGACGTACGTGGAAGTTTCGGCTCGAGTATAGGTCTTTGAGGTGGAGCCGAAAAGCTGGGTGTGGGCGGAGGTGGCGTAGACGGAGGTGGCGTCGCCGGTGGTGGAGTCGAGGACATGGGCACGATGTGGAGGCGGGCTGCTTTTTGAAGCGGCGCGTATATGGATTCGGTCGATGCTGTCGAGTAGATGCTATCGGTGTTGCCAGCAGCGCGTTCAAAAGAAGAAAAGCTGGCCATATTGGTTCCACGCGCACGTAAGCTTGCCTGGTGGCGCTGATGTTTCTGACGGGCCACCACGTCGCTGCTTCCGCTCGTGCTGATATCACTTCCGCGGCTCCCGCGGCTTCCACGGCTAGCGCGACTGCTTCGGCTGCTGTTATCGCTGCTGCTGTGATGGCTCATGACACTGACAGCGGGTGTTCCTCCGCTGGCACCCACAGCGCTCAAGGTGGCGCCCGGTAAAGGCCGTCCCTGCAATACACTGCTAGCACCCTGAAGGCGCAACTGTGCCACTGCCAGCTCTTGTGCTGCATTCTGGGCCTGCAGCTGCATGGCCATCGTGCGCTGTTCCTGCTCTTGGTAGATAGCGCGATTGCGCTGCACTGCTTCCATAAGGGTATCAACAACAGACACGATCTGGCGTAGACTAATCTCGGCGTGCTGCCGTGCTTGCATCTGCATCTGCATCTGAGCCTTGGTTCGTTTACTTTCGTTGCTCGACGTCGAGTGGATAATAAACCACTGCATCTCGTTTTCGTTCTGCGTAGAACCCGTGATGACATCTTGGAGCACAGAAATCTGGTGGCGCAAATCGCTGCGCGGGCGAGGAAGATCAATGATGGAACTTTCATTGGATATAATCGTCGCCAATTCCCGGAAGCCATCGATCGTAATCTGAGGATAGAATGGGGACATATTTGGTTAAAAGCATGTAATAGAATAAAAAGCAAGTAATACATACCTCATTACCATCAATGGAAAGACCAAGGAGAGTATGATTGCGCAAAAGAAGACGTGCGAGAGCCTTTGCGCCGAGATCGCCGAGTAACAAGCCAGTAAGCTTGAGATATTCGAGAGTGATGTTGTTCTTTAATCCGTCGAGAGCCCTGATCACCAATTTTCCGATATTGGCACTTTGTCTGCGCATAGATTGCTTGACTGGCAGGGTGTATCCCATATTCAGGTCTTTGAGGACGGTGTTGCGTTCAAACACGCTGGCTAGCATGCGTTCAGTATCAGCAGACAAATCGTCCACGAGGGCAGTATCAGACAGATCAAGCAATTCGATCGTTTGATTCTCGCGCAAACACTCGAATAGCTCACGCAGCGTGCTGTCTTCCCATTCGATGCGCGCCAATGACAATGACCGAGGCCCGTCGCCCTTGAGAAACGCAGACGACAATTTTGGCAAATGCACAACATCCTTCAGGAGCGGGTTGCCTGCTACACTGAGATGAAGATCGCGATTGCCAGACTGGGTGATACCAACAAGCAGGTCGCGTACATGCCCACCGTTTAGACCGCAGTCATCGAGATGCAAGACTTGAACGCTGTTGAACGATACGTTGTCCATCCACAGTACGAGGAGGCCAATATCAAGATGCTTGCTTCCGCTCAAGTCAAGGCGTACGATGCGGCTCGTCGTAGTCGCCAAGGACGAGAGTGTAGCAAGAGACTCGCGGTTCAACTGAGGCTCGCCTGGGCGTCGCAATGAGAGGAGGGCTTCCAACGGTGCTTCGGCATGTCCCCGCAGATTCACGACTTGAAGCTTGCCACAGCGCTGGAACAGGTTGTCAAGTAAACCATCCGAGACGGCGATCGGTGCATGAGAGCTGGATAGATCGAGATACTCGAGTCGTTCGGGTCGGATGAGCAAGAGCGATGACACAAGAAATTCCATCTGCTGTTGTCCCAATCGACAGTCATGTACGTCCAACTGACGCAGTCCATGTTTCTGTGTTTCCAGTCCAGTCATCAGCGCTTGCAAGTCGATACCAAACATGCGGTTCTTGCCCAGGCAAAGACGATCGATATGTGCCACGTTGGGTGTCGTCTGCCGAAGCGCCTTGCCAATCGCCAAGAGTGCGGATGTCGGTCTCTTGAAGTTACCATGTCCAATGTAGCAGCCCGTAAGATCCAGCTTTGTAAGGCGTGGACTGTTGACAAGAAGAGCGTACAGCTCGTACGCAAGCACCGTATCGTTATCCAGCTTGGGAACATTGGATCGTCGTGCTAAAGCCCACGCGTCGTCTTTTGTGGGCGTCCATTCCTCTAGCTCCTCCAGGGAATGACCCGCAAGACACACAGTATCGATAAAGGACTACAGAAACACAGTATACATTTTAGCCTTATGCCGGTGTATAAGCTCATATATTATGGACTTACGCAAGCTTGAAGAGCTTTGAATATAGCGAGAAGCTCATATTTGGAGTATACATGGGACGTTTGCTTGATTTCGTTCGGTCCGCGTAATGTGAAGATCTTGGCATTGGGGGAACCAGCTAGAGTATACTCGTATCGCGCCTTGTTCAGGTTGAGCGCAGCGCAGTAAGCTTGCAGGACGTGCTCGAACTGGGCCGTCTGGTCGTCGTCGTCGTCCTGGCTATTTGCTTGTAGCAGTCGAAGCGGCATGATCGGCGTTTTAAGTGTCTTTGGTGGCAGTGAAACGGTGCACAATGGGACAGGAACCAATGCACGTATAGCCTGGCGCAGATGTTGCACAATCGACTCGGCAAATGTCGAAACAAAGGCCAGCTGTCGCGAGGGTTTACCAGGTTGACGTACAAGAATCTTGACCGTATCATCCTTGCCATCCCAGTCAATGTGCTGGATGGCCAATAGGCCGTGCCGATCACGCTCCACTGTCTTTAGGTACGCATCGTCCAATGTGCCATACGCACCATTGAGCGGCATGACATACATGCTGAATTTGCCTAGTGCAAAGAGGACAACGAGATAGACCTCCTTGACCGTATCGTTGCCGCTGCTTTTTGCGTCAGATGCCGCCTTGATTCGCTTTTCCTTGTAGATCACCTTGTGCACGATATACTCGTCGTTGCGCCGGTCATTTTGCTTGCTGATTCTTTCTGCAACTGCGTATCTCTCGGCCGAGGTGGTCGTCATTATGGCTGGGAGATGAACAGCGACGGCGTCTCGAATCGCCTTGAGCCATTGAGCCTTCTCTGCGGCAGATTCCAAAGCGATGGTAAATGCTAATGGTTGCTTAGTTTGCGGATTCAAATGCTCTATCCGGATAATATGCGTCTGGTTGGACGCAGCGGCGTTTGCCCCGCTCCCTGAAGCAACATTGTGCACGCCGTAAATATCAGCGAGGTAAGTCAGCATACGATCGGGGCCGTAGAGAGTTGGCTCCGGCTTGGGCTGGTATAGAGCCACACCGGCTGCACGTGCCTTAGCCGATGTTTTGAAATGGAGGAGGCAGGTGTTGGTGAGTACCATGAAGATTCGCTTTGACTTTTTTGGTAGCAAGAGTCGCCCGCTATCAGATTTGTTCATGTAGGATACGTCGCCTGCATAAATTACTCGAGTCTCGCCATTGTTGGCGTCCATACAAATCTGTGCGCGTTGTTGCATGTCGGTGGTAGGAGGGAAGCAATCATGTTGATCGACCGTCGTGATTGCCGACGAAAGGTGGTCATCTTGGCCTGAAGATATCATTGTAGGGTGTGACAAGGCGGAGCGCTCGCTCACAACGTCCGCGTCAGGGGGATTCCAGGGGGCATTGATCTCTTGACTGTGAGCAGACACGTCATCAATGTATTCACGTATGTTGGAAGTGTACGCATAGACTTCCTCTTCGGTCTCAAGGATGGCGTCTGGTTTTTGCATCATACCGGGGCGAGGATAATATGCGTAATCGTTTCGTGGCTCGATATGAGAATCATCAGGTATACTTGAATATTGCTGGTAGGGCGGATCAAGTGAGCCTCGTGCATTCGATGATATCGGCGGGCTTAGCGGTGGTGTTTGAGCGGATTGAGAGGAAGACCGTTGCCGGGATGATGCAGGCATCTTGGGTGTACCGGACGAGCGTAAAGAAGGGCGCGAAGATAGGGAAGAGGTCGAGGATGCAGATGAATAATGTGATGTGACCGATGAGGTATTGGATACAATGTGGCGTCGTCCAGCGATTGCCGAGTGCCCCTCACTATTTCTAATTGAAAAGTGATACATGCGTTAAAACGAGGAAGGCGTGGGTTAAGAGAGAGTCATGATAGGACATACCCAGCCGTATCAAAGATTTGCTCATCAGGTTTTCCATATGCGTCGCCGCTTTTTATGATGTTGTTTGCATTATGCATCATGTGTGGTCGCACGTATAAAAAACGAGGAATGTAAAAGAAAAGAAAATATTAAGTGAAGGAAAGGAGGAAAGGGTGGGAGGGATGTGATACTCGGGGCTAGGTGATATTTGGCTGAAACAAGTCCCAAGAGACGACACTGACAAACCAAAGGAGCACGCTACCCACAACAATGGGAGATCAACGGCGGCAACGTGGACAGTTAGACCCAAATTAAGTTGTGCCGTTTTAAATAATCTGGTGTCTTGCATTCTAAACGAGCCAATCAAAATCTGTAAATTATGCATGCTGCGTCGAGAAGCCTATACAATCTTGATGAGAGGAGACTTGAAATTCCGAAGCTAAACACTCACTTGTGAAAATATCGTTTTTGTCCATGCTGTGGCGCGCACGATTACGCACCTTGTATCAAAGATAAAAGTGCTACACACTTGCTGGTGGCCAAGAAGACATGTGCTCCAGTTGATTGGCTGTCATGTAACAATAAGGAAACGATAGCAGCACAACAACGGTAACGCTTTTATGATGTGCTACGTACGAGAATTCCGGTGAGAATACTACTTCTCGAAAAAATATAAGAATAAGGATAAGAATTTGCGTGTACAGTGCCACAAGCTCTGATGTTCCATCGGTTCTTCTTTGTCGCTATCTTTGAACTGTGTTAACCGCGCTAGATGTATCCAAAGTGTAACATAACCACATGTGCACATTTTACTACGATGTGGTTCATGAAGTTCGACGCCATTTGACGTATGTGCATGTTTGGATTTACACTTGCATGTATTGGCTTATATTTTATGAGACATAACCTCTGCAAGTCTATCGATCAACATCATGACTTTAATTTGCTAACCTGCTTCTTATAAAGGAAATCTGTCTTTGATTGGGCATGCGCTGATATCGCTACACGTTTCGTGAGAAAATACGTACTCAAGTCAAAGACAGATTTATCCATTTTAAATGCATCACTACTGGGTATTGTTTAAATGTGTTTCTACATTGTAAGTAGCGAATGATGACGACCCCACAACACACTACACCCAAAATAGCATCAATAGCTTGTACTCAAGTGACAGGTTCGTAAATAAGTGTCCTATTTCATTAAGCAGGTAGCTATATGTTAATGACGTACGGGCACATGTTTACATCAAGCTAAAGAATTAGCTTGATAATTCTCCAAACAGTTCATTAATTAGGAGTTCAATACGATATAGGAATTGTCAGTCGTGCATGTTTGTCGTCCCGCTATTCGGTTAAATATTTTGGCGGTTAGTTGGATAGCTGGTTGAATGGGTCAGCTGCCACGTTTCATGCATGATCTGTCGCCTCCCGATCGAAACACACGCCATCTGCCAGAACATAACATTTATGCCAATCTTGCCTCGAGGAGTATCGAACTCCACCGTGGCGGAGATTCAGGCAAACCTGCCCCGGCAAGTGGGACGAGCCGACCAGCAGTGATCTGGAGAATACAAGAGGAACGGAACGAAGCGAATCCCTCCGGTTGTCTGGTGTGCGGGATGAGTACGTACCTGAACTTGTTACAAGCGAGGTGAGCTAAATCTGGAGCGCCGCAGCTATGCCCATTTCCGATGGCAACTGCCCTCTTCTTGCATACATATTCACGTTTAAAGTTGACAATCATGCTCTTTTTATGCTGTGACTATCTTCTGAGAAGAAACGATATAGCAATTATAGGAATTTTGTGATGTATTAAAAGTAAATGAATACCTCTAAAATTTCTATGAGAAGGGCTTCTTGAACAAGGAGCAAGTGTGCTTCGTGGTGGGAAATGAAATCATGATGTATTGTAAATATCAATTCAGAAAAGTCTTTTACTCTGCAAGTAGTGTATAATCATACTTTTGCTTCCTTTACCAGAAAAGAAGTTCATACAATGTGGACCTGAAACTTCAAGTCCGCAGCCACTCCAAGCCACCGCAGGATTCTCTTTTTCGTTGCTCAGTGCGCATTGATTTTTTTCTCCTGTTGCTCCCTCCATAATTATGCCTCCCAAGTCGAAGGTCGAAAAGATTCCCGAGCTTGATGCTCTCGTGTACAAATACCTTGTTGCTCAGGGTCATAGAGATGTTGCCAACATTCTCAAGCGCAAGATTCAGGTAAGCTACGAGATTCTGTCGAATGATCTTTGTCTTGTTACTAACTTTGACATTTGTAGAATGTCGAAAGTGAAGGCGACCTAGTTCAGGTGTACAAGAAGTCCAAGTCAGAGTAAGTAGCGCATTGTATAAAGTTATACTCTGTGGTTCACTGACTTGTCTATAGGGCCGTGTCTGACTCCAGCTCCAGCTCCAGCTCAAGCTCTGAAGAAGAGAAGCCGGCTGTCACCAAGGACACTGATGCCAAGCCTTCGGAAAGCAGCAGCAGCAGTGACAGCGATAGCGACAGCAGCTCTTCATCGTCCTCGAGCGATTCCGAGTCCGAGGCTGAGGACGTGGTGATGACCGAGGCCAAGGAGGAAAAGAAGGAAGAATCCTCATCCTCTTCCAGCTCGGACAGTGACAGCTCGGACAGTGAATCCGAAGACGAGAAGAAGGAGGACGTGAAGAAGGAGGACGTGAAGAAGGAGGACGTGAAGAAGGCTTCGTCCAGTTCGTCCTCAAGCTCTTCCTCAAGCTCGTCCAGTGATTCTTCTAGTGACAGCTCCTCTGATGAGGAGGAGGAAAAGAAGGAAGAGGAGAAGAAGGAAGAAGAGGAGAAGGAGGATTCGTCGTCTTCGTCCAGCTCCAGCTCTAGCTCCAGCTCTGACAGTGACAGTTCTTCCAGTGATTCTGAAGACGAAAAGAAGGAGGAAGAGAAGAAGGCTTCGTCCGACTCTACGTCCAGCTCTGATAGCGACAGCTCCTCCAGCGAATCTGAGGATGAGAAGAAAGAAGAGAAGAAGGATTCATCCAGCTCCTCGTCCAGCGACTCCTCAAGCGACAGCGACTCTGACGAAGAAGAAGAGAAGAAGGAAGAAGAGAAGAAGGAGTCGTCTTCGAGCTCCTCTTCCAGCTCTTCCTCCAGCTCTTCCTCCAGCTCTTCCTCCAGTGACTCAAGCGACTCGTCGAGCGATAGCGACTCTGATGAAGAAGTCAGCAAGGAAGAGGAAAAGAAGGCTCCGTCGAGCTCGTCTTCGAGCTCGTCTTCGAGCTCCTCTAGCGACAGCGACTCCTCTAGCTCTTCCTCCAGCGACTCTGATGACGAAGAGAAGGAGAAGGAGGATAAGATGGAAGTTGACGATGGATCTGAGGCGGATAGCGAATCCAGTGACTCGGAGGATAGCGACGATGAAAAGGAGGAAGCCAAGAAGGATTCAAGCAGCAGCTCCAGCTCCAGCGACTCTGACAGCTCCAGCGACTCCGATAGCGACGAGGAAGACAAAAAGGAAGTGACGGAGAAGACCGAAGTCAAGGAAGATAGCGACTCCAGCTCCAGCTCTAGCTCGAGCTCTAGCTCAAGCTCCAGCGATTCCGATAGTTCCAGCGAGTCGGACAACGAGGAGAAAGACACAAAGATGGAGGATGCTAAGGAAGCCGGTAGCGATAGCAGCAGTAGCAGCAGTAGCTCTAGTGACTCCTCGGACAGCTCAAGCTCGTCGGATGAGGAAGACACCAAGAAGGAGGCAGCCAAGGAGAGTAGCTCTAGCTCCAGCTCCAGCTCCAGCAGCTCGAGTGACAGCAGCTCTAGTGACTCCGAAAATGATCAAGAAAACAAGCCTGCACCAAAGCGCAAACTTGAGGAAGACGTCAAGAAGGAGACAACGGTAGACGAGCCTGCCCAGAAAAAGCCCGCTGTGGCCAACGGTCAAAAGTAAGAGATAAGCAAATGCTAAAGCGGGACTAACACCAGGGGATAGGAAGACGGGCACGCCTTTTCGTCGCGTAAAGGAAGAGGAAGTGGAGTTTGCGGACGATAGACTGCGCGATAACACCTACATTGCTAAAGGTGGCTCTGACGAGACTTCGTACGGCTACAAGGCACATGTCGATCTTATCAAGACCCGTGGTGACAAGTTCAGAGCCGAAAAGAACAAGAAGAAGCGAGGCGCATACCGCGGTGGTCAGATCTCGTTGGAATCGCACAGTATCAAGTTCGACTAAACCTGCCGCCAAGTCTTTTTTTATATTACTACTACCACCATGTATCTCATTTCACATACGCACTCACTCACACACGCTTTACATGATCCATTTATGGAGCTCATCCCTACATGACCTTTGCATAGGGTGTCTCCAGCTTTCCACTTTGCTTATTTTGTTATACTTACAGTTTCTGCATAAAAAAGTTTTCGTTTGATAACATACAACTTGACGATCGAGTGGCACGAGCAGGTTTGTGCAACCAATCAGTCCCTCACGCATGACTCGATGTTTGCATCAAAGGTCAGCTCGTCTGACCTTATACGCTCTGTACCTTTTTCCTCTCATTGTCTCGACACCCTTTTTGCTTTTTGCTCGCCTTCTCTCTTCTATCTAACTCTCTGACTTTTATATTTTTTCTTTGCTTCACGTCTGCTTTCTCCTTTCTTTCCAAATCTCACACAATGGTTGGCCATTCCGAACTACTCATGGAGGAACACCTGAACAGCCGAACCCTCGATCAGCTTTCCAAAAGCTCACCGTCGGCCCTTCCTCCCTCGCTGAACTCGCGGCGGGCGCGCACGCAAGCCCGTACACCGCAACAACACCGAGGAGCATCCCCTCGGCAACCGCAACAGCAGCAACAGCAAAGCAAGCGTGAGTAAAAATGCTACTTCTCCCCATTCCCAGATACAGGGCAAATACTCAAAAAGTTGGAAATCATTCAAGCAGCCAACTTGTCGCACGTACCTTGCAAGTTCTTCAAGCAAGGCACATGCACGGCAGGGGCCAACTGTGTATTTTCTCACAGTCAAAGTTCGACGAGTGAATCCGCCGTGTGTAAATACTTTTTGCGGGGAAATTGCAAGTTTGGCTCCAAATGCGCGCTGCTGCATACACTTTCACCCGAAAACGGTCGAAACAACCACAAGCAAAGACGCACAGTGATGGCAGTTTCCCCACCCAACAACAATAACAACACCTCTATCAATGCCGGTCTGTTACCATCGCCACCACGTGACAGCCAGCTCACTGCTGCACTCCGCCGTAATTACCATCATCTTTCCCAGCAGCCCCCAAACTCCTCCCTCTTTGCAGCCTCGGCTCCCTCAGCAAATGAGAGAGCGAGTCAGTTGAGCCGTCTGCTGTCTCCGCCTTGGACTTTTGAGGGAGATGAGCAAGAAGACGAGGATGAAGAGCCCCCCCTTCTGCCTTCGTCTCTCAATGATCTGCTGACACCCGCTGAACTGCGACGAGCTGGCGGACAATCAAGCAGCTTCTTGCGCCCATCCACGCATCGCACCTCTACTAGCAGTTCAAGTCTGTTGGGCTCCTCACCCAACGATCTTCTTTTATCGACCTCGTCCAAGGCCATTAATATCCCATCAGGTGACGATCAGCACGACAGACGACGTCATAGAAGAAGTCGGTTTCTTGGTGGCCTCTTTCCAGAAACTTCAGAAGACGAAAACGATGAGGATACCAACCCTCCTTTCTCACCGTTTGCAGCAGACGACGATATGCAGTTCTTTATGCAAGATGATGAATATCCAACGTCTTCTCGCCCCGGTAACTCTGCACTTGCGACTCCCATGACGCCGCCCTCCTCAGCAACTGTATTTCCGTCCTTGCTGGCCAGACGATGAACAACATAAAGAGCAACAGTCAAAAGCCAAAAAAGTTCATAGGTGCATCATTTTTCCTCCTCCCTTTGTTGAATAAACCAGTATATGTTATCACAACACAAAACTTTTAAGAGGCCAGGGAGCGGGCTAGAGCCTCGCTCGTCTGCGATAACCAATCGCGCAGAGGCATCAGGGACGGGTTATCGATGGGTCCGTTGAGGGCCGTGTCAAAGTCAATGGCACCGATACGCTCCAAAAAGGAAGAACCGAGCGGCATTTGCAGAATCTTTTGCTGGATTTGCTCTCTGTGCTTCTGATCCGTGCTAGCGCTATTGATGCGCAGTTGACGCAGCTGAGCATCCCATGCGACATCGTCTCTCAAAAACTCGGCAATGGCCTGGGTCCGATCATGCAGCGCAGAGCTCTTGAATAGCGCCTGGTAAAAGTCCTTGAGAATTTCGTCAAAGCGACTAGCAAAATGCGTCATGATTCCATCCATAAGCGGTCGGTGTGTATGGCCCAGCAAGCCAAAACGGTCGAGTGATGTTGTGTTCTGAAGCGGGACCATGGTGTTTCCCATAGTCTGGTCCAGGTCGGCCGACATCCACGTAAACTGGCCCGTCTCCGGCCGATGGTACAAGAAGTAGTTGTGCGCCGCTCCCAAGTATCCGTCCACGTGACCCATCAGCACCTCGAGAGCCATACTGCATCCATAGTTTAGCGTACTCCACTCAGTCACACTTTTGTATACTCACTTGCGGAGGAATGTATCAACGTCGAAGCGTCTACGCCAGGCTTCAACGATCGTGCCACCTCCGGCCTGGACTACTGCACCGTCCTCGCCTTCCTGCTCTTCTTCATCGTCTGCGGACGGGTGACTAATAAACTTCATAAAATCGATCAAGGGTTCCAGACCGTGTCGATGTTTTTTTCCCGATGCTTCTTGCTGTATCTTGTACAGATTATCCAATCCAACAGCATAATTGGCAGCTTTAGGACCTAGATACTCGAGGTTTGCGCCGCCTTGCAATCCTTTCGGGGCCATCGGGTTCTCGGGCTTTTCGCCTTGATAAAGCACGCCGTGCTTATACTTTTTTCCTTTACTCTTCTTCTTGCTCTTCTTATTTCCATACAAATTGCGCAGGAAGGGGTTCTTGTAGTTATCCACGAGCATGTACAGACCGATAGGTTCTTGATTAATGAATAATCGGACATAAGATGCACCTGAGGCAGGCAGACCGGCTGCAGCCAGCACATCATAGTAAAGTTTCTCGCGCATGAATGTTGGGTCTGTCGCGCACGCCCGCAGCTTAAATTTGCGGTAGCCTCCCAAGGATTGACCACTCATTTTGTTGATGTGAATGTTGAACGATAGCTTCTCGAACAGGCGAGACGTTTGACCACTCAGCTCGAACTTGACGTCTTCAAAATGACGAAAGTGTGTCCCGCTGCGTGACAGAAGTATCTAACACTTAGTTGTTTTGTTTCGTCTTGTCTCTTTTTTGTTTCTTACCTGATGTGTGACATGTTGGCACTTATAGCAAAATCTTCCAAGTAATTATCGTAAAGCTCCTGCAGATCCACGGATGTAGCTTTGATATGCATGGTTGGAATTTCATCCTGGGGATGCACAATACTGTCGTCGAGACGTTCAACAAGGCGCTCGCCAAAAGCAGGCAGAGCATTGACCACCTTTTGATCAGCGCGGGACCTCCCATAAAACTCGTGCAACGATGCCGAAGACGCGGGCCGGTCAAATGACTCCTTGTCCAAAATGGTACCGTTACCATGTACCGTTATGAAGCGATACGATTTAGCCGCGGCAGGTGCTGTTCCGACATGCAAAAGCGGGTCGAGGTCGGACTGTGACAGCATGTACACATTCGTATCGTTCTGGACTTGGACACCCACCCTAGCTCCAGGTTCCACCGCGTGAATAACCTTAATTGGTGTTAGGTAATTCTCTTGGACATCAGCAACAGCCGCAGCTGCGGCCATCGACGCTGCCAGCAAGAGTGCGACGCTTTTGCCAACGTGCATGATTACGTGAAGAGACAGAGAAGCACTATTGCATTCCTTGCACATTTAGTACTTCGGAACAATTTAGGATACACATGGACGAAAGTACAATTCGTCCAGACAACAAAGCCGTTTCTTTTTTGCATGTCTGAATGTTTTTATTTCCTTAGCACTGTATATTTACAAATCATTGCTCTTTCTGTGCAATCTTTAGTTCTACGTAGCTCAAATCATATTACTAACCCATGTGATAAGACTTAAAATTAACGCGTAAATAACTACAACGAACAGGAAAAGACATGCTCTATTACGTTAAACCTGTAACGGAAAAAAGAAGAATCTATATGCAAGTATATATGTACACAGAAAAAAAGATATCTAGGAATCAAAACATGCGGTATTCGTTGTTACTCCACTCGGGTCGCTCTACAAGTCGAATAGAATTCATTGAGCTGGTGGGGTCGAGTTGCTGAATCGATTCACGGTCAGCTTTTGTGCGTTTGATGGGACGATGGTCGTGGCGGAAATCAGAAGGTGCGGACGCCGTGTCGTAAAAACCGTCGTTGTAATCTCGGCGTAATACAGGGTCGAGCGAAAGGATGGTATGATCCGACAAGGCAGACGGCAACTTGTCATTATCGCCGTACTTCATCGCGCCACCGTCCCGCGGTAGCGTCCCCATCATGGAATCAGGCATCTTGAGGGATACATTCAGATAGTCGTCCTTACCAGAGGACGGCGACTGTTTGTCACTGCGCTGTCGCACGGCCTGCTGTTATAGCTTTATGAGTACACTGGAGAAATGCTGATGATTAAAAGAGGGACTTACCATGCCACAGTGTTCACAGAAAGCCTGGCTATTGAGGCGCAGGTAATCAACCCTTAGAGCTTCAACAAGTAAGGTAGATTCGATAGTGGAGAAATAGACGGTAAGAGCGTCGGAGCGGTTGCCGATGAAGGTGGTGACTTTGAGAAGACTCATGGCAAGGTTGACGATAAAAGTTAAGCATAGGCATAACAATGATTTACGGGCTATTTGTTCGATAACACGGTTGCGTCTGCTCATCACTGTTCGTGAACTGAGGATATGAAGATAAAGCCTTGTAGATATTCAAATAGTGTCAGTATGGGTGATAACTGTTGGCCGGGAAAAGATATACCTTCGGACAAACATGCCACTGAGGAACAAATTGGCGAGCACGTCACTCAGAAAATTGAGAATAATGACACCTTGACTCCATTCGGCCCAACACGTAGCACCGAGCTGCACAGGCTGGCGCATGAGCATTTCCTGAAGACGCCACTCGGCGAGTTCGTAGGGCCAAACAGCAAAACGGATTGCAATGAAGATGATGCCGACGACCTTGATCCAGCGCGAATGATAATCAGGTTCGAGAATAATGAGTCGCATAAACATGACGATATAGACCAAAAGGTAAACTATACAACGGAGGTCAGAACGGGATACACGATGAATCGAATATGCAATCACATACATATGTGCCATAATCTATAAATAAATAAAAACGCAAACGATGAGCGGAATTTCCTGGGAACCAGAGAAAACAAAACACTTACGACACGAGAAGAGGGTAAAAAGCGCAGGTTTGGATTTCGAATAAAGGTATGATGCCGTACAAGATCTTGTGCAGTGCAAAGACGCCTACTTGCCCCATATTCACCAAATGACTGTAAAAAAATTTTTTTAAGCGTGCCTCTTCATGTGTGTGGCGGTAATCACATACATTTTGCCTCGAGTGCGTCGATATTGGTCCAGACAGACTTTAAAATTACGTATACAAACGAGAAATGCGAGCCACATCCCGATCATGTTGATACGGTCGAAGACTCGCTCACCGTAATCCGACAGTTGAATCATAAGTGCATGTGTGAAATGATATGCTGTTTGTGGTGTGAAAGGAGAAGGGAAAGGTAAACAGAAAAAAATCAAGGATGATATTTTACAGTTTACAGGCACAAGGGCGGAAACAAAGGGTGGCGCTAATTCAAAAAAGTTGTCGGGACTTGTGGTCTTCACCACACAATGCGCGCCAAATTCATTTTCTTTTGAGACATATCCACAAATATCGAAATGTTCCTTCCCCTGAATCCACCAGCGGTGATCCCCGAGAAAGATTTCTGTAAGTAGCCTTGTGGATGCACTAGCTCAATCCGTCTGCATACGTTTACAGGACGCCACCATACACCGATCCCACGGCTCTGCCAGTAGTGGCATCATGGAGGATGTATATCGTCATTTGCTCTACACATACTTCATCCACGTGGTCACACATACCACCTCATCTCACACAAATTTTATACACCCTTGGAAGTCAAAAGATTCTTTACATTTGTATCGGGGAGAGCAGACTAGCAAAAAGGAGATCAACACGTTTCCAAGGACATAATGGAACGCGGCATTCTCCGCTGCTTATATCACGACTAACATCACCCCGGTAGTATCTGCTTAACTTGGCAAGCCTTCCCTTTGGTTGCCGAACAGATCAAAATTCAGTATCCATGGCGTATTGGCCAGGCTGATGTGGTGACTGTAGTAAAATTGCTAAGCCAATATTCTCCGGGTTCGAGTAGCCAAAACACTGGTTGTTACATCAAATATGGGCGCAACTGCCACAAAAAAATCTTCTTTCTTTTTTTCTGACTGAGAGGAAACGTGGATTGGTTGGGATACGGACCGTGGGCACGGGCTTTACTTTCCCCCGCGTTCTCCCAAATTCGGGGGATAGATCGGCTATCGAAAACTCAGATTCGGGCGACAGCTTGGCGACAAAGGGGTCAAGCAAGGTATGTAGCAGATTGCCTTCTTACATGCAAATGATTCAAGTTTCAAAAATAACATGCAGCCGCCACATGGTTTCTAAATATGTCTCATTGTAGATGTAGCACAACAGTTTCATGGAGCAACTAGCAATCAGTATTGTCTACCAGAATTCCGAGCGGACCCATAAATCTGTTAAAGCACATATAGACTAGTGCAGTGCCTTACTCCTGCCTGTTTTAGAAGGCACCGCTTTGCTGGAGCCACGCTTACATATCAGCATGGCTTTGTTTACGAAATAAGCCTCCAAAATATGCCACCAATATTGGCGCTTTCATTCAGACCATTCTGTGTAGCAAACGGCAAAATGGTTCTACTTCTTTTCCGCACATAGCAATAAATAAATCTTAAACGCACAAGCACTGATACTACTCGCCAAACTTAGCTTTCGTACATCGTACAAACCTAATACTTAAACGTTATATACAGCTCCTTTTCTATAATCCTGTATTTCTGCTCTCATTATTATTATTTTCTAATCAGTTTCAGTACGAGGGGTACGGCGTTTTTTCGTAAAGGGTATGGTGTCTTCAGAAATGCAGTGTAACAATACCGTGACCTTCCTAGAAGATGCTCTCGTCAAATCGTATTTGAGAATCCGGTTTCGGCACAGCATAGTGCGAAACGAACGAACATAATCCATACCCAGTGATAGAGAAGGTTTTACAATACCTTAATCTCATCAATATTCGCCCACACTCGTTCTGTTACGTACTCAAGGGGTCTGTTCTAGACGGTGAGTCAGCGTATGTTCTCAGCTACACCAGAGTAGATATGCGGCTGATAAAACTGACGATTACGGATGCTTAAATACATTCCTTGTTTATAACTTTTGGGGAAAAAAATAGACAACACCTGATTGGGCAAAATATATCATAAACGTAATAACAACAACAACCAAGCTATAGTAAAATGAATGATTCAAATGTCAATAAATATCGCACCTGTATTTTTTCTTTTGTCTTACATTGATTCGCTTATGAAATGCTCTCAACCTCGCTGTGGCAGCCACCACCTTACACGAACACAGCATGAGCTTTGAACGAGAAGAAAAAGGAGCACTAGGGTAGACCATGTGGTTAAGACTTATTCCTATGATGTGGTTTAACTTAGAAAAACAAAAAGGATGTGGAGAACGAGGGGAGGCCAAGGCAATATAAGCAGAACAAATAGTACAACGCAGGCTAAACACTGAACACAACAACCAGAAATGAGAAAAGAAATCCGGATTGATATGCCCATACTTACTATGCTACTAAGCGAAGCATATCAGCACAGGGTGTACAGGTGAGACATTAGGACGAAACGGTGAGGGAAGATAAGGAAGGCGCAAGATATGTATAACAAGCGTAAAACTTCAATTCAAACGAGCTTGACTGTGCATGTTTCTTGGTTTAAGCATGATGATATGCACCTTCAAATGCTTGTCTGGATTATTGCACCACAGACCTTATCGTCCAAAACACAAAATCGAGAGCTGCCTATACGCAATGGAAACCTACATGATCATTCAGGTCATGAATATATCACCAATGGGAAAGCTCTGTGAACACATTCAAAGTATCTTCTATACTTGGATATATCAATAGTTAGCATGATTGAATAAACATGATTGATGGGTATAGTAATGACACGACAACCTGACACATCAGTTTTCTGCCCTCATCTCTATTTTTGCCTTTTCTCTTCAAATTTTACGTTGTTACCTTACCATGCACAAACGAGCCTTTCAACAAGCCAACGATGACCACGAAAAAACTAAGTCCTCTCTCAAAATATTAACGCAAGCGAGGCCAAATAAACTTAGTTGAACAGACAAAGAATTATTGCCACTAGCTTCAGGTCGGAGAAGCACTGAATGGATCCTCGGAACTGCAGGAGCGACTTTCTTCACAGATAATGACTACCAAAAAGTTTACTACAAGCAGCTGATGAGCATTGTGTTTGGTCAGGAGAAACGTTTAGTGTCAAATATGATCGCAAGTTTAGCTATAGAGACGCCACCGAGAAACAGTTCAGGAATCTTTTGACCAGGTCCTGAAAGAGTCGCTAAAGCTCGATTTCAGAGGTATCGTCATTCCTCTAAGCGCGCATGATTATCCATCAGCCGTTCATCTTCAGCATTATGAGGTAAGACAATCAGCAGTCACCATTAATGTACGAAAGAGCTCAGAACCTTCTACCACACGTCTTCCCGTTGAACAGACGTAGCAAGAACTCACCTATTCGTTAAAAGTAAGCACTTGAGACAGTAGAGAATGCCAGAAACGATGAGCAGATGATGCACTGCTCTAGATTATTTGATATACTGTAAAAAGGTATGCAATAACGTCGTCATTCTGCTAGATTGACATAGAGCCACGGGGTCTGTGATTTCTCTCTTCATAGCTCGATCATGTGCCACGGAATAATTTTTCTACTGCGCATATTTACTACTGTGTTTGCAATACATATATAGGATATATACTTCGTTACTACATGTCTTGCGATTAAATAAATGATATCCGCGAGGTCTTTCCGGGACTAGACTTGAGGACAGGAGCCTACGTACTAGAGGTTTGCGTTTGCTTGATTTCTCTTCTTCGGATCTTGGTTCACCTGCCTGTCGCCAGTCCTTCCTGGTTTTATTCGCTGGCTACGTACTCCACTTTTGATCTCCTTGGCTCTGATTGTTTTGCTTCCTGTAGCCTTGATTGTATCTGTTTCATTTCTTCGGTATCCGCGTCGTCGTGTCCATTCATTGCAGCGTCGGCCTCGGGATTCGGACTCTCTTTCGTCTCACTATGGTCAGTGTAGACTTGTTTGTACTTTGAATTATCAAATGTCTTGCTTTTGACGCTATTTTTTACTGACGCCCTGAGACCGACGGCTCTACGGTATTCCCTGACGTATGCACTATTGTGATTGCTTGCTCCCTTGTTGCCTTTTGTATTCGTATCTTCGCCATGGTACTGGCTGCTGTATCCGCTCGTTGCACTGTCGAATGTCTCGCTCTTTTTGAGTGATTTGGTCAACTTGTCGTCTACATCTCTTCCGCCATCATGTCTTGGTCTGATGCTATCCTTGCTGTTTCGTTTAACACTTTTGGATTTTTGTATTCGATGTGTGGAGCCTGGGGCGCTATTATAATCGTTTGCTGTTGTCCCTGTGTTCCTCTCTTTGTCGTCGTCTCCATCCGTCACGCTACTGCATAAGGTACCGGACTTTTCGTTTTCTTTCTTGCTTTTCACATTATCGGATTCGGCGCCGTGCGGGTTGCTGCCGTACCCGGCCGATCTGGTATCTTCTTCCCCGTCCATCTGCTTTTGGGACGCTTGGTTCTTTCCGTTTTTTATCTCCCCCTCGTCCATGTTTTTTGGCAGGTTGTTGGCCTTATGGCTCTTCCTTTTTGTATCGACACCGTCGTACTCCGTATCTTGCGCGGTATTGTGGTCGTTTGCAGTAGCATCGGCTTCCTGGTATATCTTCTTTGGTATGTCGGTTTTGGGGTGATCTGAAACTTTTGCGTCACTGGACTTTCTCAACGTGAAATTGGTCTTGCTGGTTCTTCTCCTTTTCTTGATACTATCTTTGGCATCGTGCTCGCAAGCATGCTCCCCTGTTGTTTCGATTGAACTTTGGCAAATTCTCTCCTTTTGCTTCGAAAGTAGTGCTTCTTGGTGCCGGCCTTGCTCTGAAATTATTCTTTTGAGTTAAATGCTTGAACAGTAGGTTTGATATTGCTGTATATACTTTTAATAAAACTTATTTTACGCTCGAGCAAAGCTGAATGTAGTAGTCGTAGGTCGTTCATATTCATATCCTCCAAATGGTTTGGCTTATATCTCTTGAAGTCAAAGCCAAGCAAGCAATAGCCTGCATTGGGATTGGCATAAACAATGGAGCCATCGTCCATGGTGGTTCGACGAAGGGATCGAAATGGAAACGGTCTATTAGATGCACCTATCTGGCTTGCTGTTACGAAGAATAAGTACATGGCCCTGCCGAAGGAAAAGGGTGTACACTTAACAGAAGAGGTTCCGGATTCGCCGCACAATGTCTTCTCGCAGCTTCTCGCGTTCTTCGGCTTTACGAACAATGAGCAAACCATATAACGCATGAGTATCAGAGCTTACCATGTCGCTCTTCAAAGTGTGTACTGAAGCGTACGTTGCCTTCAGTTATAGCCGAATGTAACAGAGTCAATTGATTTTCGTTCATTTCTGTCGGTGGCTGGCCGCGAGGTGTCATAAAATCGAATCCAGACATTTGGTAGGTTCCGTTCACGTGTTCGTATACGACGGAGCCATCTTCAAACGTGACACGATGAAGACTGGAGAACGGGAAGCTCTTGTAGGCTATACCTGTTTGTTCATCTAATTTGTAAAGTACTAAGAGATACAATGGTTCATGCTATTTTAGTCGCTTACAGCACAAGTTCTTCAGGAGGTTCATTGTGGCATATATGTCTTTTACTCGTCTCCAGCAGTCATCTCCTGTAATCTTGTCATCGGCTTTACTCGACTTGAATATTAAATTTTTGTATTACAGAATCGTTGATGTTTTACCTTTTTGTATCCGTTCGTGTCCCCTTGTGCGGGCATCTAGTAGCAGAAATTAATGTTCCTGTATGTTTCGTCAATCTTCTGAAGGACAGGCTTACCTTGACAGTGATCAGAGAAAGTGGACCTGGGGCCCATTTTGCGAGCAGCTAATTCAGCTGTGCCTATGCCGAAAGATTAGCTTTACCAAAGGTTGTGTGGAGCGATCGCGAATATATTACGCGAGTTGGCAATTATCGTGTCCACTTCGTTGTCCGGGTCCGGAATAACAGGCGACAAAAAAGCGACAGCATCGATATTAAGCGCCGTTTTGAACCGGTGGAGCGTACCACGTAGCTCTTCAAAAAGCAACCGACGCGTTACTTGGGCAGCTTTTTTGCGTTTGAGTTTGTCCATGTCTTGGGCTTTCTTTACGAGCCTATCAATAAAATCAGGTGCGTTGTTCTTATTATAGATATTCGATAGCTCTCTTCGTGACAGGGGGTGATTGCAATTGTCAAGATCGAATGAAGCTAGGTAAAGATTGTAGTTGCGCATAACGTGTAAGCAATGGAGCTTGTTGTGATTTGATGAATAAGACCAACCCTTTTCTTCAGGTGTCCCATGGTGGGCGACATGCAAAAACGCCTTCCAAGGTGATAGTGGTTTAAAGGTTTCCAAGCCATTCCGTAGACTCGGAAGAGGTATTGCTTCATCTTCTGTCATAAGTATTATATAGAAATAATATGTATACGAAAGACGCGCCTCTTGCTCATCTGCCGTTTTATTGTTATGCTACCGGTCACGTGGTATATCTCCCTATCATGCCGCAGATATCCACCACTATATTTCTTGTATGTTTCACTCAATCCTAAACTGATGGCAACGGCTGGGCTAGGATACATTGAATATACAATCATGCGGCGAGGAGCATAACTATCTGTCCTTTACAGTCGAATGGGACTAATTCTTGTCCTTTCGTCAGTGAAATAAGTGATTTACATCAGGCTATGTAAACAGTGTATTGCTGTCAAGTGATGTGAAAGTTGCTGCTGTGCATAGATACTAATTTGTTGTTTTAAAGGTGAGAAGCTTACGGCCCGCTTGTCAAGGGAGAACAAAATTATTGGGTAGTTGACACAGCTCGAGTTCGACGAATATAGCCATGCTTGTCGTGAGCTCAATCAACCGACTGCCCCGTGGAGCGACGTCCAAAACCCGCATGGTAAATCCTGGAAGGAACAGTGCAAAGGTCATGAGGTGGACATGCTGCACGCTCTTATGAGCAAAGCCCGTGCCAAGGAAGAGCTTCAGGACTCGGACGCAAGTGGACCGCTCTAAGTCAATATGCATCATCTCTTCGTATGTGTACAGGGCTCGCGACACATGATAGAGCGAGGAGCATCGTTTTGCGCGCTACATTAAGAATAGATGTGGTGAGATCTAAACTCAATTGGGAAGCATAGCGGCAGTGCCCCGAAAGGAGTGCGCCCTTCTATCCTATGCCCTTCAGAGGATATGATACTGCTGCATATGAAAGCTCAGGATTCGAGAGAAGCCACCGCAGACGACGAAGATGTCTCTGAACATGCGGCGAAAGATTGAGCGTACTGCAGAAAATCGCATATAACATTAGCCAATTTGTAGCGAAGCAAGTCTTCTCTCAAAAATACAGCGCGATCGCCGGCGTCTGGTGAAGCAGAAGAGGAAGCGCAGGGAACTAGAGAGAATATTTTATGCGTAGTCCTAATTTCAGATGCCGCCATTTTTATTATGATTCCAGCAGGGCAAAGATTTTGTATTTGCATATACTACAAAGCCTGTATCAGAGTATGAGTCAATGGTTTCTCATATTGTGGTGGGGTAGGCCTGGCGCTCATCTTCCTATTGTCGAGATGGTGGGAAGTGAAGGAAAGGAAAAAAGAAAAGCTGAAGGGAACCTCAGAACTCACGAAAACGGGTCCAATGGCAATAATAGCGTCACGCCATCACTTTTCCATAATAAACCCCAGATTCCCAATGTGTTTGGTATCTGAATCATTTGCGAATCAAAAAAAAAAAAATTTCAATCGCCTGAGTGGGCTCTTCCACTTACGCGGAGTGAAAGGTTTCCATCTATCCAGCTTTTCCCGTCGAATTATGTCTCAAATCCGCGTTCTCAGCCAGCATGCTTGTAATGTTCAAGCTCTCATCTTTTCTAGGCCACCACCAAAGGATATCCTGTCGTCATCACCATCTAAAAGCAGTAACAGTGTGAATACTTTTCATCAGGGTATCCTCCAAATTACGTAAACGAAGCGGTACCCTGCTAGCCTATAAGAAAGTTTATTATTTTAGCGCGATAATAGTATTCTATTGGCGCTACTCAATACTTGTAAAGTTTGGAGATTCCCACACCCGTCAGTCTTCTTGACCTGAAGGGTACCCAGCCACTCAGTCGCGAAACACAAAGCTTGTAATCTGAACCCCTATGCAGTGAAACAGGGCCATCTTCCAAAGCTGGCACCAAGCGCCCGTTCCTAGTGTAACAGTGGTCATCATGTTCTTGGTGTTATCACAGCGAGACTATCATCGCCCGTGAACACCCGATAAAAGGCCGCCTACGTCACCGTCCCACTTTACCAGTTACGCCTTGACTGGTGGGCGTACCAATACGGACACGGATACGCATGCTGCCGTCGTGTGTCAGTACCAATCAAGTCAAAAGAGGCACCTCAAGCGCATCTTGCCGTTGGAGTCATCAATATAGGGGACCCTTGTTGAGTAACTAAGAATGGGGAGACCCCGCTAGTATTTGAGAGCATCAAAGTAGGATGCATGCAAAACTTCCGTGCTCACTTGTGCTCCTAAAAAGCCGCTGTACAGATCAACGCATTTCTTTTTTTTTTGTATGCCTCTATTACGCCGAACCTTTACGAGGGACGCTCCGGATCTTGAGCATTGTAATCATTACCTACCTACAAGATCATAGCCGTGGGCAACGAGACAATTTACCTATAATGATATCTTTTGTCAAGGAAAAGCAGACAGCTGCATTTCACTGATATTTACATATCCCAAAGGATTGTCAAGTGTAAAATGTGTGTGAATGACGCCAGTATCTACTACAACTACACTAACCTTGACGCCTTTGCCTGTCCATTTTTCCCTCTTCATAATATCCAGACAGTCTTTTTTTATATGCAGCAGCATACTAGGATAGAACATCGCTGCTGGTGAACTGTCTATTGCCAAGCGCCGGCTTTGTGGCCGGTCGATCTCTCGACATGCCAGTAACGATGCAGAGAGGGACATGTATCGGTTCACGGTCCCAGCCTCGGCCGCGTGTTAAGTACTGAACGACGCAAGAAGATAGACGAATATGCAGTTCTTTACACGGGCAAATTGGTAGCGCACATGAGGGTAATATCATGCTGCTCCAGGTACAATTTGCTCGCGTTGTGCCTCTTCCTTGTCAGAGATGGGTGAGTGGGACTGAATGATATAGTCGTGGGGAGATAGTGTTTACTATGATCAGCTGTTTGTACAGCGCTTCCTCTTGGATGGGTACACCTTTGGCGGCGACAGTGGTGCCAGGAATATGAAATGTAAGTATAGCTCCTGCTAGGATAGATGCATTGACTACACATGAATAAACCGGCCCAGCTCCATAGTGATAAGCTCCCTGTTTACAACCATTGAATTGATGCGCGTCTTTTATAAAAGAAGAAATAATAATAAACAGCTGGGTTGGTTACAACGTCAATTGAAGCTCTATTGTTCCAAATCTGCACCGCCGGATGGAAGAGTATTCTTGACATATTTCTGGTACATCTCCCTTCGCTTAGTAATCGAACATAGGTATTACAGGAGTAATGTTTCCGGTAAAAGTCGTCATGGCTCGTTATTTTATAAGCTCATCAAGGTATCCGTTCTGGAGCCATGTTAGACAAGGTTAAAGTTCTACGATATACTCGAGTGAAGACGATTCGATGCAATCTGTCAATTTTGTCGTGTGATGATAGAAACATAGAAAAGTGACAAATTTGGAATGAGAAACATTGATCTGTGGAGACAAAAAGCCGAGAAGCGGAACAAGCCGACAAGACAGGAAAGGTTCAGTTCTTGGCAGACTTTTCATTCGTTCGCATCATGACCGCTTGACGTGGTACAGACCTTTTTGGTGATTGCAGACTGTGCGGCGTTTCAATGTTTATCTCTCACAGAAAAGATATGATAGCGCTGACAGGCGTACAAGATAAACATTTTGTGGCCTGAATCGGGAGTGTTGGGTCATAAGGTCCATCCGTGCGCGAAAGCAAGAGAAGTGCTTCTCGTATCATAGAACGGAGGAGGGTTCAAGCATCTGCCTATGGAACATGTGCAGTGATCGGCGCACGTGGCGACATGCGACAGTGTATGCCTGACACAGACAGACCCCACACGTAAACAGGCACAGTACAATACAGAGGCAATACTAATAACAAGGGTTTATCTTACCAATCAGTAAAAAGATAAAAAGGACTGCCCTTGTAATACCCAAGCACAAGCTGTCTATCTCCAATGTTCCTCGCAGTGTTCTGTAATAGATTTACTTTTGGACATGTTCTTTATCGGCATGCATCGCTAGAAGATTTGATTTGTCACACTGCAGTCATTTCCAAATTACAAAATTCCGCTCCCTCCCTCCTTTACTGTGATTTCGCTTCTCTGAACCTGGTGGTGCATCTATGACGAACAAACATGGCCAAGTATTTGGTAATACAATAGGGTTGCACTAGGACGCCATTTTGCGTGGGAAAACGAACAGGGCTAAGGCGGTGGAGGGGACGACATAGTGCGGGTGCACCATACCCGTGAGAACAGCACCTTGATTTTATTCGTCGGGGTGTGAAACCTTTCCCGTCCCAGTGAGGTGACGCTTTTGAAGCGTTTAGCTTTGTCCTGTTCTGGAAACCATGGGAAAACTTAATCTCACTATTGAAAATTTCGCTCAACATGGTATGTTAGAGATAAACGGCAGATGCCCGTGAGAAAATACGATAAAAAACATGTTCGAGCGCATCTTTAAAGATGTACACTGCCCTCTTTACCCCGCGTTTAAAGACGTAGACATCCATTACCAAATACTGGAGTGCAATAGACTTTCTTTACCAAATACTGTAAAGCGGAGTCAGTTTTTTTTCTTTAAAGGAAGACCAGTCAGAGCACAAGGTCATGAGCGCTGAAAATTGGACGCCACCGAGCGGTATTTGGTTAGCTGCCGACTGAACACGCACCACTTAAATCTCTAATCTTCAGCGGAGAAGTGTTTCATTTGGATCCGAGTGCAGATTTTTTTCCGAGATAAGACCATTTATATAAAAAGGGGAGATCGGACGGGATCAGTTATTCTTGCGCTCTTTATTTGCCCTTCTCTACCAAAACACTACGGTCGTATCCGCTCTCCTCCCCCCTCCCTCTTCTTCCATCCCATTTCAACACAATTAGCAGACAGTTCAACCAATGTTCGGCCAATCAAAACCTGACGCGAAATCTGACAGTTACAGTGTCAACAGCGTCACCAACAGCAAAGTCGAAGAGACTGCCATCGAAGAATATGGTTTCGAGGAAGACAGAAGCGTAATCGATGAGTCGCATGATGGTGGCCGCGGTCAAGGCTCCTTTGGTACTGCCTACTTCAACATTGTGTGTGTCGTCGCCGGTACCGGTACTCTCGGTTTACCCAAGGCGTTTGCCAGCGGTGGCTGGCTCGGCATCCTCATCTTGTTCCTTGCCTGGTTCATGGCTGTGTACAGCGGTATCGTTCTGATTAAATGTCTGTATCACAAGAAAGGCGAGCGTCTCCACGATTATAAACAAATCGGCAAGGCTGCATTTGGTAAGTTAATTTGACTTTGCATACATCGCAGTATTGGATCTAACATGATATCGACGTTGATAGGTTGGGTTGGTTATGCCGTTGCATCTCTTCTCCATTTCTTGAATCTGTTTGGTTGCCCAGCTCTCTACATTGTCTTGGCTTCTGGTAACTTGCATACGCTGCTGCAGCACAATGTAAGTTTGAAAGCATAAATAATTGTATTACATATACTGACCTTTTTTTTTTTCAGTCCGGTGCACTGACGCAAGCTTATTGGTCCATTATTGTCGGCGCCTTTCTGCTGATTCCTTTGCTTACATTGAAGACCTTGAAAGAAATCACAATCCTTGCCGCTGTTGGTGCTGTCTGCACTATGATTGCCGTTTTCATCATTGTCATCCAAGGCCCGATGTATCACAACGCGGCTAACCTGCAGATTGAACGCGACGGTGTTATTTGGACTGGTTTCCCCACCGCCCTGTCGACGATTGCCTTCTCTTATGGCGGTAACAACACATACCCGCATGTTGAATATGCGCTCAAGAAGCCCAGCCAGTGGAAGTACGCCGTTGCTGCTGGTCTCAGCACCTGTACTGGCCTTTACTTCTTGACCGCCATCCCTGGCTACTGGAGCTTTGGTAGCTCAGCCAAGTCTCCTATCTACGACTCTCTTCCAGATGGCGCTGGCAAGATTGTTGCCATGATCGTCATGACCATTCACGTTATCCTTGCTATCCCGATCTACGCCTGCTCATTTGCTCTGGAGTTTGAGCACTTTGCTCGTATCCGTGAGGATCGCTTGGGCAAGTTCGGTGCCTTCCTTGGTCGTGCTGTCGTCCGTACGATCACCATGGTTATCCTTGTCATCCTGGCCGTCTTCATCCCCTATTTCGACGACTTCATGAGTCTGATCGGCGCCTTGGCCAACTGTGGTCTTGTCTTCTTGCTGCCCATCCTTTGTTACCTCCGCCTGTATGGTATCCGCAAGCGACCCATTTACGAGCTGGCGTTCTGTGCTCTTACCATCTTCTTGGGTATCGTTGGCTGTGTCTTTGGCACAATTGATGCTGTCAAGGCCCTTATCGAAGACTTCCAAGGTGACTCATAAATTCTTCGCATCTTTTTCCGTATCTCCCTCCACTACACTACACTCTCCTCTTATTTATATATTCCTGTCATATACTACTTGTATCTATCCGTGTAAATATTTCCATCAAAACATGCTCCAAAGTAAAATTGATAGATTATAAAATCGAATAAGCCCATCAATGATATCATTTGAATGATTGAGACTGAGTCTGACAAAGTATACGCTAGTGCAGTGCCAGCACACATTCTTTCCCCGTTCTTAATCGCTTGCAAGTAAATGGGACGCAAAAGCAAGAAAAATACAGCAGGGTCTGCTCGTGGGTTTGCCACAGCATCGACACCTGTTAAGCAACCTAGCAAGGATCAGGATCTGGATCACAAACGACCCTCTGAAAGTGAACAGCAAACATCGCCTTCTTCACCCTCAAAAGACTTGCCCGGGCGCCACAGCAGACGCGATCCTAAACCGGACACAGCCCCACTAATGCAAGCAGAACCTGAAGCAGAAAGTGTCCCTTGCGTCATTCGACGTTTCAATCCTTTAAATGACTACAAAGCGAAAACCGCGTGCAAAGCTTTTGAGCACGTCGATCCTGACGAGATCGGCCAACGGGTGCGGCCATTTGCACTCTCGTCCCAACTCGAGGATAATTTAGTGCAAGTTTTGAATAAGCGTGAGGAAGGAGACACTTTCGGTAAGCCTGCGAACCCGTCTTCCACCAGATTTAAGCTTATTGCTCACAATGCTCTCACGTATCAATTATGCAGACGCGTACAAACCACTGAGCAGGTGCCAATCACTGCCTCTGGATAAGGACCGAGCTATCAGCGTCCTTGATGTACATTATCGTACACTCGCTATGATGGGGTTTCAGCGTGAAGATATCGAACATGCTTTCAGACGTACAATAGCAACTTCAATGGACGATTTACTGGATTGGGTAAGCTCAGATCCCATAGGGCATAGCGCGCTCTAATCCACCTTAGCTTTGCCTTCATGTGCCTTACGACCGCATTCCTGTGGGCTTTTTCGACAAGTATTATTCTGAAAAAGGTAATGCATGATTCTCACAAATCAAGAAGATACATATGACAGCTCACGCGTGATTGATATTTCTATCTGTCCAGCCATGTCAATTTCGGCTCAGCTGGCTCCGGAAAAGCTACCAAATGTACCTTCCACCACAGAGGATCAGATTACTAAGCAGCAAGAGCCAGAGGTGAAAAAGCAAGAGGAATTAGAGATAATACCCAAGGAAGAAGAATCTCTTCAGGGTAGCGACAAAGACTACAAAGCTCGGATCCTTCAGGCTGCTATGGGATATGATGTAGGTTCTGTATTCATATATACGATTATTTGTCTAATAGCTTGAATTTTAGGATGAAGAGGAACCTGATATCAATGAGCAGTATGCTGAGCTTAAGGTAGAGGCCTCGCAAATCGAATCATTGCTACCATCTGGCAAAAAGGGGAAAAAGAACAAGAAGAACCGCCAGCCAGAGTTGTCCTCCGAGGAAATTGAGGAGAAGAAGAAAGCACTCGACAAATTGCGCAAACGGATGCGCGACATGGAAGGCAATTGGGAATATGACAAGTATAAAGCTGAGGACTACTACATCGAAAAGCAGCAAGCTGCTGAAGAGCAAAGGAAAGAGGTGCTGATGGAGGATCTAGCGAAAAAAGCTCAAGGGGTGCCCGATCCCGTAGCCAAAGACGCAGGAGTAAATGCAGATGATGATGACGATGATGACGATTTCGGCTTCGGCCTTGGCGGCGACGACGAAGAGGACGGTGGTCTTTTCGGCAACATGATGGATGAGGAAGCTTCCGAAACGCCTGCTATGCCAATCCCGACCCCGGCAACCACTTGGACTCACATTGACTTATCCACCCCGAAATCGTGGAAAGGTCACTCACCGTGCGATATTCTTCGCGAACACTGCAAGAAACACAAAGGCTACTCACGCCAAGTCTACGCGAGCAAAGAGATTGGCACACGTGCTTGGCGAGCTACAGTGAATCTGATACCAGAAGATACGCGACAGGAGCATGTGCTTGTCGACATACCTTCGGATTACGTTACAACTAACGCAAAAGAGGCAGAGAATTTGGCAGCAGTAAGTGGGAGAGCCGTATTAAGTCGATACTTCTAGTATTAATATACAAGGGAACCAGACGGCCGCACTCTTTCATATCGATCCCGATTCCTCTGTATATCGCATTCTTCCACCTGCCTTCAAGGATATCTGGTTTGAATGGGCCGATGAAAAGGTATGTTATCTCTGCGTATTCTGTGAAATGTTCTAATTTGATTGATTTTAAGAAACGTCAAGAAGAATTACCGAAGACTAAAGAAGAAGAGCGTCGTATGTCTTTCTTTCTGTCACTATTGGAAGAATCGTATCACCTTGGTAAAAGCCACAACGTACGTTCATATTTCTATTCTGCAGTTAGAGCTGTACTCAAAACTTCTTTATAGCGTCTAACTCAATCTGGAGAGGAAGAAAGAGAGACCGAGAATGAAATGCAAGCGGCATCCGATAATATCAAAGCTGCAGACATTTCTCGTAGTAAACTTCGGCGCAGCGAGAAAATATTCAGAAGCGTCCAGGAGGAGTTCCGATCACGTGTGCAGAGCGATGCATACAAGAAGATGCATGTAAGCCTAACATAAAAAAAGATTCTGTGTCATTCTGATCAACATTAGGATCAACGCAAACAATTACCAATGGCCGCGTATCGCGAGCAAGTTCTAAGCGCCGTGCGAGACAATCAGATCACGATCATCTCTGGTGAAACTGGGTGGTAAGATTCGTTATATATTTACTGTATATGAGAAAGCTAACCCGTATACTATTCCAGTGGAAAAAGCACACAAGTGCCACAGTTCCTGGCCGAGGAACTTTTGCTTCATGCAAAAGATCATGGCTCTGTCATTTGCACTCAAGTGAGTACCGCTGAATGTGAGAGAACCGGTTCACTAAGACGTCGATGACATAGCCACGCAGAATATCGGCCATGTCAATCGCACAACGCGTATCTGCAGAAATGAACGATCCTGCAAAGTCGATCGGTAGCCGAAAAGCTTTGGTGGGCTACCAGATACGTCTCGAAAGTAAAGTGTCTGAGGAAAACGTTCTCAAGTTTTGCACAACGGTAAGCCTCGATAGCTGCCTGGAATACGCGAGAGACTGAGATCGTTGGTTAGGGAATCTTGCTCCGTCGGTTGGAAACAGACCGCTACCTGGAAGGCGTCACGCATGTCATTGTGGATGAAGTTCACGAGCGGACAATTGAAAGTGACTTCTTACTGATTGTGTTGAGACAACTATGTCGCGACAGACCCGATTTGAGGTAAAGTGAAACAGCGGCTATTCATGCAGGAGTGTCTCATTGTGATATCCAGGGTCATCCTCATGAGTGCTACTCTGAAGGCCGAGCAATTCTCACACTACTTTGGACAATGCCCTGTGATATCGGTACCTGGTCGAACTTTCCCCGTCCAAGTGCAGTACTTGGAAGACGTTGTCGAAGCAACTGGTATTAGAAAGCTCTGTGCCAATCTTCACACTTATTTTTAACATATCCAATCTTTTTAGGGTTTGTCCTGGAAGAAGACTCGCCTTACGCTTTGCGCCATTTGCGTGTACGCAGAGGTGAGTAGATGGCTCCAATTAAATATTATACAGGCACTAAGTTCTTCGTTCCATGCGTGTCTAGATCAGGGAAGTGCAGAGATCTCAGGCAAAGGTGGAACGTCACGAAAGGTCCGTCTCGAATGGTTTGAGGAGGACTCAGATGAAGAAGATTCCTATGATCCCCGAAACTTTGATTCAAAGCTGAAAATGATGGCCACTAGTGCCAAGGAGGAGAACGAAGACGAGAGTGTGGAAGACGATCAAGGTCCGAAGTACAGTCGTCAAACGCTTAAAATGCTGCGCCGCATGGACGAGAACAAGATCAACTATGATCTCCTCTTTGCGCTCCTGGAATACATCTGTATCAAGGCAGATGACTCTGAGGTTCCTGCAGAGGGCGCTATTCTTGTTTTTTTGCCAGGCATGCCCGAGATTCGCAAGCTCTATGACCTGTTGTCAAGCCACTCTGAGATCGGTGATCCCAGCAAATACCTCTTGATTGCATTGCATTCGACGCTCTCATCAGAGCATCAGGAACGTGCGTTTGAGGTGCCCCCTAATGGTATTCGCAAAATAGTGCTATCAACAAACATTGCCGAGACGGGTGTCACCATCAAAGATATCACTATTGTCGTGGATACTGGTATGGCCAAAGTTGTCAGGTACGTTAGGTCTCATAATGCGGAAGGGGCGTGAATCTTATCCTATTCCTCTGTCAGCTATGATGAAAAACGGCGGGTGACACAGCTGCAACAAACATATATCTCAAAGGCAAACGCTCATCAGCGACGAGGTCGAGCCGGTCGTGTACAGGAAGGTGTTTGTTTCCATCTTTTCACACGAAAGAAATATCAGCATGTAAGTGAGGCTTTTAATTACTAGCCGCGCCCTCACATTGCAAAATCTATAGATGCCGAACCATGAACTACCCGAGATTCTGCGTCTGCCTCTGGAAGAGTTGTGCCTTCGCATCAAAATCTGTGAACTTGGCTCGATTCGTGACGTTCTCGCTTCAGCGCTGGATCCTCCCCTGACGAAACAAGTTGACAATGCCATCATGACTCTTGAAGAAGTAATTATCATCAATCACTGATGACGAGTCTTCGCCTGACCCCATTTCATAGGTACAAGCGCTTTCTTCAGACGGCACCGAGTCTCTCACAGCTTTAGGTGCACATCTAGCAAACTTGCCAGTGGACGTGCATATTGGAAAAATGATGATGTTTGGTGCCATCTTCCGGTGCTTGGATCCGATTTTGACCATTGCTGCTGCATTGAGCTACAGAAGTCCATTTGTACGACCATTTGGCAAGGAGAAAGAAGCAGACGCTGCCCGTGCTAGTTTTCGTCACGGTAGGTCATAGTTAAGACTATGTTGGGAGTCGAGTTGCTCAAAACCTGCTGTCCTAGCTGATTCCGACTTTTTGACCATTTACAACGCGTATGTGCAGTGGCGCCAATATCTTGCCACTGTCAAGCAATCGACCGGCTGGAGGCGAAAGATCCGCGCTTTCTGCATGAAACACTACCTCAGCAATGAGAACCTAGAGATGATTGAGGATATGAAGCGTCAATATTTGGGACTCCTCATGAGCATTGGATTTGTCAAGGCGGACGCATCCGAGGTATTGGACCGTTATGAGCTCAAAAGGGACACAAGACTTTGCCAGATCCCGGCGGCTTACAACATTCATGGCCAATCCGTTCCGGTCGTAAATGCTGCACTCGTCGCTGGCTTGTATCCAAAGATAGCAGAGAAACAACCCGGCCTTGAAAGGAACTTCATGAACAAGAATCTAAAGTTGTACATCCACCCCTCGTCAGGACTAGCAAAACGCGAGTTACTGCTGCCGACCGACTTTGTGGTGTACAACACTGTGGTCATGAGTTATGACAAGGTATCCATGTGGGAGGTGGGCGCAGTAGATACCGTTGCCATTATGCTCCTTGCTGCTGATATGCAGATTAAGCACAAACAACGGCGTGTCAAAGTGGATGGATGGCTCACGTTCGAGTGCTTCGCTCGCACAGCTGTCCTGATCAAGTTTCTGCGTACAGAATTGGTAAGTTTCACAAGGTTTTATGAACAATAGTAAATGTTTCTTATGGCTATGTAAAAAAATATGTAGAATTGCTGGTTGACAGCCAAGATGGACCAGCCGAATTTGGACTTGACCGAGTACAGCAAAGATATGATGAACGTCATGGTCAAAGTGCTCGAGGGTAAAGCACAGCCATCCGAGCTAAAATAGTGTGCTGTGGTAGAGTAACATAGAATCACCGAGTTTGTGAAGACAAAAACGAAAAAGATCATCTGCGCACTTATTGCCTCAAATTGCTCGGGTGACTACCGTCATGATGTGGAAGAGGTGGGCTTGAATTGGTGGGCTGCTGATAATAATTTGGATTATACTGCTGCTGATCATGTGCATGGGGCGAGTGTGGCTCATTGTTGTAATAATAGCCTTGATCGGGCCACGCACTAGGCGGCTGTTGTTGCTGCTGCTGATAATACGGGTTATTCGGGTTATAAGAAGAGGCCTGGTAAAATTGCGAAGGTGGAGCTAAGGCGGGCGAATAAACAGCTGCTGGGTGATATCCGTAGGCCGGATTGCTTTCATACTGGAAGTATTGGTCGTATCCTGTGTCATAGTATTGGCCCTCGCCCTGTTGCTGAGCATTTGCAGGGACAGGATTCTGTGGGAGAGGTGGAGGTGCAGGGGAAGCCGGAGGTCTGTGGTTGCGATGCATGGCAGCCGCAGTTGCAGCGGCACCGGCAGCTCCGCCTGTAGCAGCAGCCACGCCAGTGCTCTTACCGTAGGAGTGGAATATCTCGGACGCGGCTTCTTCGTGGACCTCGTCCTCCCGCATTGCCCGCCGGATGCAAAAGCACGCGGCGATTGCCTATACTATTTTATCAACACAAATGCACTTCTTTTTCAGCAAGACCACGGAAATTGTATTACCAAGCCAACGCCGCCTACAGCGCCAATTGCAATGCCTGCTATTTCTGGCGTGCCCAAAGACGAGTCCGAAAATGAAGTAGGCGAGCTGCCGGCAGATGTCGGCGTAGAACGATGCGAGCTGCTTGTTTCAGAGGAGGATACGCTGCTACTGCTGGCACTACTGCTGACCATGCTACTGCTGACAGTGCTGATACTGCTTGTAACGCTACTACTAGCGGCGCTGCTTGCCGCGCTCGGCATAAAAGATGCTGAGGGTATAAGCGCGAATGAGCTGCTGCTGGTGGCGGGCACAGCGCTGCTGGCACTGTTATAAACTGTGATGGGACCTCCAATCGTATCGGTGTTGGTGTTGGTCACGACGCGGATATAATAATTCGATCCGACGGCGATGGTGGAAGGAATTGAAACCGTTACAGAGCCCGAGGACGCCGGCTCGTTCTGAGCCAGAGTACCGACAGTGAGAAATGCACTTGCGCTCGGTCCCTGCCCGAGTTGCACTGTGACTGTGGAGGTGTTAGCTGGGGGATCTTGCCACCGGACCAGAACTTGGGCGTTTTGAGCAATTAGCGAGCCCGCGGTAGGCGCCTTGATTGAAAATGCCCAACTGCTTGCTATTAATAATTGCAGGCAAAGAATATGCGCCCATGGCAGCATCCTTTGTGAGGAATAAGAGGGCATGTATGGAAAAAAGAGAAAAGAAACAAAAGAATTAAAAAAAAAGAAAAAGAAAAAGTATAAAAAGGAAGAAATGAGAAAACCAGAACGAGCCCAGAATACTACAGCAAAATACTGCCCACAAGCAGAGAGGCTGACCTGACGACAAGGACAATATCATACACACATATGACGGTGCTGAGGGGGTACACGAATCAATGTCGTACGATGAGCGGTTTTTCAAGGCAAAAAGAAAGTACTACAACGTCAGAAGCTGAAAGGAGTAATACTGGAGAGGGCGCGTTGTGAAGCAAACATTGGCCCAGCCATGGCTTGTTGTGTACCTGCGTACACTTTGAGAATAACAGAGCTGCAAGAGGCGTATGCATCATCCAAGAAATTGGACGACGATCATTATAAAACCAGACCCCTTCTTTTACAATTTCAATGGGTCCAAACGCTGCCTCAGCGACGAAAAGACAATAAGGAAGAATGCGAGTAGCACAAAGTTTTCATTTTTAAACCCTGTGTGTATTGCTGAGAAAGGAACGTGCTATATCACGGCGCCGATTGAACACAAAATGGAAGGCGCCCTATACTGCGTGATTCGTGGTTTTACCCGGAACCCGCCGCCGTGGGACAATTGAAAACAACTGGCTTGCTGGGTTCGTGGCTGGTATTGTTGTTCACAAAGCGCTGCTTGTCCGTGTTTGCGTTGCTACCATTGAGTTGTGCTGCAATAAGGTCCAAGACAATCGATTGCATGGTGTCGATCATGTTTTGCACGCCATCCAGATCTACGCGTATCTCGTAGAACGAGCGTTTCTCATCTTGCTGCTGCTGCTGCTGCTGCTGTGCCTGCCGTTCTCGGTTGGTATCAATCAATGCTTGTTGGTATTTTCGCATCTTCTGAAACGGTTCATCCGCGTCGAGCTGCGCTTCCTTGGCAAGGTGGCGGTGCGTCATTACGTCCACGAGAGTCAACATGAAAGGGACGATGATAACATTGGTGTGCTTGGTATAACAGTGTAGATAATCGAGCAAATCATGGTTGGCTAGGGTGCCTTCAATAATGATGGATTTGCCATCCATGACGGATTTGCACAAGTCAGGGTCAAGGCCCTGACGCACCAAGGCGCCCTCGCGTGAACTGTCAAAATGCGGAAGAGCCCACTGACATGATGGAACGACACCACTATAGAGTTTAGGGTTAGTGACAAAAATGAAAATGACTGCGCCCCTATTATTGTTCGTATACTTTACTCTATGATGGTGTGCATCAAGTCATACACAACGTCGGTCTTGAGAACAGAGGACAAATTGAGACGTTCCGACAGAGCGGTGGCAATGGTAGACTTGCCAATAGATCCGGTGCCACCAATTAGTACAAGCAATGGTATCCGCTGGTGGTGGAAACTACGATGAATGATTTAGGCCATCATTACGTGGATATCAGTAAATGAAATTACCTAGCCATCGTTCTATACCAGTGGACATGCTCTTGCCCATATCCACGCTGACTTAACAGATCAAAAAGCTCGGTCTGTAGTTCTTGCTGCGATACGTCGAAGCGCCCCTTATCAACGAGTCGTTTCTTCAAGTCGAGTGCAATTCGCAAAGCGTGGCTATAATCGATGCGAGCGGCCGTCAACATGCGAGAGAGTAGGAAACGGGATAGGACGTAGTAATGGTGGTCTGAAAGGTGAATGCGCACCTTGACAAAATCATATTTTGACGACGAATTCTTGTGTTGTCGCCTACTTGCAACGTTCATGATCCATGTCGAGACAAAGAAAACCAGACTGATTCCTTTCACAGCCATTTGTGCAAGTATCGACTCGTGCGGGGCTTGAATTACTTGTGAGCAGTTCGAGTACATGTATTGCACATATGCTCTGAGGCCAAGTCAACGTTGACGCACACTGGATGCCAATAGTTCAGGTCTCTTGAAAGATAAGAAAGAGCAAGAATATTTCTATGGAATTAAGTCGTAAAGGAGCTACTCATCCGATGGCACTATAACGAGTGAATGAGAAAGAGGATACATGCAAGCTAACATATGAGGTGTCAGATATCGAGAGTCGTCACTAATTCTTTTCCAGTTCCATCAAACACGACCTGTAAAGATAAAAATAAAGTAAAGGAGGACGGCCAGACGTGTACTGGACGGACAATACGCACATAAATTTTCAATTGAAAGGCCCATGAAGACTAACAGAGCGACTTTGCTTATAAGCACCATATTGACCATTTCTCGACCACTAGCATCGAGCCGCCATAAAGTCTGGGTGGAGGTCATGCCTCAACCATAACCCTGACCCATGGCTGGTGCTCATGGGTAGAGCCAGTCAGTCTGATGGTCTCTGTGACATTTTCTTTGGCTTTCTTTCTACCTAAAGGCTGTGTGGACGTGTAATTCGCGATAAGCTGCGCAAGACACCTATGCCATGGATCGGATACCGAATGCCATATGCATATGACATGTGATATATATGCCACGACTAATCGAGTAGCCCTATATTTGTTTTCCATGGGTGCGGGGAAGCTCCTAAAGCGTGGTACGTGTACGAGAATTGACCAGATGCGTACCAAAAAATCTAGCTCTTCAGCATTTGACCTTCCTGTTGTTTTTGATACGCAGGAAATTCTTTCGTACACTTGTAGTAATTTTCTAATATGCGACGCGGATAACCCTGATAATGTAAAAGCTGTAGGTACAAAGTATGAGGGCAATAGCCTTGTTTGGAGAGCATACGTCAGATATTTATAAATCCTACATACACAAGCATTACAAGAGAGATATGTCATGACAGGTTAATGGATTCCATCGCAAACGAAAGCAACGAGTTTTAATATACTATATTCTGTGTGCTTGCTTGTGTACCATGCTTATTCATCCCGCATTATATTTCACGGTCGTTTATTAACACCTACGAGAGACAAAAAATACAATGCGGTGCTACAAAATAATGCAGTCTGGAATACTGTATTGGAGCGATTGGAGGAACTCGCAGGCTACACAAGATGCACCATCGACACTTACTTTGTGAGTTATCATGCGACAGGATCGGGTACAGCTCACTACCAATGTAGTGGTATTCTATAGAGCACATATAACATTGATGCACCTGATGGAGTCGTCAGCAAAAGAAAAAAGCAGCTTGAGACCAGGTACACTTTTTTGCGTTTTTTGTTTGATGAGTGCAACGGCACAGGTGATGCTATTTCCGATTCAGGTCCGCCATTGGTCGCCATGTAACAACATCACCATATTTGCCATTCGTGCACGACAACCACCTCAATTGCAGAAATAGCTTAGTTCACCCATTGAGAGTACCGTGAAAATATTTTGGTGCTTACTTTCTGTGGTGAGGACCTTGCAGGTGCTGTAGCAAGGGTAGTAAGCAAGATTGCGTACGAATTTGTACAGGGGCGATTGTGTCACAAACGAAACGCTGAAATAACAAAAAAGTCTCATTGCTTGCTCTCTATTCACCAGATGCAATCATGGTTTTTGTATGCAGTAAGGATTCCGAAAAGAGATGAATTCTGCCGAAAAAGTTGACAAAAGATGAATTCAATAGATTCATGAGAGAGTCTGGAAACATACTTTCGAAGGAAGAAATGCATTTGGAGAGACTGCACGTGTTTCAAGACGTCCGGTTGCGTTGTTGTTAACCAAATTTTTTCTCTGGCGGCAATGTAAAAATAGAGAGACAGAGGGAGGGAGAACAAGTCTCTGTGCGCGCACTCCCGATGTGAAGTGAGTGGTACGAATAAAAAAGTTGCCTCATTTGTCCCTCTTCGCTTAGCGTTGTTTAGAAAAAAAAATGCAAGGTTGCACAAATCCGTTTGATTTTTTAAGACATGCCACGCGCTGCAGTCCCTGCCAATTTATTCTTTTACACCTCTTCCTCCCCTCTTCTCCTTTTACACGCATCTTTCTCTTTCCTTCTCACAATCCTTATGAAGTTCTCTGTCGTTGCCGCTCTTTTGACCTTTGCCGTCTCGGGCTATGCCCAGTCCTCCGCCAGCTCTACCTCTGGCAACCCCGGTGGCATTGCCATCACCGCTCCCGGTCAGGGTGTAAGTATTATCATCCCATCACTGCTCGACTCTCTGCTCTCTTTTTTCGAATTTCACTGACATGGACATAAATAGGTTGTCTGGGAGGCTGGCAAGGCCCAGACTGTGACTTGGACCGTCGCTGACTCGTCTATTTCCACTATCAACAGCATCTACCTGCGTAAGGGTGTCTCTGCCTACCTCGACACCATTGGCCCCGTCACTACTCTTGCCATTGATGCTAGCAAGGGTCAATGGACCTGGAACATCCCCAACGACACGGCCACCGACTCTTCTTGTACGTATAAAAATAACGAGCCCTTTAGGGCGAATCAGTCTCCCTAACCTTATACGAAATCTTAGACGCTCTTGAGGTGAGAACCAGCGGTGGTTCGTCCTACTCGCCCTACTTCACCATCATGGGCGCTGCCCCTGGCACCAACAGCACCTCGTACACCACCGATGCTGCCCCTAGCGGCTCTGCTTCTGCTACTGGCTCCGGTGCTTCGGGCTCTTCCTCCTCGCACGAGTCTGGTGCTAACGCCATCGCCACTGGCTTCATCGGCACTGCTGCCGTTGCGGTTGCTGGCGCCGCCATTCTTTTCTAATTAGATAAAACATATTCACTATACTACTATTACATGTACCATCATTCATCACAACAAGTATAACCCGTAAAAAAAAACGTATAATGGCATGATAACAGAAGTAATGTATGTACAAGTCTTGTGTTGTGGTTGTGTGCGCGTGTGTGTTTTGGTATGTTATCATGATATGATGCAGTCATCTGGATGCAAACTCTTGTCTCACGGGTCGACATGCAGTTTAGCTGGTCGCAGAGAATAGGGGATGATTCTTGTGCCTGACTCGCGGGAAGCAAAGGTTGCATCAGAAGAACGTCGATGGATATCTATCAAAGGTACACTGATGGCAGCATTACGTATCGCGTACGGCGTGTTAGAAATGTTTGGTTTTTTCTTGTGCGTTTTTTCTCTTACAAGATGCCAGCATTTTCTGGAACTTGCTGTTGCTTTGGTTGGAAGGTCGCTGTCGGGATTCGCTTGCTTCATCAAGGAGGGGTAAAGATCCGCGCCTCGGGGTGGCCGGCTAAGGATGACAGGTAAAAAAAAGAGAAGTCAATCACTGAATATATTTTCTGTGATCTTTTCTTACCTTGGCTGTCGGATAGATCGGTCGACAAGAGGCTGCTTGACTACGGCATTTGTCATGGCAGATCAAGGCACAAGCTTCGCAGTACACAGCGTGCTTCTTGACCGTGACCACGCATACTTTGCATGAAACGGCTACGCATTTCATAATCAGTTGATCCACTTCACTTATCCTGCTATCTAGCATACCTTTTCCGAAAGATGTTTTAACAAATTGGTGTTCAATAAATTCCTTTCGTCGGATCTGTGTCGCAGGCACGCGCTGTGAGTCCATGGTCGGATTAGCGCGCATATACTCGTAGATCATTGAAAGATCAATATCATCGTCAAGGAAACGTTGCGCCACACTAGGCCGCTTTGGCTTGGAGCTTTTGGTGGTGATATCTTCGCCTTCGTCAATAGGGGATGCAGAGAGAGGTGGCGTTGTGGGTGCGACAGCTGGGGTGATCCATTCATGTCGAAGCAGTTCTTGTGCGGTTGGTCGTTCTGCAGGGTCTTTACGGAAACACGCAGTCAAGAGGCCCCGTAGTGGCTATAGTGAAAATCAACAACACGTGAGTCAGAACTATTTACGAAGAAGACGCCTATCTTGCATTTGTCGTGAGCTCGGGGGCGGGGATAGATACATACCTCCGAAATCCCGTCCGGAATTGGCGGGCAATCGTCTTCCACAATGTGGTACAGTGCCGACATGGCGATCATGCCCGCGTAGGGCGGCTTGCCCGTAAGCAGCTCAATAATCGTGCACGCGAGTGACCAAATATCTGACTTGGTCGATGCACCCTTTAGCTCGATTACCTCGGGAGCCATCCAATTTGGTGTGCCTGCTGGAGCGCCCAATTCATCCTGCTTGATGCGCAAGTTGAGGGAGACACCAAAGTCGGTCAACTTCACTTCACCCGTTTTGGTGCTCAGGATATTGGCCGCCTTCAGATCACAATGCGCGACCTAAGAGAGGCGTACAAATTATTAGTAAGAGCGAAGAGACCCTAAATGGAGAAAAACAGGAGAGCAGGGGGGAAGGATGGTAGGAAAAGGAAACATATAGGAACAGTTCTCGAACATGGATGGAGGCGAGGGGTCTCAGCAGAAGGAAGCTGATGTACATACCTCGTGCTCGTGCAAATAGGCGAGACCTGAGAGGATCTTGCGGGTATACGAAGCCACCAGCTTTTCGGGGAGGCTGCCAAATGATTTGAGTGTTGACAGGAGAGATCCATTTTCCACGTATCTATCACAAACAGGTTATATCTATAAGATATCTCTCCCAAGCGAAAAAAAAAAAAGATGAAATAACGTACTCTAAAACGATGTTCAAATATTCCTCGTCTCTAACAGAGCCCAAATATCGGACAATGTTGGGATCATCCATGGTCTTCAACAGCTCTACTTCTTGCTGTAGTACATTAAAGAGAATAGGTTCAAAGGAGTGAGAACGAATCAACATAATATAGGAATGGCACTTTACCATAATTTCTTGATCCAAATCTTCGTCCTCAATTTTAATTCGTTTGACAGCAACAATTTCGCCTGTCTGCACGTCCAGCGCGCTGTAAGTCAAAACACATGTGAGTATACGTATCGGTTGGGTGCTTTTCTCCTGCCATACCGGTACACGGCACCAAACTGTCCCTTGCCGATACAATTCCCAAGTTGCTATGAGAAGAATAGAAAGAGGTTAATATTATAGAGGAGCTGAGTATGATGTACATGCTTACATAGAGTGCATTGGATTTGCCTTCATCACCATGGAGCACAATGCGGACGACTTGCTCGGCATGCCGAGAATCAGGCAGATGCGTATCTGATTTGCTCGCACGGTGGTCATTACCACGTTTTTTGAGGTCACCACTACTCTTTCGCTGAATGCGCTGCCTTGGGGGCCTCTGCGGAGCATGGGCGGGTGTTGATCGTGAGGATATCGGCTGAGGTTGCGGAAGCTGTAATGGTTGAGCAAAGTCTCGGTCTCCACCCTGCATCATGGAGATCACGGATGCCACGTGTTCCTGGTCTATGGAACGGCGGTTACTGGCGGTAGTGGATGTGGCCATAGACCCCGTAGACGACCTTTGCAAAAGCTTCGCCTCCTCCTGCCGTCGCTCCTGCCGCTCCTTGTCAGACTCTATATCTGTCGTCTCCCCGTCCATTTCTGCGGCGCTACCACTGCTCGTACTCGTATTGGTACTCGTACTTGTACTGCTGCATATACCCCTGCCGCGCACAGTCATCGTGCTGTACCCACTGTCTGTGGTCGGCTTCTGAGATGAAAGGTTCGATCGATATGTTTGACGCAGTGCTTCTGCTTTTTCGGTTATACGGCTAATATCGTGTACGGCGCGGGTATTGCTGACAGCTTTAATTTCATCAGCGTCGTCTGGCTGCTGCCCAAAGATGGTTTTGACGTGTCTGTAGCCGGTTTTCTCATTTCGTGTTACGGAGGAAGGATGGCTATATTGTGAACGAGCTGTAGCGCCGATTAGCCTCGGGAATGAGCGTTTCTTCCTGGTGGTGGCCGAGGGAACTGAACATTGCTGAGAATCATCTTGTACTGGTACCGACTTTCCCCGCAAACGTGCGAGCGACAGGATAGTATTAACGACCTTAAGACCGATAATGAGTATACGTGAAGACAAGTATTATACAACTCAGAGTAGACTTACGGCGCCCATGTCTTTAGCCTCGTACAAGTCGACAGTCTGAAAGAGGTCAGATGACAAAAGTCCCAGCTGTGTGGATGGAATGCAAAGAGAAAAAAAAAGATAATATAAGCACGGAGCGAGACCTTAAATGCATCTGGCGAAATTCCCCGTATAAAATTACCTCGCGTGCCCCTTGCAGGAACAGACTGATATTTGCCATCTTCATGTAGATACAAAACGAGTGTCAGCATTCTTTCGCCATCTTCTATCTCTGTGTATGGATGCTCCTGCTGCCGCGCTTCCTTTGCTTTTTTCCGCCTCCATCCTCTTTCATGAATTGTCTCCCGTTTGAGGGCCTCCTTTTACCTGAACAAATGGCATATTTTTTCGGCCAATAGCAAGAATGGTTCCTGGTTTTAGGCAATTGATCAATCTGCAGAAGCGGCAACGACACCACGAAAAGGGTTGTCACGTATTCAGTCGACGGGCTGGGACTCCTTTGTACATGTCGACGTTTCTTATGTATGTTTACCTGCATAACAAAACACCGTCCTGAAGCTCCTTGTGCAGATCGTCTGACTCGAGCTTAACGTCCAAGGAGGATTCCAGAAATTCTTTTGCGGCCATGACATTGCTCTTTTGTTGCTCCTCTCGTAATTGATCGCAGAGGCGATCAGCTTGGCTCGAGTGCGCGGACTGACGCTTATACATGTGTGGAGAAAACGGGGCTAAAGAGGCGGAAGGGTGTGTGGAGCAAGGACGCGCGTGTGGTGAGGGGAGAGGAGGGGAAAAAAAGTAAAAAACAAAGAAAGAGAGAGATAAAGATTAAGGGAAAAAAAAGAGGGCGTTATGCCGGTTTCCTTACAGGAACAAAAGCAAAATAGCCTACAACAAAAGTTCAGCTCGGTGTTTGTTCTGATATGGCTGGACCAGTGGAGACTTTGTGTGCCACAGGTGGCACCTCGTTCCCTTCATCCGTGACACTGCTGCTCATCCGTAACATAGTACGTGGCTATGCATACAAGCGTAGGATCGTCCATCATTAGACGGGCAATGGGGGGAGTAGGCCCCGTTCTTCATTTTCTGGGTCGATGTAATAAAGGAAAGCTTATACCTCTTGCACCTGCTGAATCGTCCAAATACGTGTGTGTGTTACCTTGACTGGAAATCGCCATTTGCGTTCATGAGTAAACAACCATCACATGCATGTATAATATGAATCTCCCTCTCACTTCCGTCCAGTCACTGGGGCAAAAAGGCTCCGATCATGCATAAAAACGTTTTTTTCATGTCTTGATTCTAATTTTTCGATCAAGTACATACTTATACTGCCTAAAAAATCCGGGAACAGCGTTCACTGCTTGTGCGCCAATAAGAACAGCCTTGAGTTTTATTATTACAAGTGTCTGGCGGGCCTTGTCTTTCTGTACGACATTCGGATCGGCAGGCTGCATATGCGCTCGAAAAAGAACAAGAACAAACACTCCATCTCGTCTATTGTGAAGAACACCGAATGGTACCCTAAAAAGAGAAGGATCTACTCATATACGGTTGTTATGCAGTCAGTTATCGCGATCCCAAGACTAAGACCATTTGCAGACAAACTAGTCGTGAAGCCTCTGACAGATCCCTTCTTGTACCACCTTGTCCTTGTGCGCCGTTGCGCTATGAGTTCCCAAATTCCCGGCCACGCGCCAGCCACTGCTACTAGAACTACCAAATTTAATCTCCTTCTACCCCTTAACAACGGGTTTGTCTCTCGTGTGTCACTCGCATTTAGGACAATGATCGTCTACCCCGTACGATGATATAAAATGCTGCTTCTCGGATTACCTATACCGTTCTTCCCAAGTTTTGGGGTTTTGTTAAACGTTGCATATTTCATAAGATCCAAGGAATTCTTAATGGGTGCCGTCTTTACTTAAATGCGGACGCCGTCCTTGGCATACATAATTCTGATTTCATCAGTATAGCTTAATGACTATATTACATATCCATTTGTGTTCGTTTCTGAATCTCTCATTTGTTTTTCTATAAGGGATGGCGTATGAAACTGTCGTTAATATAATTGCTTCGCATTGGTCGCTTGCCGATTCAAATATTTAATGCAGCACACATATTTTCGGAGAACTTCTATCATTATCCAATGGGTATACTATATATATGATATGTTTGGTTACATAAGCAATGATAGAATTTTGACCCTTATAAAATGAGAACAACCTGACATATTTAACTCACACACTAATACATCTTTCCCGTATATTTATACATCGCACTATTACTACTTACAGTAGCACAATACTCTACTTAGTATGTATTAGACATGTTGAGCATCCCGAATAAATGATCCATGAGTATCAATCATGTAACACTAGACATCGCTCGTTACATGACATTCGCTCCAGTCAAGTATGGCCTGAGAGGGCTGAACAAAAATGCATAATATCATAAAGGTGTGCTAGACGGAAAAGCTCGTTGGAAGACATTCGCAGCCTTTGCGTAGTATTTTTCGCAGATTAAGCATCCGCGGGATAAATAGCGAAGGTACCACGTACACAAGACCAAAACGGATTTCGGCAGTTGCGGATCAATGGTATAATTTCGACAATGCTGTTTATATTCATCAACAGCTTAAGATATCAAGTAGCGGAACCAACCAGATATAATTCTCAACGCATAAATTGACAGCGAGCTGCAGGATACCGAGTAAATATGTGAAACTTCATTTGGTTTACTGATATTTACTTGGCCCTAGGTAAAATGAGAGAAGGTATCGAGAATTAAGAATAAGAATCGCTGTAAGCACGAAGGATGGATCTATGGTCAAAGGAGTAAGCTTGATTATATAACGAAATAGGGACACTGGCTTGCCAAATCAACATAGCTAGTGTCCGCCATTTTTTGCTTAGGTATCGTAAGCGCATTCTCTTGGCGTCGCGTTAGCAGCTATTACAGAAATAGTAAGTTTCTATTACAATAATCTAGATAAATGCTTTCGGATTATGCATCTGCCACGAACGTGTTTACCAATATTAAAGACATATGCCGCCATTCGCGCTGCTCTCATGATTGGCAGGTAAAAATTGCTAATGTTTGTTTATTATACAACTACTAGTCAGGCGGTGGCGCCGGATTCATATCTACCGAAGCTCACCGTCGTCAATAATAAAAGATGCCATACCTCATAAACTTATTCATGACATAAATGAAATATATAGTAGCCTCGATTACGAATTAAACAAAAACCCTCCTAAACTGTGTTTATAGTTTTGATACGATATTTAGAAGTACCAGCCTAAAACCCGATTTTCATTTGTGCCACTCCGCTCAACGGGCGTGTATACTCTCAATAAACTAATGCGTAAAAGAGAGCTGACGCAGTACCACTTACGAATTTTTTTCACCGGGCAAAACCTACTCAGTAGGAGAAAACCTATTCAGTAGAAGATAAGTCAACTTTTGAGAGAAGCACAGACTCGCGCATAAATAAATACCCGCGGCAAAAATGTTCCCCGAAAAATTCTACCAAAAGTGTAACTTCTGCCCGTCTGACGCCATCTCCACATTTTTCCAACTCCCGCGTCCCCAGACTCGTCGGATTTTCCAGGAACTTCTACATCACGCACAGAGCCAGTGTCTTCATGTGCTCTCTGCAAATTCATTAACATGGAATCCGGTATTGCCCAACTTGAAGAATTTCTCTATTCGGAGAACAGCTCGCGTATGTATAACACCTGCATGCACCTTGTATAAATAGTGCCAAAAAGACATCCCATATTCATCGTCTCACGGACTTTACTCAAATGGATCAGCCCTTCTTTATTTAGAAAAAAATTACGTTGTGACGAAGGCCAGATGTTGTCCTTGACCCTTGCTCACGACCGTACAGGGCCCAAAAAGAGATTGGGCATGATTTCACTGCTCAACAGTCCTTCGTTCAGGAAAATCGAGTTTGAAGAAGCTGAAATACAGTTCTTATTCCTTGTAGAATATATACATGTATAAACATGTATGCTCACTGATTGACCATTTTTAGGCTTCTCTATTTGGTTGCAGACACGACAAACTTCGATGTAATCTTACTGTCGATGTAAAGTCCTCCTGAAACGTTCAGTTCTGATACAGGGTGCCGGTTTGACATTTACATGGACCATGTCCTGCGTGCGTCAGGCAGCACATTGTACTACCGGTCCTTATTTCTCATTTTTCTAAAGCACAATGATGAATGCAGTGCATAGACATGAGAAAGAAAGTATGCGTCCGTGACCATGCACAAGTAGCGGGTCCCGTTATAATTGATGACCAGGTATATTTTGCAAGATCAAATAATTAACATGTATAAAGATCCGTGTCATACGCATGTAGCATTGCTCAGCACATTAGTCCAATAAATACCATCTGCTGATGATGTAATATTTACAAGGGATTATACGGGACAATCAGTATAAAGTACGGGAGAAGATGCTACAGAACGTTACTTATGCTTCTCATTCAATGGAGAGAAAGCACGCCATCTGATCTCTCTTTCCGGTAATAGCAAATATTCTCAAATTCGATTTTTGAGTTCCCCAATGTTTCCGATCCGAGCAAAACCAAAAAAAGTGGACGAGCCCCGGATACCGGGCAGGCGAGACACAGGGAAAAAAGAACCGACCAAAGGGTAGCGCAGCGGATCACGTGAAGAAACAGGCTTACAGCTGCGACCCGCTCGAGCGGCGGCAGTACAACAGCAGATTATATCTCGTGATGCACAGACTCACATTGTGAGCAACTTTGACGTCGGCCCTGACAAGCATTTATGTTGGCGTGTGACAAAACTGTTGCGTAATAGATCTCGATGTTTCTACTGTCAAGAACGTAGTTTTCCCGGGCCCCATTGATTAAATACCAAATCCGGTCCTCCCACGCAGCTGAACTGTATCGGTCGGCGACTACACACTAAAAATATAAGGAAGGAGGGGTGTGCTATACAGAAAATTGTGGAGATTGCCATAAGGTTAAACTTTAAAGGGTAATATTGTCCGAGAGTGGGGAGAATTTCTCAAACAATCATTGGTTTGTTGTGTCGAGGCAATACCGAAAGTGGGATAGCTATGATCTGGGATAAGCGGGCATTGACCGGGATAGCGGGCGGGATGAAACAACCCACCAGTGACCAACCAATAATCGCTAAAAGTCACAGATCCGACCTGTGTATCCTACGTCTTTACTGTGGTGCGATACTATTTTTTCTTCTAGTGGCATCACTTTGGTGTCAGTTGTTTGTTGGAATAAAAGAGAAACAAAAAAAAGTTTCGGACGCCTCGTTTTGCGGGGAAGCTTTGAAAGCAATAAAAAGCCCGGCTGTTTGCATCGTTTTGCATCTTCTTTTTTTTTTTCTTTTCTTCACCTACTACCGCACTTGCATTTTTTTTCTCTTTTTCTCTTTTAGTGCGTATGTATAATATCTATAAACGCTATCGCGGCCATGATCTGGTCCTGGCCATCAACTTGGCCGCTGGTCTCAGTATTTTCTTCTTTGGTGTAAGTCACATCGTTTATGCTTGCTTGGTTTTTTTTTGACTGTCAGTGCTCACAACATGTGCGACCGATTATAGTATGACCAGGGTGTCATGAGTGGCGTCAACATCTCACCCGACTACATATCCGTTATGGGATTACATAACAAAGAGGCCTTACTCGGTGGCATCGTCGCTGTCTATTACGCGGGTACTCTGATCGGCGCATTAATGGGTGGCTGGATCGGTGACAAGATTGGACGGATTAAAACGGTCGTCGTTGGCTCAGTCATCGCCATATTTGGTGCTATCCTGCAGACAGCTGCACAGAACGTTGCCTGGATGATTTGCTCCCGTATTATCACCGGTATTGGCACCGGGCATCTGTGAGTTGGGCGTTTTCATCATGATAGGCTCCATAATACTGACTCCCAACGTAAAAGGAATGCTATTGTACCTGTATGGAGTGCTGAAACCTCCCACCACACATCGCGTGGTATGTTCATTGCCATGGAGTTTACGCTCAATATTTTTGGCGTGGTCGTTGCGGTAAGAAAAAGAGGCCAAGGAAAAAGAAAGGAGTGCTATGTTACATCGGCGAACGTGGCTGATCTGGAATTCCATACCGTTAGTATTGGCTGGATTATGGCATGAGCTTCACGGAGGGCGGTTTGCGTTGGCGGTTTCCTATCGCCTTCCAACTGGTCCCCTTGATTTTCCTTGCGGTTGGTATCAACTTCTTTCCCGAGTCTCCCCGTTGGCTGGTCAAGGTGGGGCGTCACGAACATGCTCTTGATATCTTGACGGCCCTCCGTGGTGAAGGGAACGCTGAGCATCCAGAGGTGCAGCGAGAGTATCAACAAATCCAGGATGCTGTTGAGATGGAGTCTGAAGAGGGCGAGCAAGGCTACCTGCAGATGCTTTTCAAGAAGGACAAACTCAATATCTCTCGTCGCGTCCATCTCTCGATCTGGCTCCAAATCGTTCAAGAGCTTGCAGGCATCGGTGTGGTACGTGCATGCTTACGCAGGAACCAATAGGCTTGCATGGCTTACTCACACGTCGTTATTTTACAGATTACGGTTTACGCCCCCACTGTTTTTAGCACTGCTGGATTCTCGGAGCAAACGTCACAACTGCTCTCTGGTTTGAACAACATTTGGTACATGTTTGCCACACTTGTGAACGTCTTCACCGTCGACCGAATCGGACGCCGGATGACTTTGTTTTACGGTGCTGCACTGCAGGGGATCTGCTTGCTCCTCGTCGGTATTCTTACCAAACCCGACCTTATGGAGCGCGACCGACTCGGTTACGGTATTGCTGCCACTGTTTTTACATTTGGCTACACCGGTTTCTTTGGTATGACGTGGCTGGCTGTCCCATGGCTGTATCCCGTAAGTGTTTTAAATGCAAGGCTATCTTTGTGGGTCAATCCTCACTCTCTGCTTCTTTTCAAAGGTCGAAATTTATCCCACCAAAGTGCGCGCACGTGGTGGTGCTTGGAGTGTGGTGGGTTGGTCTGTCGGAAACGCTCTTATCATGGAGATCACGCCTCCTATGATTGCAGGCATTGGCTGGGCCACATTTATTCTGTTTGCCGGTCTCAATTTTTTGGCGATTCCCTTTGTCTGGGCCTTCTACCCCGAAACAAGCAACAAGACGCTCGAGGAGCTGGATATCGTTTTCTCGACCAAATCCTGTCTCGTTTGGAAGGCCGAAAAGGAGCTCGAGCGACTGCGCGCCGAAGGCGGTGATGTTGCCATTCGTAGCGCTGCAGCGTCTCTTGCCTCAGCGGGTGGCGCTATCCATACGGAGAAGAAAAACGACGTGGATGCCAGCTCGCCAATGCCTCGTACTGAGGAGAAGAGTATTGAAAAGTCATAGATTCTCCTTTTCACCTTTTCGCATTAGATATACTTGATACCAACTTTTTTCTTCTTTTGCTTTCCCGCCTTTTGATTATGTAGTTATATTCTTACTAAAAACTGAATAAGTGATTATATTTGGCAGATGATGCGGCATTACTTAAATTGGTTCACTATAAAGCCATAGATTCTCCTTTTCAACTTTCTGCATTAGATATGTTTGATGCCAGCTTTTTTTCTTTTGCTTACCCGCCTTTTGATTATGTAGCTATATTCTTACTAAAACTGAATTACCGATTATTTTTGGCAGCCGATGCGGCATTAGTTTAAATTGATTCACTTTTTCGCAGTAATAGAATTTCAGTGTTCTTTCCGTTTTCTTTAAACATGGCTAACATGCGCGCTGTTCTCGTTAAACAACCAGGCAAGCTTAGTCTTCCTTCCTGAGGCAACGGGAATTTAACGCGTCTTTTATCTCAAGGTGATGCACACCAGCTCTACATTGGCGAAACTCCCAAGCCCACCCCCAATGAATCGCAGATTCTCGTCAAGGTTGGTTAGTCATGACAAAAAGATGGCATTCATTCAACGAACACGTGTCGTTCTAGGTCAAGTGCTTCTGTCTGAACCGTATGGACATCGTTCAGCGCCAGGGCGCCTATCCGCCTCCACCTGGCGCAAGTGAAATCATTGGCGTCGAAGTCTCGGGTGTCGTCGAAGAAGTTGGTAGCCAAGGTAATGCATATCTAAACATGTAGAAATGCATGACTCTGCAGACCATTAAACATTCTATACAGTGACCAAGTTCAAGCGCGGCGATGCCGTCTTTGGTTTAATGGGTGGAGGCGGCTATGCTGAGGTAAGTTCGCGTAAACCGTTCGCTTAGAAATCAAAATGATGCTGAACGGATAAACAGTACGCCGTCATGGACGAAGCATTGGCTATTATCAAGCCCGACAGCTTGTCTTTTGAGCAAGCAGCAGCTATACCAGAGACTTGGTTCACTGCTTACCAAGCACTTTTTTTCGTTGCGGGTTTGAAGGAAGGCGAGGATATTCTCATCCACGCCGGCGCTTCCGGTGTCGGCATCGCGGCCATTCAGCTCGCGAAGGTCGCTGGCGCGTAAGTCATGAACAGCGCTGCCTCACCTGCTTGAAAGAATCTAACGTGTTGTGTTCACAATCACGCAGGAGACGTATCTATGTCACCGCTGGCTCCGATGACAAGACCGCCTTTTGCGAGAAACTTGGTGCTACTCGGGGTATCAACTACAAGTCAAGCAACTGGGCTGAGGAGGTACAGCGTCAGGCTATGCTACTTTGCATTTTTTAATTCATGTCGTTTAGCTTGCCAAGGAGACGGACAACCGCGGCGTGGACGTCATCATCGACTTTGTTGGCAAGAATTACTTTGAGCAGAACATAAACACGCTTGCCGTCGATGGTCGCATGGTGCTGCTTGCCTTCTTGTCTGGTAAATAATGCTTGACCATGTCATTCGGTTCCTCTCGAGTTAGTCTCTAACACATTCTGCTTCACAGGCTTCATGCTCGAGAAGGTGAATATCGGACCGCTCCTCAGAAAGCGCCTGCGCGTAAGTACAGATCCACACCTCAGCGCGAAATGAGCAGATGGGTCGCTAACCACAGGATGCATTTAAAAATATAGATCGAAGGCTCTGCCCTGCGTAGTCGCTCGCTCGAGTATCAGTCGCGTCTTCGTGACGCGGTGTGGAAGAACGTGATCTGCGATCACCTCGGCAAGGGCGACGGCAAATTTAAGCTGTTCATCGACAAAGAATATGACTGGAAGAACATTGTCGATGCTCATCTGTGCATGGAGAGCAACCAAACCATGGGCAAAATCGTGTGCAAAGTGACAGAATAAAGAATCAAGAGAGCATGTTGTTCTTTATTAATATTTTTATTTCTCCTAAAGAGAGCAAGTCCCATTAGTTACTTGATATATATATATATATGAATATAAAATCAAACACTTACAGGAATCTCGACCTCACCGGCGTCGATGGCCTTGCAGAGGTCGCGGGGGTTCTGACCGTCAACGGTGCAGCCGACGGACTGAGCAGTACCGAGGATCTCCTTGACGGTGCCAGACAGCTCGCGGGCGAACGACTTGAAGCGCATAGTGCGGGCAATCTCGATAATGTCGTCGAGGGAAATGTTGCCGGTGTGCTTGACGTTCTTGTCCTTCTTGCGGTCACGCGGGGGCTCCTTAAGAGCCTTGATAACCAGCGACGAGGCAGAGGGAACAACAGCAACCTTGGCCTGACGGTTCTGGATCGTCAACTGGACGGTGACGCGGAGACCCTTCCACTCCTTGGTGCCCTTTTGAATGTCTTCACCGACCTTCTTGGGCGACAGACCAAGAGGACCGATCTTGGGAGCTGTTTTTCAAAACAAAGTAAATATCGAAATGCATACTTCGTCATTCAATGCTGAATTAGTTAGTTACCCAGGGCAGACGAGGCAGCCAGCTCACCACCTAATGAAATGGAAAAAAAAAGAATTGTGAATGGAGGGTCATTTACGTAGAAAGTAACAAACATACCGGTGGCACGAAGATAGATGATCTTCACCTCATTAGGATCGAACTTGGGAGGCATCTGAATACAACGTTAGGGATGGATGGACAGATGGATGGATGGATGGTGCCCATTTACCTTGAGTGGTGATGAAAAGAGGCCGAACAATACTTCAAAGAGGCTCCCATTTTAGGGAATTTGCCTATTGAAAGGCCGCACGCAAACGCCATCATAAAGAGGTCCTCCTCTGAAATGTCTCTGATTTGCGGGTTAAAGCTTACTCTTCTAATATTCTACCGAATCTGCATAAGGTCACTTTATCGGGATGAGCGATTATACCACACTGATATATTGATCTTTCTATAGGTGGCATTGGACTGCGCAAAGGCAATATCAATGTTATTGTTCAATATCACTATTGATGAGCCATAAAGATATGCAACCATATTGACAGCTGACATTAAGTCCTATTCAATCATACTATACACACAATACGGGGGTAAAGTAATCTGCGTTAATATAAAGAGCACTTTGCACTATGCTATACACTTTCTATATCATCAAGTATATTCGAAAAGGAACATGCCTCAGCCTTTCTTTTAATGGCAATTTATAGATCATAAATGATCGCGCTTTTGTTAGCTGTCGCATCACGTTTACTTACAACGCAGGTCTGTGTCTCACAGCAAATTCGAAGGGTGTGAATTAAGGGGTGGTAGAGAAGATAGAGTAAAAGTAGCGGATGCAGCGGATACACACAGACGCATAGGCTTATCACTGTTGGTGGTATTCTATAACGACCTCGCATAAATACTCTCCCATATACTAGTAGATACCTTGTCGTCACGGCATAAAACTCTGGCGATTAGTCTATGTGCGATCCTCAGTACTCAGACAACTCCTTTCGCAAGTCTCAGTTGGGGATAATATCAAGCATAACCTGAAGGTCAACAATAAGGTTGCTGCCGTGGCTGCGTGTAGTCAGATATCGCGAAGTCGGCTTTAAGCTGGTATGGATTTTTGGTCCAAGATGGAGGCTTCCTTATTGTTTAGAGTTATAAATACATGAAATGGACCGAGGAGAATCAAAAGACAAGCCAGAACAGGTTAACGCAACAATTGCTAGGAGATATAAGCTTTTTAGTTCTTCTAACATCCAAAAAACTCGTTATTTTGAGAGCTGACCACGTCGTAGGGACATTAAACTTAATCTATACATAAGCTTACATAAGAGGTCCTGAATATTTTGAGCATGTGATAGAAGTTTGCTCCTTTCTGTAGTAGCATTGGTGAAAGTATTACGTGGACACAGGAATTTGATATATATATATAGATAGACTGGGACCAGAAATACGAATGTATTTCTTCATGGCAGAGCGGAGAAGGCAAGAAAGACAGACCAGAAAGACAGACAGAAGCACCGCATTTGGGAGAGTCGTGACGCGACCCAAGGTTTTACTTTAGCTTTAGCTACCGTTTTCTTCCTTATTTACATATTCTAATATCCAACTCGGCTTGAGTGTGCGAGAGTTTCAAGAGTGCCTCCGATGTGTCCTTCTCCATCACCCGACTCTGGTTCTTCTTCCGCCTTGCAGCACTCGTACGCGATGGACAACACTTTGTCTGCCTTGGCTCCTCCCCCGCCTCCACCTCCACCTCCACCTCCAACTCTTCCTGAGAAACGCACATCCCAAATCCTACGTCAGGTAATGATCTCATTTTGCTCAATCACACAGCCCATCATAAACGCTCTTTCTATAACCTTATTCTTTAGCTCGATGACCTCTTGCAAAAGTACGACAAGGAGAACAAAATGAAGCTAGGCGTGGAGAACATGCTCGAAGTCTACCTTAAAGACAAAAAGCGCACCAAAGACCTCGAAGCTCAACTAGACACCTACAATACCACCATTAACGACATTGTTAAACGCATCGAGTACATTCGCACCAACGCAGGTACTATTCTCTATTGTGCTATTTGTGGTATTCTGTATAACCTTATGTTGTCTTTTTATAGGAGCTCTGGGCCCAGACATATCTAAGCGCCTAAAGGAGCACAATTACACTGGCAACACATCCCTTTTCTCGACCACGGCAATACCTACCATCTCCTCTCGCTCACGCACAAAGCCACGCTCCAACAGTTCTCCCAATATCAAAGGCAAACAAAAGGCTTCCCACGAAAGTATATCTTTCCCTGATGATGGTATGCATTCATCTATCATTTTATATTACCTCCTCATCCACCATCCACAGACGCATGGCCCATCAGTAAACGGATAAACCACATCATTACGCAATTACGCATCGATGAATGGAGAGAAGCTGAACCAGGCGCATCTGCCGAGGCTACCGCGCTCAAAGAATCCAAGCTGGAAAAGCTCAATACCCTTTTGCGCATCCTGAAAAACACAGCCGATATTGATAACCATTATCCAAAGAAAAAGATCGCCATCAGGTTAGCCAATTGCATTGCACTTGTTCAATACAATCGACCCACCGACTCACCCTTTCTTTATAGCCTACGACAATGTATCACGAGCCCCAACCTAGAGATTCGCGTCATGGGACTTCGCACGCTTCGCCATTTAGTGGAATGCCCAGACGACGTTGAACTCGTAGCGTCTTTGCAGATCGATATTTTTATCGTAAGGTACGAGGATATCTCTGCCAAGACATAGGACAGGGTCATTTATCTCTGTTTATTAGAGCCTTGGCACGAGAAGGCAGCGCCAACGAACCCGAGTGTGAACAGACCCTGAAGCTCGTTCGCGCATTTATCGAAAACGGAGGTCTCAAATATATTAATCAAGGTATCGTCCGCGCTGTCGTCGCTATCGCGGAACAGATGGATAATCGGTTACGCAACGTCTCCCTTGAGACTCTGGCTGAGCTAGGTAAACGTGCAAACGAGCCTTACTATCTGTTGCTTATCGTTATATGTTATTTGCAGCCATACTCGATATTGGGTTAACGGTGCGATCAGGCGGAGTGCGCGTATTAATGCAGGCGCTCTTGGATGGCCAACTGAATATGGCGGAGGTCTTGGTACATGCTTTAGTCTACGTCTTGGACACTCCTGCGCGTCGCTGTCATCTGCGGCCCGGCGTTGACCTCGAGATGATTATTGCACCCTTTACCGAGTCTGGTAAAGGAACCAATTATGAGGAGCGACTGAAAAATAGCGCGCGTGTCGTTACCCTTTTACTCAAAACTTGGCCCGGGGTCTTTTGCATGTGTGCAAACAATCTACGCGCCGCGCGGTCTGTTGTGCAAGCTCTTCGTAATCCTGCGCCGGAAACAAAGGTAAATTTGGAAGGATGGATCAGTTAGCACGGGAATTAACGTGGTCTCGTTGCATGTGTCTCAGAAAATTGCACTTGATATGTTCTTCGATGTGTTCCGTGTGAAGCTACCCAAAGATTACAACAACTTTCTGTCCGGTCGGCAGCACACAGTTCAAGTAGCACCCTCAACGAGTGATGGTGATAAGCCAGGTGTTGGACGGGCTAGCCCAGCTCTCAACAATACAATCACGTTGAACGATACGCTCAATGATACCATCTTTGATGCGGGTGGCCGGGTAGCAGGCAGCAATTCGGGGCTACTCAAGATGCTGGACCACCACTTATGTGTGATTCTCATTATCTTCATTGATGCCGATATTCTTATGGCGCTGATCGACATGGTCAAGTCGGACGAGGTGTACATATCGCGGAAAGCCACTTTGCTGATTGGCGAAATCTTGCAACTTTCGACGCGCCTGCTGCCTATCATGATGGGTATTCAGGTCCAGTCGTTGCCAAAGCTGTTCGCCCTCGCATCCAACTTTGAAGACGAGCAAGTGCGTCATAACGCCACGACCGCACTCGCCCACATTGATCGCCTGACCCGTGCCCGTTCCCGCTATGCCGCACCCGCCGTCGCAACCGCGGCCAAAGGCACAACGCTCCGCGCCCAGGAGAAAGTACATGAAGTCAAGCTCAAAATTGGCTATGCCATTGATGACGCCCATTTCCGCCAACTCCTCATGGATACCCAGGTGCTCAACACCAAAGATTACACAAAATGGAGTTGGGAAAGCATATCTGAGCTATTGCAAGGACCGCTACTCAACCCACGGCGGCTCGACGAAGCGATGCGGGGCAAGAAATTTATCAAACGCCTCTTGGCGTTTTACCGTCCCTTTTCCCACCGGTTCTCCGATATTAATGCCACCAAAGCAAACGTATCGCGCTACGTCCGGACCGGGTGCACACTTATCACCGCGCTGCTGAGCAATCCCGACGGTGTGCGTTACCTGAGTGAGAACAAGTTGTTGGGCCAGATTGCCGAAGCCTTGAGCGAAGTAGATCCGCTAAAGAGCGGTGATGCCGAGGCAGAACCTATTTTCTCCATGGAGCGTATGGACACGACCCTAAGCGGCGGCTACTTTACACTGCTAGGCACGTTCAGCAAGAACAAGGAAGGAGTACGGATCTTGGAAAAGTTCAAGATATTTAGTTTGTTCTATGAGCTATCTGAGCTGCGGAACCGAGACGATCTCAAGGTCGCCATGGTGACCAACCTCGACTATGCTCTCGATGGCCACCCACGTGTGTTGCTTTCCAAAATCATGACATCTGGCTACAATCCGATCCGCCTGTTTGCCACACAGTACCTGGGTGTTATTATGCGGCGATCCGAGCGGGAGTACAACGACTGGATTATCCGACTGCTGCTGACTCAGTTATACGACACCCATCTGGAAGTCTGCCAGGTCGCTGTCAGCCTCCTCGATGAGGCCTGTGAAAAGCAGGCTAATCTTGAACTCCTTGTCAAATACCGGCCTAGCTTGGGGCACCTTGGTGAGATTGGTAATCCTCTGCTTCTTCGGTAAGAAAATGGATGTGCTGAACCTCTCTGGTGAAACTCATGACAATGATAGATTCTTATCGACCTCCACTGGTTTCCGATATCTGTACGACCTTGGCTATGTGCAGAAAGAGATGGACGATTGGTTTGAGGCAAGTAGATGTCGCGTTCATAAAACCGAAGACTAACATCTGCGTGCCCACAGTTCCGGAATCAGCAATACGTAACTCAGCTAGAGCTATCTCTCGCGCGCGCACTGGCCAATACACCCGACCGGAAGGATGCTAACCCGTTCGAGGAGCGCGTTGATAGCGAGAACAATTATGAAACCTTGTAAGTTGAAAAGCATGGGAACTAGAGCCCGTTTTGGACTCACGTTGTATTTAGACAACCTGGAGACGGCCTCTCACCGCCCCACTTTTATGGCGAGCTGACTAAAACCGAAGAAGGCTGCCAGCTCCTCCGTGACAAGGGTCATTTTCAACTCTTTGTTCATCATATTCGGTCCTATTCACTGGAGAATCAAGACGTGGATGCACTGCAGCAGCTCAAGGCGGTACTTTGGGCTGTAGGCAATATTGGTGCCACCAAAAACGGTCTGCCTTTCCTGGAAGACGAAGATGTCGTGAAAGACATAGTCCACATGGCAGAAAATAGCAATATCTTGTCTTTGAAAGGGTAGGTGCCGGAACATACCTTCGCTGTTTTTCGACTGACTTGCAATATTGTAGCACCTGCTACTATGTACTGGGTCTGGTGGCCAAGACACGACAAGGTATCGAGCTTTTGGGTGAACTCGGCTGGGAAGGTGTCGAGTGTTCCAACGGCAGGGCAGAGGGGCTATGTGTTCCGCTCAACATGCGCAACTTTCTCGCGATACGTGATTGGAAATACACGGCCTCGCTCTCCGACCCACCGCGAATTTCTGCTGCGATTACGAGGGACCCGATTGCGGTGGATATCTTGCGTCATATTGGTGATATGAGTAATCATATTCTCTCAGGCGAAGCAATCAAGCAACTGGCAAAGTACGAAGAAAAACCTTAAAAGACTGGGCACATGAAACTCATGCTTTCTTATCCTCATAGAATCCGATACCGTTACCCTGAGCATTTCCGACGGGTCGATGTGTTTTACGCTGTATGTCAGTATATGGGAAGCTACCACTTTCGGCTGCCTTCGCGCAAGTACATTCTAGACTTCTTTGAGATGCGCTTTGATCCGTCTTTACTTCAGCAGCTGGATACCCTGGTGGAGAAAGAGTTTCTGCTGCAACAGCAGACATCACCTTCTCAGCATCATCTTCAAGAAAGTACTAGCAACAGTCACAACGGTAACAAGGACAAAGATACGGATACGGATGAAGTCTATGAGCCCGCCGTAGCGATTAACACATCGACAAGCGTGACTCCCACTGGAAGCGAACACCAGGTCGATACAGCACCCATACCTTTACCCCCACCTCCACCAAATATTACAGGGCTGGCACCCGAACGCCTTGAGCCGATTTGTCGTAGTGTCGGCTTCATGTAAATAATATATACACACACTTTGTTCTTTTTCCCTCCTATTTGTTATTTACCTTTTGTTTTCCTTTTGCTTTGAAGAAAGAGTCATTTTGCACACTAACTGTACTAAACATTCGATTTTTTTCATTTTGTGTGACGCTGGTAAAAAGAAAGTGGCGTCTCACAATGCCCGCGCTATGCTGTCAAATAGAGCGAAAAAAAGCTTTTTTTATCCTGTATTGTACATAAAAAATAATGGGTGCCGAGAAAAAGAGACCGAGAGGTTTGGCAGCACAGAAAGCAGCCAAGAAGGCCAAGACAGACGCGCCCGAAGACACGAGCAATGCTCAGACTCTTGTCCTTGACAAAATGGTCGAGGAAGGTGATGAAGTCGGTGAAGCTGCTGCCTTGTTCGAGAGCGCATTGGAGAAAGCAGGTACTTGCTCTCATTCTTTTTTCATGGGCCGATCTGGTCTGCTGCAGTTACTCAACGCGTCCCTCTTTTCGTGCAGAAACTGATCTGCCTGCCGCACTGCAATTACTACGCGGTACGATCCACGAGTCTGACCGGATTCTGCGCAATGCACCGGAGGATCTCGCCAAACAGCCCGCCCAATTCTATCTGACGTATGGCTCGGCTTTATACGAATTGGGTCGCTTAACCGACGAAGAGGAGTTCGAGCCCTTCCTGGAAGCCGCGGAGGAGCGCCTGCAGGACGGCCTTGATCATTATCGCGATGATGCGGATAGCAAGTTGCTGGTTGCCAAGATGGAAATTGCCCTTGCCAAGGTCTGGATTGCCAAGGTAACCTGCGTTAGTATCCCAAGCGACTGCCAACATGAAGTCTGAAACTGACTTGGTATTCGCTAGGCTGCGGCTGAAATTACCGACGAAGGTAGTAAGGTCCCAGACATGGCCACGAACGCACTCGCTCTCGTCGAAAAATCGCTTGAGGCAAGTGAGATAAAGGGTATGCCCCTTGTTGAGCTTGCAGCCATTATGCAGACGCACGGTGATCTGTATAGTGACCTCGAGAACAAGCAGCCTTTCTTGGACTGGGCTGAGAAGGTTCTTCAGAATGCTTATAAAGGTAAGCACATGAAGGAGAACGGCAGAATAGCAACGGCCACCCCAAAAAGGGGCGCACCGAGTTGCTTTTTCGTCTGACGCTGACGCTGACGCTGAGAGTCTGGTCTGGATTATTCATACGATGCATTTAATTTCAGAGGAACCTGAGAACGGCCGTATCGCCCGAGAACTCGGAATGGGTCAGCTGACAATTGCCAATTACTGGATGGATCAGGCCGACCAAGCCGATGATGAGGACGACGAAGATAACGAGAATGAGAAGGAGCAGGAGACTAGCCCCGAAACTGAAAAGGCCCTCGAGGCCGTCAAGAAAGGTAAAAAAAGAGGTGGAGAAAGGCACACAGAATCTAGTCGTACTAATGCCACATTTTTGTATTAGCGAAATCCTACTTTGAACAAGCTATATCCAACATGCAACAGGTCCTGCCTCAGAGCCACGCGGATCTGGCCGAGGCATGTTTGAACCTCGCTCTTCTCGAGAATGAAGATGAGGAAGGTACCAACTACAAAGCCGCACTGGACAACATCCGCAAAGCCCAAGAGGTCGCCAAGCAACAGCAGATAGATTACAGCCTTCCCGAAGGTCTCCAGAACTTCTGGGACGAGAGCCAGGAGGACGAGGAATAAAGATAGTAAAATGGTCACGTGTCTCCTCATCACTGCATGTCATAGGGTGTTAGGCCACCTGCCGCGCCTTAGCAAGGGGAGAGCAATATTTGGGAAGGTTTTTTTTGCCCACGATATTCAAACTGACAAAACCTACAATAGTGCGTTGCACGCGCCTCTTTTTTCCCCATCATACCTGTCAAATAAAGGCCTCCAAAAAGCAATTGTGAAGAGCAGCCGACCTTAATGTTTTTGGGTGTGTGAAAGGCACGTTACTATGTAGGCCGCAAAGAAGGAAAAGAGAGGTGTCATGACACAAACGGGAGTTCCATTAAGTGCAAGTATGTGTAAACCACCCCGCACGAGCCGCGGCATATTACTGAACGCCTCGGGCGGAAGGAGAAAGACGACACTGCAAAAGAAAGAGCGTGTGTATATCGTCTGGAAAAGGAATAAATCTTAGGTGAGACTTTTCACTTGGGTTGCGTGGGTAAAGTTCAGGGAAGGCAGAGAGAAAAAGGCAAAAACGTTTCATCGGACCAATGCCAAGCAACGGAATAAGCGAGAGGCAAGCAGAGGAGCCCCAACACATTGTGCGCCCGAGATAACTTTGTACCAACCCCACCTTAAGCCGACGAACAGAACAAAGAGTGCGGGGATAACGGGTACAAGAATGCGGGGTAAGTCGTTCTACTGTTCCTTTCAACTTTTTTTATTATGCTTTTTGACAGTGAACATGTAGGTTTTCTATTCCCTATATACTTTTTGACACTTGTGAGAGAATAGCCTAGGCCACGACAAACGAGGAAATAAGATCTCGATCGCCTTCCGCGAGAGGAATTATTCTTCCTTTTCGTTTAGGAAAATTCACATCGTTGCCGTTTTCGTGCTGCCAGAGGATATAAATTATATATGCCTGGTGGATCTAGGTTACACACCTCTTTCTCACACACACACACACGCACGCACACACAAACACACAAATTCACAAACATACGCACCCAATGTGTATTGCTACGTGTACGTAGGTAGAAAGACTACTAAAAGGAGAAAATGAGAACAATACAACACGATCCATATAAAAGAGATCCCGCTTGTCACGTATCATTTTCCTTCTAACTCTTCTTATACAAGCTTCTCACTTTACTGCATATTCCTTATTTTAATCCGCATTTTTGCATACACATACCGGAACCATGAGCACTGACAAGCCCCAAGTCGACTACCACGAGACGATCGAAGTCGTCTCCGATATCTCGGTAGAGCAGCAAGTCCGCGAGATCGTCGCCAAGCTGCAGCAAGAAGGCCAGGTAGCGCCCCCCAAAAAGGTTGCCAACCCCATTACAATCGGCTTTGGCAGTTTTGCGCTTTGCAGTTTTGTCCTCGGCTTGTTCAACGCAGGCATCATCACAGACCTACCGCAGGTGGCAGTGGGCGTCGCGCTCGGCAACGGTGCAATTGGTCAGCTCGTTGCAGCCCTTGCCTTGCTTTTCCAGGGCGATACATTCTCGTCCACGACGTTCATGATGTATTCCGGATTCTTCTTTGCCTATACCCTGATGTTTTGCTCCGGATCCGGCTTTCTTGAAGCTACAACCGCCAATGGGGTTTACGAACTCAACCAGTGCATGGGTCTGATTCAGCTCGCATATGCGATCGTTACGGCGTGCTATTTCTTTGGTAGTCTACGCATGCCTATCGTGATCCGAGTTGTTCTGGCCCTCGTGTTCTGTTGCTACTTCTTTGGCTGCCTAGGCGCGTTTACCGGTATCGTCGTCCTCACCAAGATTGGAGGCTGGTTCTCTTTTGCCTTGGCGATCGGCTCCTGGTACATTATGTGTGCCATGCTCTACGACGAGGAACATACCTGGATCAAGCTTCCTCTCTTCTAAGTCCCTTAGCCTTTTTTTTTTTGTACACATATCACTATGTATTCCTTGCTTGTATCATAATATATCCCTTTTTTCTTTTGTACTGCACAGACTGTCACAAGCACATGTATGTATACTTTCTATCACGCCCTCATTTGGCGTTCATACATAAAGTTCTCGTTACTTGCACACTTGCACATACACTGTCAATGAAGTCGGATGAAAATGGATGCGGTGTTTTATATATTTGCGGTATTTTATGTCGATATATCTTGTTATAGTGCGTGCGATGTAGGAATGTATGTACACTTGTGTGTGTGTGTCTTAATGATGACGGGCAAAATAATAATCGTCGACATCGATGGCAGCGGAGCTCTTGCGGCGAGTAGTGTAAGTTCCGGTTTTGCCATCGAAGACAGTGAATTGCTCTCCCGAGTTGGGTTGTTGGTATCTATTACTGCTGCTGGTGTTATGATGGTGATGTTGATGGTGTTGTGAAGCGCTGCTTGTGCCGCTACTGCTACTGCCCTGAAGGATCCAGTCGTGGCGGAGCGCATCGTACGGACGCATACGCCGATCAGGATCCCAGCGCAAGCAGCGCGAAATAAAATCGATAAACAGCGGATCGTTGCATCGAAGCGCATAAGGAACGGACTTTGCACCTGGACGCCGCCGTCGACCTTTGGAGTTGGTCACTGGACGCGGATTGCCATTTGAATCTGATACAGCAAACGATCAGTCTTACTCTCCACTGAGTATCTATCCTTACTTACCAAAGAAAAGCTTGCGCCGGCTACTCCGCTCCACAAGATAGTTGTCAGGCGCGCCCAAAACTTCCATGATGCACGCTAGCTGTTCCTGTTCACTCTCGCCGGGGAAGATGGGCATACCCGTGTACAGCTCAGCAAGAATGCAGCCCAAGCTCCACATGTCGATTGGTAAGCCGTATGACATGCCCATGATGACTTCAGGTGCACGGTAGAATCGACTCTGGATATAGGTATAAACTAAAAGCGGGGAGCAATTGTCAGAGCAGAGCCTCATATTTTAATGTGTGCCGCCTACCTCGTTCATTCTCCAAACAACTGCTACCGAAATCAATGACTTTGAGCGTGCTCTTGGCGGGATGCTTGAGCAGGATGTTCTACACAAAGAATTAGTGATTCGAGCCAGCACATTGATGCGCCTGCTTACCTCTGGTTTAAGATCACAATGAATGACATGGTGGTCCTGCAAGAGGCATAGGGATTGAAGCAACTGAATAGTGAATCTAGAGCAGGTATCATTTCCCATGAGTCAAACCTCGAGATGCTTTGCTTTCGTCTTACCTTCGGATCAAGCTCAAGCTAAAGCCTTGGAAATGGTTGCTCTTGATGAACTCGTAGAGGTTGATACTGAGGCACTCAAAAGCGACGCACAAGTGGTTCCGGAAATAAAAGTAGTCGGTCATGCGGATATTGTGGAACTTATCCTCCGGATCCCACTCCACCAAGCTCTTGAGGATTTTGACTTCGGTCATGGCCTGGGCATGGAAGCGCTTCTTGTTGCGAATCAACTTGATTGCGACTGACTCACCCGTCTTGTGGTCCATGCACTTGACGACCTGGCCAAAAGAGCCACTACCAAGAACTTCGAGTACTTCATAGCGATACCGGAGATGGTCTTGAAGTACAATATGATAGTCGCCGCGCTCGTCGTCGTACCCAAAGTTGCACTGCGGCTGGTCTGGGGCGCCTTTAATTTTGCGCGCGTGCGGGCCCATGAAGTAGATGTGTGGATAGTCGAGGATCTCGGCTTGCTCGTACGAAGTCAGGTACGGTGCATAGTACTTCAGTGCGGTCTGCGGCGACTTGGGCATGCGTGCCATTGTTGACGAGACCTGAGCCACTTCGTGTGCTGGTGGTGGTGGATCGGGTTCGGCCGCCATGTACTCGTCGAGGTATCCATACGCGCTCTGACTGCTGTCGCCGTAAAAGCCCTCATCAATGCTGTGCTGCGCGACCATCGACTGCAGCTTGTCGTGGAGACTTAGTGTGCGCGCGCGCTCTTTGTCTTTTTCGAGCGCTTCTATCTCAGCTGACGCGATCGAGCTCTTGCGGCTCGTCGCGGCATGCAGCGAGGCGGTGCGGCTCACGGACGAGGTCGTGGTCGAGCTTGACTTGCGGCAGCGCGGTGGGTCCTCCTTGGGGGCTGTGAGCGACTGCTTACGAGACAAGGTCAGGGGCCGCGTGGGCTTGGTGCGGGGCGAGACATTGGCGGCTGGGGTCACAGATGCAGGCGGCGTCAGGCCTTGCTGGGGGCGCGCCCGGCGGGGCTGGCGCCGCCGCTTGGTCTTCCCGTCTTCGCCAATCACTATCTCTTCCTCGCTGCTCGTAAAGCCAACGGGCGTGACGTCGGCCGAGCGCGACAGCGACGAGTGCTTGCGCATTGGGATGCGGGTGGGCGTGAGCGCCTTGTGAGGCGATTTAGACGGCGCCTTGCGCAGTGAGCCGCCATCAGGGATCGAGAGTGTGATGGGTTCGACCTTCATGGGCGGAAGAGGCATGGCTGGCACGGGTGGAGGAGCGGCCAGACTGCCGGGTAGCGTCTGTAGAGTGGATCAATCACGAGGACAAAAATAAACTAGTTATATATACTTTACCTTGCCACGTTTGCGAACAGTACTGGCCTGGGTAGTGGAAGGAGGAGCAGCCTGCGTGGGTGGTGCGTTTTCGGGCTTGTCTTTCGACTTGGATGTTTTGGAAGTGCTACGTTTTCGCCATAAGGAGGTGAAGCTTTCCTTGACACTCTCAGGACGGGACATGCGTCTTTCAGATAATTTCTTCGTCTTTGCGTCCTCGGGTTCACTATCTTCCACATCGCCAAAGGAGGAATGCCTACTGGTTTTGCGACGCAGTGACCTTCGCGATGATCGATGTTGCGGTTGTTGTTGCTGCTGCTGGTGTTGCTGCTGATGTTCATCGCCTGAAACAGCCGCCCGTCCTGAACTCGCACTGCTGGCTCGGCTCTGTGCGTGGTGAACCTCGAGGTGGCCAGACGAGTTCTTTTTGGCGACCGAGTGGTGTTTGGGCACAGGCGGCACAGGCGGGATGATCTCGGGCGCGTCCGTTTCATACTGCTCTGCAGGCTGGTGACGACGTCGCGCGATGGATCCAAAATGACCAGCGACCGGTAAAGGAGGTGGCGGCGACTCTGCGCCCAAGGAAGGTGATTTCTGCCGATCAACCGCTAAGCTGTGGGTGCGTGAGCTGCTGCGGTTCTTTTTTAAGAACGTGGCAGGTAAGCTCTGGCGGCCTGCATTGGTGGTGGAGTTGGCTGTTGCGGAAGCGGCTTCTTTGCTGGCGCGATTGCGGTCTTTGCCGAGGCTGAGTCTGCGTTTGACATTGCTGAGCACGTTGGCCGTCAGGTGCTGATCTGCACGACGGGATTTGTTACTTGGTTCGGCCGTATCAGTGCGTGCAGTCGTCATACCAGCCGCAGTGGTGGCCCGGGGTGTTTCGAGTTCGACTTTGATTTGTTTGACGTCAACATTGGGCATACTCGGCAACCGTTCCATGCCATGGTCCGAGGGAGGCGGCGGAGGCGGCGAGCGCAAGACACGCGACCGAGAACGCGGGTTTCGATGCGAAGATGACAGCGACGGTTTCACCTCTATTTCGTCTGCAGGTGGCTGCCAAGAGCTGTTACTGCCGCTGTTGTTATTGTTGTTGTTTTGTGATCGACGTACATCGCGCAGCGACTTGGCTTTGGGGCGCAATGACACTTTAGACTCGCTGGTATCGACTGCAGACAGCCGACGACTGGTCTTGGAGGAGGATTTCTTTTGCAGTGGTTTTGGATCATCTATAGAGAAGAGATCCAAATCAAAAGTGCTGACCTTGGAGATATCCGAGTCGATGGAGGCCTGGCGGTCGCGATGAGAATGTGAGCCGATGGGACGCAGAGCAGGTTGGTAATATTCGGCGTGTTGTTTCTGGTTATTACTGCCTGAGGAGGCATGTCGTCGAAGGCTGGACTTGGGCATTGAAGAAGAAGAGGAAGACGAGGGCGAATGGACGATCGAGGAGCTGCGGGTGGGTGCGACAGGCAGAGTCAAGTTACTTTCATTGACTGCCTTGGATGCCTTTTTGGTCAGCTTGGACTCGAAAGCGCTGAGCAAGCTCTTGCGTCGACTCTTGCGAGGAGCTTGCGGTAGTTGGTTAGGATCATCAAAGCTAGTATCTGCCTGCGAAGCAAATGCTTCAAAGACCTGATCGCGGTCGAGGCCAGGGTCGGTCGAGTCTGTTTGCTGGTTGTGGTTGCTATGGTGATGCATGGCGTGAAACATGTCCTTTAGACTTTTGCGACGAGTTATGCGCGGGTTGGGCATCGTGTCTGCCTTGTTGTGCTGGTGTATCGTGGATGAACCTGACCCGGCAGGCATCGACGCCTTGCGATGGGACCACGATTCATATGGTTCAGAAACGGTTGGATACGACATGCCGCAGTAAGGGGATAAAAAGCGTGACAGGCTCTGTGTGGTAGCCTAACACAAATGAGGATGGTCGCCAATGGGCAGACAATGACAAGAAAGAGAATAAGAGAAAATGAGAGGAGAAAAAGAAAGTAGAGATGAGCCAGAGATGAGGGGAGGAAAAGTAAGAATAAAAAAAGCTAGATACAATAATAAAGCTGGCACAGCCGAGGACCATGCGCTGAATAGGTGGCCCCTGAAATGAAAGTATAAGCAGGTAATTTGCGAGATGATTTAATGCACTTTTTTTCTTCTTTTTTTGAATTTTGTGCGTCTGTGTGTTTATGAATAATAGTAGTAATAGAATGGTACACATACTACTACTACTACTACTACTACTACTACTCCATTATATGGTATACACTAATACTCAACCCACATACCTGGCCATAGTTTGAAAAGAAGAAAAGGAGAGAGTTGTGGGTGCACAAGCGAAATGAATGATAGACCGCCTGTCTGTGCACTGAGTGACATAAAACAAGGCCATTTACGCACATGCATGATTCATGTAAAATTCCATTTTCGAGGAAGAACAGGGTGGATGGCATCATGATGTGAATTATTGGTTCTGTCGTGGCGCCGTGGCAACTTTTTTTTGTCTTCGTGCAACGGTAACTTTTTTTTATTTTGGGTGATGGGGACGCACATCTTAATCTCCCCAGTTGTTTCAAGCAAGAACGAACGCTGATCGTGCCGTCAACAGTCAACAATAAACAAAGAAAACGATATTTTGAACTGTAAAAGTGTGTTTCACACCTAGAGATTTGTACCCACATGTCTACATACACGCGCACGCGTGTGATTGTGTGTCGTCCTCTCGGAAAGGGGGCTAAGAGAGGGGAGCAAGGGCGACCGTTCCAACTCTAAAAAGATCACAGTGCGGCACATCGAGGCCCCCTTTTCCCTTAAACTTCTATATTTCTTTGTTTGACGGTCCGAGTATGACGCAATCCAACCGCTAATTGTCTGTTCTGAGTCACTCTCCCGAACCAGTCAATGCCGTGCGTGCGTGTTTTATATATATACCAAAAAGCACAGACCCGTGTACTATCGTAAGGAATCGTGCACGAAAAAGTATGGCTCCCCTGAATACAAGGACGGATCCAGTACCGGCGCAAAATCGGAAAGGACCTGCGACTTAGTATTTAACCAACAATATAAAAAGAAGAGTGAGAAGCGTTTATATTATGAACAGATTGTGGGTCTGAAGAAAGAGGACAGGCATCAGAAGTGTTGTTTGCCCCCGACAAAACGGTAACACATGAACCAGGCTAAAGCAGTTCGGATCGGACGGGCCGGTATTTGTATTTAGTGCGTGTATGGGTGTGGATAAGGGAGAGACAAAGTGCGGGATTTACCAGAGAGAGAAAAAGATAGAACGAGGGCCATGAAAGGCTGTTGTTGTTTAGTTGCTTGTTGACGGGTAATGTGCTCTGTGTGCAATGTATTGTTATTGTGATGATTTCCTTTGCATTTTTGGGGGTTCAAGAAAATAAGGGGACGGGATTTCGGTACGATCCGGAAAGAGAAAGAAAGCTCGCTGTATGCAGCAGGCGGTCAGACCTATCAGAAAGAGAGTGTGCAAAAAAAAAAAGAGAAATAGCAAAAGTGCGTGCGCGCGCGAGGGGTGTGTTGGCGTGCATACATGAACAGCACGGCATGCAACATAAAGTGTTCATCGGCAGGCGACGATTCCTAGCCCCTCCTAAAGACCCAGGAGAAGAAGCGGCGGCGAATGGTCATAAAAACCGAAATATGTCTAAACTTTCCCAAGAATGAAAACGCCAGGATGACACAAGCGTTTTATGATGCCGAGATGGAGGTCTACCATGATAGAAGGAGGAGGTTTTGTTGTGGAAGGGATGATAGGTGGGTGGGGGACAAGATGTCCAATCGGTGGATAGGAAATGATTCCCCCACACAGGCGGGGTGACACAGGCACCCGGGGCCGGGATGCTCTCAACCGATGACCTGACCTGGCGTAGTACACACACGCACACACACAAAACACATACACACACACGCACTCGCTCTTGCTTTCTTCTTCTTTTCCTACCTTTCTCTTCTTTTTCCTCTCTCAACCCCTCCATCTCTCTCTCTCTTTCTTCCTATCTCTCTCTCTCTCGCACTCTTACCTTATCTCTTCTTTTCTCCTTTCGGATATGATGCCGTCCAGCCCGCCACCGAATCGCAGCAGTCCCAACCGACACGTCTTGACTGAGCGGTGCTATACGGTCCGCACATGCGAGCAATGCCGGCGGCGGCGACGAGCCTGTGATGGACAGCGCCCGTGCACGCACTGCGCTGTGGGAGACCTGAACTGTGTGTACAGCGTCGTTTCGGATCTGCCGCGCACCGTATTTCTGACGTCGACGGCGCGGCGGCTCAGCTCAGGGAGTGCGTGTGAGACCTGTCGTAGGCGCAAGACCAAATGTGACGGGGCGACGCCGTGTGCGTACTGTGCAAGTGCAGGCATCCCATGCGTGAACAACTCGGAGCGCAGGAAACGTTTCATGGGCATCCCTTCGCCACCCAAACCGTCTACTTCAGCTGACTCTCCCGATGCAGACGCGATCGACCGGATTGAGGATCGCCTTCAACGGATTGAGAAGCTCATGACAGCTTTTGCGCCTGCTACAAATAGCCCGCTCAGTTCTCAATCCCAGCCGCCCCACTCGGCCAAGCAGGCCAGCCATCAGGTGGATCCATCCTTTAGAAAGCCGCTCTCCTCGCCACCGCCACGAAAACACCGCCACTCAGTCCAGGGCATCTCCGTCGCCAAGGAACAAGCCGAACTACGCACTGCTTATGCCCTTAAAAAGAAACGAGCAGGTATTACTCTCCTTCTCTCTCTCTTTGCATGGTCATTTGTATGTATCTCATGCATACTCTATCCATGTGCTGTTTCCATCTTTCGTTCCCCATGAATTTTGTGCGCTTATCAGTTTTACATAGGCTTGTCACCTCCGCCGTCGCCTTTCCGTTCCGAGACAAATAATGCCGCTATCGCCCGTTATGCCACGCCTCCCAACAGCGGAGGATCCAACGCTTCAACTATTAATAATTCTAATCCAAGTAATATCATCCATACCGCAAGCAGCCCTCCGCCTTATCACCCGCATGCCACTCCGTCCCCGCCACCACCGCCACTCTCACCCACCAGCAACCACAGCAATAATAATACGACCATGATCCGCCAGAATTCGGCCCATACCCAGCCTCTCACTTCATCCATGCTGAATCTCACTCTCTCGCCTTCTTCGTCCACCTCCTCATCTTCATCCATGCTCCAGCCCCAATCGTCCATGTCTACCCCACAACGTCACATGACCACTTCTCCTGCGTCCAAGGTCATCCAGACCCCCAGTCCGCCATCATCATCCCGTAGCACAGACTCAGAATGGAAACTGTCCTCTGCGAGCATGCCAAGCTTGATGGGTAAGTAACGATATTATAAATGAAACGAAACCTTACATATTTACATATAGATCAATTGTCAAAGCGGACGTTTGGACCTTCTGCCCTTCACTATTCCAACACGTCCCCGTCCAATAATAAGCCCGCCTACCCGCCTTACCCTTTGACTCCCCCCCACAGTTACCCGCGTCAAGACGCACACCCACCGCCTGACGAAGCCTAGTCAAAGGTCATGGGCCCCCCTTCCTCTATGATTCAGACAGAGAAACAGATGTATATATGATATTATATATATATCTTGTATGTATACACACAGCCAACCACACAAAAGCCCTTTTGTTTTCTCCTATTCCCGTCCTCATATTTTAAAATGCTGATGCATACAAACTGACTTTCTCTCTTACATGACGACATGGAGTTCATCGCCATCATCTGACATTATTTACAGACGACGAGGGAGCATGTCCCATGGTCAGGTCGCGTGGGTCGGCAAAGGATGGGTGTGCACAGACCATGACGGGCGAAAAAGGTCAGCTGGAACCCCAGGCTCAATTTTTCCTTTTGCCGCCGATACCGAGGGGTGGCTTGGATTAAACACCTACCACACTTTCTTGTACCTGTCTTACATTCATCATCGTCATGTCCTTCAGAGCTGCCAAACGGGTTATTCCTACTCAAATCTATTTCCATGCCAACCGCCCCATTCCTTCATTAAACCACGCCCGCTCCGTCTTCCGCTCCTTGGGTCAATTTGGTGAAATGGCAGAATACCGCTTTATGCGGGTAAGTTCAAATAGAAGCTTATTCTAAAGCTGACAAGGATAATAGTGCCCTGAGACACAGAAATACCTGCAATATGGCTTTGTGATTTATCGCAACAAGGAAGATGCTGAGCAGGCTCTCAAGACAAAGTTCTTGCAGGTCACCTCGGGTTTCGATACTCCTTGCGACCTTGCTCTCGACAAGACCGGCTCTAGCCGTCGCGAACACCTCAACAACCGCAAAGATCGTCGTAACCGACGGCAACAGGAGGAGAAGCAGTAACACCACCGACAACAAGAGGATTATCATACGTATTTGATTTGTAAATAGATATCAACGCCACCATTAAAAGTCTTTAATCCTATGCAACTTTTATAACTGTAAACTGATTCAACAGGACGAACCAGCTCAAGTTCATCCTTTCGATGGCAGATACAAGCCAACATTTGCATGAGGCATAGGGTATAGGCACCCAGTATGCAGCAATTTGACGGACGGTTACATAGACTTAGAATTGAATGTTGGATTGTCGAAGGGATATATATGTTATACATATGGAATGTGCTTTAGAGTTTGCTCCAGATGACCAGAACAATGAGAGCTATCAAAATGATAATAATGGCGGCTGTGATCATCTTGTTGGTTGCCATGCTACAGGAAAAGAAGAATTTCTGCATGAGCGGCGCACTACGTTATCGCTTTTATGCTCTGAATTTCACATACCGGCGCGCCATCCCCTTGAGTGTTTTAGATGCTTTGTCAATGTAGGAGTCCGCCTCCGAGAGCTAAGGAGACAGCACATATACATGTGAATAAAAGATAGGGTATATATGCATCGAAGATCGATAGTTACCGTATCACGTGCACGCAGCATAGTCTCGCGTTGGCCTTTGAGGGTGCTCAGAATGTTGATACCAATGCCTTCCGTTTCCAGCGCTAAGCGATGGCTGTCTTCTAACCGCCGGCTAGATTCGCCGAGACGTTCTGTGCCGCTCAAGAGACGTTGGCGTTGATCCATGGTCGAAGCATCGAGGTCGCTCTGAGAACTGCCATAATCGCCTAACAGTTCGTCGCGTTCAGTCGTCTTGGGAGTGACCGTCGTAGCTCGTCGCTAAAGAACACACACACACGGAGAAACGTAAACAATTGAAACATTATTCCACTTTTCCAATTTACCAGGTCGCGTTTGGCCTTTTCGGCTTCTGACTTGAAAAGCCGCAGCTTGGCTTGCAAGCGGGTTCGTGCGGGCGTCGGAATGTTGAGGATCTCCATCTCCATTTGGCCGAGCTATTCAAGTCACTTATTATCAGTCCATGTGTGGGCTCAAGTCAATTATGACCTACGATTTCATCGACTTCGTCAATTTCACGCTCGGCTGCTCGAATGGTAGCCTTGCGCTGCTCTAAAGGAAACTGAGCATAGAGTCTTGGCAATAGAATGGGGGAAATTACCTCCGGTTTGAGACGGAATCTGCTGGTCAATTTTGCTTCTGAGACCTTCACTGACAGTCGAGAAGTCTTGCTCATAATTGGCAAACAAGTCAGAACCACCTGCAGACGAGGCCATGGTTGATATGCAATAGAAAGAAAGTCGGTAACTTCTCAGACCGTCCGTCTGGATTGGTTATTTGAAGAAAAGAAAGTCCGCTCTCAAAAGGGTAGCTCGGTACCAACAATTGCGTCACATGAAAGGGGTATTACAGGACTGTAGATAGCAAGTATTATCTTCTATGTGATATTCTTGAGGGGATATATACAAATGAGTAACAATTAGAATAGAGTAAGGACATGGTCAATGCGTTTCAGGATGAGTTCGCGCTTCCGATCGTCTTGCTGTTGTTTGAGAACCAGATTGTCTTTTTGTGGTAAGTGCAAGAGCAGTCCAATGTGTTTTCGGTCGTACGGGATTTCCTGCTGCAGTCGTGCATGGTCCAGTGTTCGTTGGGCTTCCGCAATATCCAACAAGAGCTATTGTCAATTCAATAAAAGACCTGCTCTTGCCGTTCTAATTTCTTTTTCTTTTTTACCTGTAGGTCAGGGAGAATGGACAATTGATCCTGCTTGGCGCGTATGCTTTGTTCGATTGCTTTGGCTCTGACAAGGTCCGCTATACAAATCGATCATCAGATATGTGAATACAAGAGAGAAAGTGCCCTACTATTCTCAAGAGCCATCAATAACTGTAGAAATGGCTGCAGCAATGTGGGTTTGTTTAGTTGTGTAGGCTGTGCGTTTTGTGTGTGTGTTTGTTTTTGCTCTGAAGGCTGTTTAGGTTGCGAGGTCTTATTTTTGTCTAGACAGCTCCAATGAGCAAAATAAAGTAAAATAGATGGAATCTATTAATTACCAGCAGCCTTCTTTTTCTTCTCGTTTGCTAAATGCTTTGCGCTCTTGAGGTGATTCTGCCACGTAGCCTCATTCGTGAATTTCTTCTTGCATGCCGCACAGTAAAGATTAGGAGTGCTCATGTCAAAACAGAGAATAAGAAGTAAAAATAGGGCAATTTTCGAGGAGGTATTTGAATTGGGCCTCTTCTTCTTTTGTCCGTCTTTTTTTATTGCGCAGAGATGGACAAAAATGTCACGACGCGAAAACCGCCACGCGACAGAAACTCACTCTTGAAAAAGTATTATGGCATAGGAAATGCGACTCAAAGCCAGACTCCCGCTCATCAACCCCTCGACATTGGTATTATAAAGCCCCAGTCCGTGGTTGTATTTGCTTATAGCGATGCATAGATGCCGAATCCTTCGAACCGAGTCGTTACTTTGCCCGCCTCCTCAAAGAAAAGACACTCAGTGGGCTCGTCGCCCGAGACAATGAGCTTGTTTCTGGTAATAACAGCCATCACAGCCTCAGTACGTCTTTTTAACCCTCTCTCTAGAAATCCGTGGTATCGATGGTGACATGAAAACGCTCGTCTATGAAAACTACAGCAAATTCATCAGCGCCACGGATACCATCCATAAAGTAGGACCCATACGCCGCGTTTTGACTCGTATACTCAACTTAGTCACGCTTAGATGAAATCCAATGTTGAGAGCATGGAATCCGAGATGAGTCTATTGACGGACAATATCAACAAGATCACGACCCACTGCACAACACTCAACACTGCTCTGGGTCCCAACCGAGAAAAGATTCGTCGTCTCACCAACGTGCACAACCTTCTCAAACGTCTCCAATTCATCTTTGATCTTCCGAACCGCCTCAACCAGTGTCTCGCCACCGGCAACTACCACCAAGCCGTCAAGTTTTACTCGCGTGCCAGTCGACTCTTGAACCACTATCAGCACATGTCCGCCTTTAAGGGTATCGAACGGGATTGTCTCGCCATCACTGATAAGATGAAGTCCGAGATTCGCAAGCGCATGGCCGATACCGACGGATCGCTCGATGCCCTGGCCGAGAACACACGCTTACTGCTGTTGCTCAAAGAAGACCCCAAGTCACTCTGGAAGGATTATATCAAAATACAAATAACGCATCTCGAAAAAGTGATGGCTCAGACACCAGATGACCTCGTCGTCGACTGGCTGACGCCCTTGGAAGAGACCACCAAGAATTTCCAGCACGTCTTCCTCGTCAACCAACAAGAGGCCGAACACATTTTGACCCCTAGCGATGTCGACGAAGCAAAGCAGGATCTGCTCCAAGGCATCGCGCCCTTCCTTGACCGCCTCTTCGATCGTGTCCAGTCTGCGGTACAACTTCCCGAAACCCTCGATACAACACTTCCACAAGCGCAGATGAACACGCTCAACACGCTGTGCGAAGCCTTTGACGAAAAAGCACCGGCGCTGTCCAGTCTTGCCAATGCGGAGGAGCGGATGCACCGCGTCACCACTACGTGGGAGAAAGCGCTTACACACCGTTTCATGGAAGGTGCCAAGACGCAACTCAAAGAGCGCTTAGCCAACATCCAGACCTACAAAATGGACACCGCCGAAAATATAGCCGCCAATCGCGAGGCATTAAACGAATTCCTCGAGAATCTACAGACCTGGCTGATCGGCTATATCCAAAAACAATGTCTGGAGCCGCTGCAAAGCTGTATGGAGGCACCGTTTGCATCTGCTACGCGCGAGGATTTCGTCCGTCTCGTTCAGCAACGCCTAAAAACGGCTTGGAGAGACATCCTGGATATCATTGCGACTGAGCCGACCCAAAGGATGTCGCTACTTGTAGGCTCTCGTCTCTGCTATGATCTGGCAGATCACGGCATCGTGCAGGTATATCAGTCGCTCGAGGGATGCGAGGAAGACATGCAACACGTCGTAGAAGACTACCTTCGCAAGGGCCAGGCCTTGTTGAACGAGCAGATGCTCAGTGATGGATTTGCCCTTTCATCGGTACTCCAACAGCACTATCTGAACCGGCCGACTGCGCATGAGGTCACACGCGTCTCGCCGGTCTGGAAGAACGTTGTGCTACGCTTGCAGTCCACCGATCAGCTTGTCCAAGCCATATTCTCGCAGGCATCTGCGGACGGCCAAACTGAGGTTTCCGAGACCGACTATGACTACCGTTTTGGATCTGGCGACGCCAACGCCTCTGGCCTTTATACCCGTCCGACGCAGTCGACGCACAGTCTCGCCACGACTGCCTCTCAAACCAATGAACGCCAGGACAGCACGGCCGGCCTTGGCCTGATACCCAAGCTTGGCTATGACGGCACGCTCCTCAACATTGATAAACTCTTTGAAGACCGCGTCGACATTTACAGACCTGCAGAGCCGAGCCCACGCGGCGTGTGCAGCGGCCTCGTGCGCATTCTCGTCAAGGCGCTCCACGAGACCGTACGCTTGATGCAGGTGCGAAAGCAGGATTATCAGCAACTGCAGGTCGATACAGAGTTTCTTCGCACCGGGTTGTGGGCGTATACCCAGAGCTCGGATAGTAAATGGGTCAGCTCCATGCTGCAGGAAATCATATCAAGCGCGCACTCGCGGTGTCCTACCCCTGCACCGCTCTCTCAAGAGGTTCGTACATCAATTAGCACACACAGATGAAGAAAAACTCATTTTTTCGCCTCCAACAGGAACTGGACCAGATTATTCGATCCAACTAATAACACTCCGTCATACTATACACCCCATTATAATGCTAGATCACCCTCACTTGCTTCTAGCCGCCGGCTCTGCATACGTGTTGCTATGTTCAGCCGAGGCTGGGCAGTGATTATTCAACATGTAAAAACGTCCTTCATTTTTACCTTTTTTTTATTGAGCGCATTCAGTCAACTAACACCAAACCATTGAACCTTCACGATGAATGGCGCTGCTCATGGATTTGATAAGTTCTTAGTTTTAGCCCTCTGAGCCATCATCTTCATATTCTACCACCTTTGTTTACGCTTTCTCGTCGCTACCTCTTACCTTTTTTCCTCTGGCTTAGTCTTTCCTTCCGAAAATGTCTTTGAAGCATAGTCGAGCAGCCACAGACCACCGCACAGCCTTTCTCCTCCTTAATCACGTGCGACGAGGTTTCTTCAGACAATTTCAGGGACATCGTAACCTGCTTGAGTGTGCTCTGTATTTTCTCTATTTGGTCAAATTTTTTGGCTATTGCAGATGAAGTGCACCAACGCATGATGTATAGCGACAACAGAAGATATCGCCACCAGCATGCTACTGCGGTAAAATCGCCAAAATCAGCTATGGCACAGAACGTAGAACATAGTAGGTACTAGGATAATCCTTCTGCATGTAATACGTATTTCATACTATTTATATATATAACCTAGGGGTACGTAATTTCTCAAATCGGAGGATTCATCATGGAATTTCCGCATAACCCGTATATGCCGACCTTGTCTTTACAGAAATCTACATGAAACAAAGCAATGCGAATGCTTATATTCATCGTCATAGTAGATTGCCCACTATGTGAACGAGATATTAAAGTATCTGTTTTATGTTGAGACTGGAGTGTTTGAGATGCAGATGCAAGATCTACGGACGCTGTAAAAACATGTAGTTGTGCTGCTTATGAGATAGAGATGCTTCTTTGCTATATTATCGAAATGAGTACAGAGTTTACATTAAGTAATCAGCTATAGGTTAGTGATTGTCATGTCATCAGAAGCAGCATATGGCTTATAAATTGTGTTTTTCGTGAATATACAGTATCTTGATCCTTTAATAGCATACATTGCATTTTATTTTCTAGAAGCGGCGCAGAAATTCGAAGAAATGTAAAGGTCACGATTGTGCCTTTAAGCAGATGCCAATTATGGTAAATAGAAATTCTTTCAAAATCAATATGGATATTTGAAATTATCGATCCAGAATGTGAAGCTATGTATGTGCTATGGATTAGGAGGATAGAATATATGTATACGGATTTACTGTAATAGGGTTTTGTTTTTTTTGCAGGAAAATGGAATATTGGAGTGTTACACAAGTGAGGGCGTGTGGGGCTGTTTTTGTGCTGTGCACCAAAAAGCGCAGTGGCCCCGTCAAGCCCCGCTTTCTTCCTTTCTTTGAGACGGACACTTGGTTTCTTTTATCGCCTTGCTGAACCCCCTTTTTTCTCACTTTTTTTTCTCACATTACTCTACAAATTTGCCATGTCTGACAGCGACTACGATGATACTTTTATGGTACGTTTGCTTTGTTTGGGAAAGAGAAAAAAGTTCCTGAGCCCTTGCATGGCTCGCATTGGCTGACTAACGGCTCTGTAGCTTGACACAGAGGACACCATGGACGAAGACAGCGATCTAGACGAAAGTGCGAGCTCCATTGGCGATTCAGGTTAGTCAAAAGAAAATCAGCGATGCAGTGTCAATCTCTCCCTTTGTCCAGTAGTTTTACTCACCATTCTCCTCACCACTTACCAACGATAGGCAGCGAGGGCTACGTCGAAAACGATATGGCCTTTGACGGTGCCTTTGCGGAAAAACCCCGTCTCAAAGCGTACGAAGTTGAATACGCCGTACAAAGCAATGCCAACTTGCTACGTACTCAGGAAAAGGAGGTCGAGCAGGTGGCAACGATTTTAGGTAAGACTAATGCTAAATACATGTCCATTGTGGAATGAGTGAAGGTTGACTTATAGTTATTACATTGGTTAGGCCTTTCCACCGAAGATGCTGCTACGCTGCTGCGATACTTTCGGTGGAACAAGGAAAAGCTTTTTGAGCGGTACATGGACTCTTCCGAGACGGTGCTGCGGGCTGCAGGCGTGTCAACTACAGCCGAGGCTAACCAGGCAGTGATGCTCGCTAAAAATGTACAGACATCGGATGGCGAACCCTTCATGTGCGACATTTGCTGCGACGATGATCCGAACATGGAGACTGTGTGCGTGACGTGCGGTCACCGGTTCTGCATGACATGTTATGTGCACTATTTGCGCCAAAAGATCCGCGACGAGGGCGAGAGCCGTCGAATCGAATGCCCCCAGGACAAGTGCAACGTGATTGTTGATGAGAAAACGGTGCAGAGGCTCGTCGATGCAGACACAAACCGCAGATACAGAGAGCTGCTCAACCGCACCTTTGTCGATGATAACGATTTCCTGCGCTGGTGTCCCGCCCCTGACTGCGAGTACGCCATCGAATGCCATATACCAAGCACATCCCTGACCTCCATCGTCCCCACCGTCCAGTGCCACTGCTCCCACAAGTTTTGTTTTGGCTGCGGCGTTGCCGATCACCAGCCCGCCATCTGCGCCGTCGTCAAAAGGTGGCTCAAAAAGTGCGAGGACGATTCCGAGACGGCCAACTGGATCTCGGCTCATACCAAGGAATGCCCCAAGTGCCAGTCCACCATCGAGAAGAACGGTGGATGTAACCACATGACCTGCCGCAAGTGTCGCCATGAGTTCTGCTGGGTCTGCATGGGTAAGTTTTTCTAATTTTTTTTTTATTCTGGTGCGGTATGACTAAGAATTCGTTTTGGATTATCCTAGGTCCTTGGTCGGAGCACGGCACATCGTGGTACAACTGCAACCGATATGACGAACGGAGCAGTGCCGAGGCACGCGAGAGCCAGACTCAATCGCGTGTTAGTTTGGAACGATATCTGCATGTAAGTAGGATACCAAAAAAGATGCGAACTTTAAAGGGGGATCGGGTGGGAGAGGAGTAAAATATGGCTGATGATGGTGACAATCTTGGCCCCCCGGTACTCATAGACTTCTTTCTGTAGTACTACAACCGTTATGCCAACCACGAGCAGTCGGCTCGGTTAGACCAAGACCTCTATCTCAAAACGGAAAAGAAGATGGAGGAAATGCAGCAGACCAGTGACTTGTCATGGATCGAGGTTCAGTTTCTCAAGAAGGCTGTGGACGTGACTGTGCAGTGCCGTATGACGCTCAAGTGGACCTACGCATTCGCCTTCTATCTGCAACGCGCAAATGAGACCGAGATATTTGAGGATAACCAGCGCGACCTGGAAATGGCTACCGAGCAGCTGTCCGAGCTCCTGGAGAAGCCACTCGAACGCGAGAAGATCGCCCAGCTGCGGCAAGCCGTCCTGGACAAGTCCGTCTATGTCAAGCAGCGACGAGAAATTCTTCTTGAGGATACCGCAAAGGGCCTGCTGGACGGCCGATGGTCATTCTTCATAGATCTTAAATAGGCTATATTCTAGGTCCTTCTTTTTTTTTACAGTTTCGCACACACATAGTTTCACACCACACTCACACTCTCACACACGCACACCACAACACAACACAACACAAATCTTTCAAAGCATGCATGAATCTTTTGACTTTTTTTCTTTCTCTTTTGCGTTTTTTTTATTCAAAGCGTTCAGTCCACTACAACCAAATCCTTGAAACTTTCATGGCCGATAGCTTCCTTCATGGTATTGAGCGGGTTGAACTCTTTGTCTTCCTCTTCAGCAACTATCTCCACAGGGTCTGCCTTTTGAGATTGGGCTCTGCCCTCCAGGAAGGTCTTCATGAGCGCTGCTGAGTAACCGCAGAGCATAGCACAGCCCTCCACTTCCTTCGTGACCGGCGCAGGAGCGGCAGGGTCCTCTGACTCATCTTCAAACGGCCGGACACCCGCGAGGTTCCACCAAACCAACTCCGGGACGTCATAGCCAGCCTGGTTGTACTCGGTCTTGATTCGCTCGTAGGTCGTCTCCCAGTTGTTATTACCCGGGAAACCATCGAATTCCATGTCCGAAAAGACGTACAAGCGCTTGACCATGTCCTCCTTTGCAATGTTGTGGCGTTTGGCGAGGGGAAGGAGGAGATCCACAAAGACAGCCAAGAAGTTGGTGTTGTAGCCCGCCGCAGCATTCAATACCTCGCGACAGCGCTCTGAGAAGGTCTTGGTGCGCTCCACATTGACAACCTGGGGTTCCTCGTCAAAGGTGATCAGGATATCACCGAACGGCGGCTGTGCGAGCTCGGCGATCAGCAGCGACATGCCAATGGAGCCATCCATCGGGGTAATGGGCGAGCTGACTGAACCCATCATGGATCCTGACGTGTCACACACCGCGAGCGCACTGCCAAGGTTGACACTGGGGTCGGTACGCAGCGAGTCAACAAGGGTCTGCCACTGAGAATCGTAGACCTTGCTCTGCATCGCATGATACTCCTTCTTGGTCTCCTCGTCAAGCTGCTCGAGAATTTTGGACACGCGCTTCGAGCCACCGTTGCTATACAGCAGCTTGCGGATCGGCTCGACGAGCTGATGCGGCTGCAGCGTCGCACCACTGATGGACTTGGTGCCGGCGGAGACTTGCTCGAGATAGGCCATAAACTCGTCCTTGGCATGCAAAAAGAATCGACCGGCGTTGAGGGCCATGCACTGGGACGGCACGTGCGTGAAGTCAATCGTCTTCCAGGCCTCGCCGTGCATGTGTCGCTCGGTGACGTCCAGCGCCTCGCGTAGCGGGGTGATCACATCTCGTCGGTACTGCTCTCGGACCTTGTTGATGTAGTGTGTGCGTGATTCTTCCTTCTGTTGGTGCTCTGTGGGCGGATACATGATCTCGGCGATGGATGTGGCGAGACGGGTGAACTTGTCATGCGAGCGGGCCAGGGACGGGGCCCACTTGGCGGCCAGACTCAGACCCTCGCCGCGGGCGTGGCGCCAGGATCGGCTAGCCGGGTTGGCCGCGATGCGCTGTTTGTTTTCTTCCAAGCGCTTGAGGTCCTCCTGAAGCTGATTGGCAAACATACGTGCGACTGTGGCATGGAGAGCCTGGTAAGTCTTGTCGTTGGACAGGAGCTCGTTGACGCGCGCATGCTGCTCTTCGCGTCGCCGCAGAGTCGCCTCTCGCTGGTCCGCCTTTTGCTTCGCATGGCGCTCTTCTACTGCCTTGCGACGCTCCGCGAGCATGCTGGGCTGCTCCTCCTCCGGAAGTGTCTTGAGTTTGGCATAAAAGACGCGGCTCTGGGCACGTGCGCGCTTGTTCGATCCGCCTTTGAAGGGCTGGCGGGGCCAGTGCAGCGCCTTAAAATTGCCGCTCTCGCCTTGGGGACCGTCCAGTTCGCCGTTCGCGTAAATAGCGAGGATATTCGCCAAATCCTTCCAGTACCCATGAGACTTGTGGATGACGTGATTCTCCTTGCCGATTATTTCCCACTCCTTTTCATCCTCCGTGGTGGACTTCTTTTGTTTCTTCGGTACCTCGATCGCGTCGCTCACGAGAAGAGACAGGTTGCGCAGGGCCGTCTGCGGGTGGTGCTTCAGGAGCCACATGAATGCGACGTAAAAGCGGGTGTTGGCGCTCTTGCCACGGTGAATAGAACGCGTGTGCCAGATGATGTGGAGCGTGGCATCGCTATCCTCTGCCCACGACTTGGCGAGCAGATTGTGGGTATGCTCGGTATCGGTATTGACGCCCAACTGATAATAAAGGTCGAGACAAGCGTCAAGCGTCGACTTGTGCGCCCACGCACCATTGGTCGTGAGGTGGAGGTTGGAAATTTGCTTGAGGGCGTCCACGGTGGGGTCGCTCACTGTCTTGGGGACTTCGCGCACCGACAAGGTCTCAGTCGGGTTGGACAGGGACGCGACGAGCGCATCCAAGACAGCCTGGTTGTGCAAAGCTTCGACGTAGGGAAGGGAAGCGTTGTAAGTGTGGAAGGACATGAGCGAAAGAGAAAGACTTGTCAAACTGTGTGCATATTTTCCCAAGAGTGGTCTTATTTATGCGCAATGACTTCATCTCAATCGCCAGCGAGTACTGCGGCTCGTGGCTTTTTTTTTTGTTTGTAGTGTCACAGAGTTGCCTAAAGCTGCTGTGTCACATGCATGTCCACATTGCGCGTACACCGTCGCAGTCAAGCTTACTTTTCCCTTTCGTAATTTCATTTCCGGTTTTCTGTTGACTTGTGTTGAATCCGATCGGCATCGGGCATCTATTTATATAGTCA
>VAFG01000373.1:118273-138601 GCA_013461545.1 Syncephalastrum contaminatum | reverse complement strand
TTTTTTTTTTTTTTTTTTTTTTTTTTTCCTGACAATGAGTATCAGCATAGAAAGTAAAATTGGAGTAGAAGTAAAAAAATTTTAGTCACTTGTCGAAGATGCCGGCTGTACTGCGCCGGAGCGCTGGACGCATATGGTAGGATCGCAGCATAAAAGGCGCCAAAGCAATGAGCGCGCTGCTGCGGCAGTCGGCACTGTAAATGGTTGACAGGACCAGGAACTGTCCAGGCAGAAAACATAGCCGACAGACACGACTATTGTTTATGAAAAGGCCTTTTGACTCTTTTGCCGTTGACTTGCGCCACATACCACTTTGGGAAGGCACATACCACTTTGGGAAGGCACAGCCCACGGCGGCTGTGCTGATCCACCTATACTTATCCATTTCAATGCTATACAATCACGCACACGTACACACACACAAAAAAGGGCGGCGCTCTTCGATGTGTCCTGTTTCTTTCTTGTTCTGCCCTTCTTATCCTCACTTTCTTTTACCACTCTCATATTTTTCTCTGTATTAACTCAACGTCTTCACTATGCCGATGGTGCTTTTTTCGGGAAAAGCATTCAGCAAGAAAGCAGTAAGACCAGCCTTCTGCAGGCGCATACAGCTTCTCATAATGATATATATTAGCGGGAGCGCATGCAAGCTTCAAAGTGGACTCGGCTGTTCCTGCTGCTGGGATTCTTGCAGGTCATGGTGACCATTCCAATCCTAATTGCGACTGTGGTCATCACCACCGACGGGCGCGAACGTGTCTACAGCACTTCATCGGTAATGAGAGACGAGATCAGATACTTGAGCAACAAGGCCGTACGCGTTCGCACCGAGAATATCTGGTTTATTCTCTACGAGGTCTGGCGTGTCTGGCTTGTCCTTGATGGCGTACGTGATACAGATCAGTAGCGTTGGTCTTGCTTTAAATTCATACGCTTATTCTTATTTATAGATTATCCACTGGAACTCCCTCACCGTCATCGCCGCCACTGTCTCTTGCTATTTTTCAGGTGCATTGGGCATCATGGTATGTTACCAGACTCAATGGCCCTTCCCTGGCAGTGCCTTAAATTTTCTTTTTCTATCAGCAAATCATTGAAACCGTAAAGTGGCGAAATTCGATCGCGATCAACCTGTATCTGCAAATAGCCATGACCATAGTCGTCTGGCTTCTTGTCTTTCCAACCACTTTTGTCGCTTATAAGCTTTTCAAAGATTTCGGGTGGTACGTCTACCGCCGGATCGGTCCCGAGCTGCGTCTCCAGAGTAAGCAATCAGAAAGCAAAAAGAAGCGGCAGTCCCCCTCACCGGTTTCTTTATAAGAAATGTATTACACTGTGCAGTGCTTTACGCTCGCTCTCAAGATCTGCGTCTTTTTTGAAGTCCTTCTCATGGCCTTTTATGCCGTCATCGCCGTCAAGGTGACTTCCCTTTGTGCAGCTGCCGGAGTTCTGGCTATTGTCAGTCTCTTTGCCACTTTTGTAGGCCGTAAAGCGGTAGGACACAATTATTGCTTTTAATGAAATCACTCACTCGCTTATAGATTGCCGACGAAAAACACTGGATGATGTCTTTGTTCTGCTTGTATCAATGCGCGATCATTTTTGTCACCCTCGTCGTACTTGTCGAGCTGACGGACACATCCGATCTATGGATAACGCTCACGGTCTACGGTAAGCACGACATGAATATGCAGGAAAGACTGTAGCAAAAGAAATATACTCACATCGCTTTGACAGCTTGCGTCTCGGTCGTGATTGCCTTGGTATGGAAATGGCGGATCAAAGAGGAGTCTGAATATGTCATATTCACCATTACACATCTTTCTTTTATGCAGCTCACCTTGTACATCTCTGTTCGATGCCAGATGAACTTTAACCGTGGCCTCAAATCTTATGGTGAGTGAAAAAGAAAGTGATCGCCAAGCTCCAAATGACTGATACGCTTTGCAGTACAATGGCGCTTTTTTTTTTCATGGTACAGAAATTCGGACCGCAGCCAAGACTCGGCCATGGCGGAACATGGGGTCCCGTCTTCATCAGCACCTCTGGCCGCCAGTGGAAACAGACCTGCTTCAGATCGCTGGGTTATTGACGAGGAAGAGGAAAACAGTCCACTGTCACCTGATGCTTGGCATAACGACACGACGGATATCACTCCAGCAAGACAGCAACCGCGATCACAAGAATCGATCCCGATACCCACCGCATCATCCCATCATACCCAGTCGCCTGGCGAAGGCCACATCATCCCTCCCTCTTCGCCCACCCACAATCAGCTGCCCGCCAGTCCAGGAGGCAGGAATGTCTATATCAACAACTATATCCAAATCATCAATCCGCATAACAATACAGGCTCTGTACCGCGATGATAATGAGAGAGAACATCACCCTCTACACTTAAACGGAAGCTGCATTCGGCCCATACACACAACTCTACCTTTATCGCCTATAGCTTCTACGTACTTCTCGGATTATTATTTATATGTGTATTATATATGTACAGAATTGACCTCTTTCACACTACATATCGTATGTGACCCTGTATTCTCATTCATCGATCTACAATGCAGAGTGCTGGATCTTCTTGGTCTTGTCCTTTTGTGCGTACCAAAGCCATTCGGTGGCCAGTCCCAGAGGGGCACTGAGACTCAGGACAAAGCACCAGAGGCCAAAGCAGACAAGGATAGAGAGCATATCTTGCACGCGTGCCGTTTGCTTCCAGAGAGGGCCCTGGAGATCGACTACGGGCGGAGGTGGGTTCGTGCAGGAGGCATGCTATACATGAACCTGGGTCAATGACGGTACCAGCTTCCACGCTACCCTACTTACTCTACTGGAAAGCATGTTGGATGTGTAGAGGGAGAGAGAGAAATGATAAATGGGAAGGTTAAATGAGCAGGTTTTAAGATGTGATGAAATGATCGCGCACGTGCGGAGAAATTTGGCTCTTGTTTGTCTGTGTGACAGATGTCCATTGTGCCTGTAGAATCCCTGCTGAGTGAACACGCTGCCAAATCTGCATCCGCGGATACTTCTTGCCATAATAAAGGAAAGGTCGTTCATCTAGCTGTTTTTTACTTTATTTCTTATCGATTACTATTGCGTTTCTATACTGTACATATTTTCTGAGACGATGTAAAAAATACAGTCAGGCTGCACCGTATGACTGGATCTAAATTTTAATTCATGTCAAGCACACGTATATTTACAGCTACCAACGAACCGGGATTGAGGCCATGGCCTGAGTTTGGCCCATGGACGGTGCCCATGAGCTAAGTCGCTCTGGTGGTCGCTATAGACCTTCTTTTGAATGGTTATGCACATATAAAACTTATATTCATGATAAAGGTGTCTGCAATGTTAGTCAATGAAGAGAATGCGTGACACAGGCACCTTTATGTCTATCTGTTGTTACATGCCATATGTGGCTGCTCTTATGGCAATCAAAGTTTGTATATCGAAGAGTATCATGGACCCAGCCGGAGCCATTCGATAAAGATTAAGCGTACAATTGATATCTCATCGGAGTATGGAGCACTATCTATACTTCTAGTCATGTATAACAAATATTATAGCGCAGCCAAAAAGGCAGCAAGGCATTTGCTACACTTGTGATCATGCATGTCGGTGAAAAAGGAAAACAAATTTTGTATTGCCCGGTCTTTTACGGCTTACGCGTGACAACGACTGCACTAGACAATGTCATTTTCGCCATCATGGAAGAAGTTGATTGCTACGCAACTGCAAACCAACATTGACCAACTTGGTCCACCGGCTGCTTACTTGTCGCTTGCCACTGTACGTCCTGACAACACGCCAGCCAATAGAACTGTTGTCTTTCGGTATGCATACGCGTTTCGCACAACACATATCACCCTCTTTAGAGCAGCTAACATAACCATTTGCTTATATATTTGCGTACAGTGGTTTCGCAGGCGAGGATCACAAGGAGGCGACCGGCTGGCAAAGCGACTTGCTCGTCATGACTTGCGATAAACGGTCACCCAAGATGGGTCAAATTCGCACCAACTCAGCAGCAGAAATATGCTGGTCAGTGCTATTTGAGATATGGAATTAGATGACAGTCTTTAATTCGATTCGCGACTATGTAGGTACTTTGGTGGAACCCAAGAGCAGTTCCGTATTTCAGGCAAGCTTTACACTGTTGCGGATGGCGATCCCGAGTCATTAGAGCAACTCGACAAACACGTTGGTCAAGTCGGCGACCCTGAGATAGAAAACACTTCCTGGGCAACCCAAGCTTTCCACAAGGCTCTCAAACAATCCGGCCAAGGTAGCTTCTCATGGCAAGCCGAACGACTGCGACAATGGTATCGTATGAGTCCTGAGCTGCGTGCCACTTTTACATGGCCCACCAGCAAAGAGCGCGGCGAGAGTGACGATTGGAAGAACCATGTCCCAAAGACGTTGGAGATTGAAGGTGTAGATGAGAAAACAGGCTGGTGCAAGGGCGACCCAAGACTGGAGGATGGATTTAAGAACTTTGTGCTCTTGGTCTTGGAGGCGACCAAGATTGACCATGTTCTCTTACAGAGCGGAGATCACCGTGTCTACCGTCTGTAAATGATGTATTTATGATACTATACTAAGCTTGGGTATAAAGAACACGTATTATCGCTCTAATTTAAAGTTTATATAAAGAGACAGCAATCTACTGCGATATAAGCAATATGTTGGCTCTGCACAGGAACGTGTATTTAGATAGGCTTTCTATGCTTGCATTACAAGGCCAAGAATTACTGGATGCGGTAAAAGAGAAGAACAAGTGATTAAATAACTATTGAGGTTGTCTATTTCTGTAGCTGGATGGGCTGGGGAAGGATGAAAGGATGACCTTCAGTGCTGAAGACATACTTGTTCAGCGACATGCATTCGGTATCAGTAAAGGTGAGGTATAGATACTTGAAAAGCTCAGCAAAGATATAACTAGACCGCAAAATGAGCCATGAAGCTTCACAACACTGTTCTTGTTTTGTGTTTACCTCTCCTGAAAGTCATCCTTGGGTGGCGGGATCGTATCCACATTCTTGATCATAGTAAAGCCAGAGTCCGTTCGGGTATACTTGTTGATGGCCTGGAACACCTTCCACGCCCAGTCCTGATAAGACGTGTCTTGGGTCACACGGTAGTAGTAGAAAATGCTCTCAAGCGTCTCCGGACGCAAGTCGTACAAGCCGTTACTGATTTTGAAGGGTCCTGTGTTACGCTTCTTCAACGAACGCTTCGTCGCCGCGGAGTCAGCCTTGTCCTTGCTGAACCAGTCCTTGAGGTCACCAATGATACTGCCCAATGGACCCTTGGTGGCTGCTTGCTCGGGTGTCCAGGTCCACACCTCAGGGGCAATTCCTGTTGCGGTGTCATCCCAGGCAACCATGCACGACTTCATGAACACGTCGGCAAATTCGCGGACCTTGCTCGTGTCACCCTTCATCTGGGTAGCACCAAGCAAAAGATTACCAGGCCAGAAACAAATCTACATATAAAGAGTAAGCTATCGTTTCTACTGTTGGGTTGGTGTCAAATATACGTACCAGTTCTTGGCTAGCATAGCTGACAGTGTTATTGGTGATAGCAGCCACAAACTGAATGGAGGGATCTTCCTTGGTGGGCGAAAGCAAGTATTTCTGAATGCTGTCGACCGAGTTCGCCCAGGTGTCAATCCAGTTTTGCTTTGCTCCACTCAGCAGAGCATTGGTCTTGGGAAGGTACTCGTAGAAACTGTCAGCGCCTCCTCCTACGTTAATGATACCTATTTGTTGATTTGGGTCAGCAAATAACTCTATAATATCATCAATCAAGCAAATTAAAGACGTACTGGCATTCTGGGGCTCAAAGGTGTCCAGATCCCAGGATGTGGGGAACAAACCGGGCATTTGGGTCGGCTTTTGGACGGCGCGATCCACGAGATCATTGGCAATTTTGGCGTACTTTGGATCACCCGTGACCTGAGAGAGGCGCGTGAATTCCAGCGTGTAGGTACCAAATTCAGCCAGGTTGATGGATTGGGTCGGCTCGGGCTGGCCACTATATCATGTACGCCAGCAATTAATTATCTTTGCGGAACGGCAAATTATGTATATTCGGCGACAAAAGAGACGTACCTGGTGAGGTCCATGTAGGTGTAAGGGGCACCGGACTTGCTATTAAAAAGGGGTAGGAGCACTTTTTCTGTCACTTCAACAGCCTTTTCCACCAACAGAGAATTAGGGCGAATGTCGTTTGCCGAAAGGAGACCGCCAAGGTAACGGATACCGGTCTCGAAACCCTTAGCCGGTTCACTCGATTTTGAGAAATCGATCGTCTTGACAAATTCAAGGGCGCTTTCATATTCAGCGTCGAGTCCCATAATAAGCATGGTGTCTAGACCATCGACAACAGAAGCTACACAGCATTATAGAAAATCAAATATAGCTATGCATGAGTACCTTGTTTTGCCCCCTGGTATTACGTTGCGCTTACCTCCCCACCCATTTCTGCGTAACGTTGGAAACATCAGTCAATGTGAGATTATTCCAAAACCGTCAAGTTTCATATATCCGATGAATTCAGTAATGTACCTCGAGTCTGAAGGTTTGTTCGTTACAGGAAGTAGCTCATCATGGCCTTTCGCGTATTCGAGGTAACCATTGTACGCATGCAGAAATGCTTCCTTGATGGCTTGAGCTCTTTCGTTCGCCGCATCACAATTCGGAACAGACGAAGACGTGCTGGTAGCGTTGTCCGTGTTGGGAGCAGCATTGGCAGGAAGAAGTAAGGTAATACATGCGGCCAAGGTGAGGCCTCGCCAGAATCCAACAGCCATATTATAGAATTGTAAAAATAAGAAAGGGTATAAACAGTGGAAGAAAAAAGTATTTAGGCAATAAAGCTGACCCGGTTTGTGGATGACCCTTATATACGGACGGGGTTTCTCGAATGCATAAAGAAAAAAGGGTACTACAGTACGATCGTAGGTTACCTGTTGCTCCCTGGATCAATTCGGTGGTAAGTATCAATGTCTGTTCCTTTTTATGGCACACAATTCTTTTCAGCCCTCTCCTTATACGTCCGCCATGCGTAGCATCCCGTTGATCATTATTTTTTGCCCTCCTACTCTATCACTTTGGCTATTTCTTTTTTCTCATTTAACTTTTTCTATTCCCTTGAAGCATTCTTGACGATAATGTTTCAAGCTCGTACCTTCTTTCCACCGCATGATATGTCATTCCTGCACAGACGACCTTGCAGCGTCATTTGTAAATTTTCATTAAACGCGAAGCGTCACGATCACACATTATTGTTACACCAGGTGGATATACCCCGAACGAACAGGGCGCACGGGTCATCTCCATCAGCTCTACCTAATATCGGTCTACATGGTGAGAGAATGTCCGTGCCATGGAACAACTGATGGTGTCAGCGGGTATATAATTATCATGTGCCTTACCCAAGTTATCAAATAACTATGACAGGACACAGGCAACCTTCTTCATCTTCCACAATAAAAGAACAAAAAAGTGAAAGCACTTCATATTATAACTGCATGCGAGCAGCCAACCAAAAAGGCCTACTCAAATCAACGCAATGGTGGCGCTATAAAGAAATGTCTTCTAGACCACCCCTACATACGGAAATTAGCAACTTTAAAATATCTAAAGTTCGTATAAAGTGCGCCAGGCTAATGAATCCATTTTGATATTAAACTGAGATGATTTGTCCATCAGGTCCTTCAACTTAATGCAATGCATAGGATGGTACATAACATGGGATCTCATATTACTTCCATTTGAAATGACTTGTTCTGGGAATATTAGTCGGCCTCATACATCTTACGAGTGACGACATCAGCACGTTTTCTTTTCTAGGGTGAACTACGTAGCCTGACTGCGGGCTGACAACCCCATATAACAGCTGCAGTAGTGCTCTCTGTGGTATAGGTGCTTCGATACATACCTTGAGCGTTGACAGCGTGATGCGTCAATATGCATGAATTGCCCTATGCCTCAAAGGGTCACCAGGACCAGTCAGCGTCCGACCTTTGAAACAGGTGAAAAATGGCAATCTATATGAATTCGGCAGAAAAGTTAAAGGGCCACGCGATCCATCTGCTGTGTGCCAGTGAGACTCATATATAGTAATCAAACTTTCGAAAACTGTAACTGTTTATTTTATGAGCATGTGAAGGACGGTTGGTTTTCATTGTATACCCACGTAATCAAGCATGCATACAACATAGTATATTTCATAAAGGTTTTTTGTTAGAGTATCGGACATATTTATACTTCATGACATTTCACAGCTTATGCAAGGCCTGTAGTGGGGAGCTATCATTCTTCTGCTTCACCGCTCCCATTAAAAAAAGCGACCTCAAGGTAATTATACATGATATATCCTAAGCCAACCAAAGCGTCAAAGTAGAAATACACATGTATCCTATGTGCGGAATTTTGAGGTGCCTCAAACTTCTGATACGACCAAGTAGACAAAGAAAAGGTCGGGAAAGTCATTATCCGATTTGGTTTGTTTGTTTTTCTAACAAGATAACGGAGAGCTATGGTGGCGCAGCACCTTTACTAAAGAGTGTCTATGGTATCCTACTGTAATCGACGCTGCATGGATATGTATATATGATAAAACCATTAACATCATACAGAAGTTAGGCGTTGGTGTCACTTTATAATGAAGGAGTTGGCTTCTTCAAAAACGGAAGCTCAATTCCAGCAAAGGGGTTTGTTGGCGTGAAATATGAACAGGCTGAACAAAAAGGACAGTATATGAAGGATAACTTACCGACTATGATACTTAGATTACTATAATAGTGTATATGTGTGGCGTTTAAACGGAAGCAAATCTTATCGGCATGTCTAGAGTTAGGCATGCGTAAGTCGAATTACGAAGACCGTTCCTGAAAAATGATACCACGTAAACATTCTTGAAAATGATCTTCCTGTTTCACTTTCACCGCTGAGATTCCATCAGTGAGACATACTGGAAGCCAAGTTTATCTCCACTTTGCTTAGGAACCAGCGGAACATCATACGCAGGGCCCATGACGAAAAAGGCGTAACGCTGCTTAACCCTTTTGGTATAAGACCGCTGCGTCTCTCTCAAACACAGCCTTTTGCATGGAAGCGTAGAGTTCATATGGTAACCAAGCAACCAAGATTCCATTAGCAACGCAACGTTGAACTTCTTGGCTGACGACAAACAACAGCCGATGGTATTGTAATCATTTATCATCTTGATGCAAACCGAATACAAAAGAAAGCCTCTATATACTGACACACTCTGAGGAATAAACGGGTTGATAGACTTGAGTGGGCGCACGGTTGGGCTACTGTTGGCTAGTTTGAGAGTTGGTGTAGAAAGATGCGGCGGCTTGGGTCTTTGTGTCATTGTAGGATTAGAGTTTTCTACATCACATCACGCCTTTTAAGATATATCTTGATATACCTATCCTATCTATCATAGCTCGCTTTTTATCCCTCTCTTACTTTCTGCTTTTCCCCCTCATGGCAGGTCGATCCTTCTGTTTGACTCGCATTGCGCTTGTTGGGCATGTCGTTGGGTCCTTTTACTACTTGGTTACCAGCGCATGCGGCATGTAGGACAAGAGCGGATTCAAGGGAATGCAAGAAAATGAGCTCATGTCTTGAATAGATTAATACACAGTGAAGTAACTTATCGTGCGCTTGGAGCCTTTGAACCAGTTTTGGGAGAAGAGCATGGCACGTTCAAGACAGCTTTGACCAGCTCCAAGGAATATTTGCAAGCGGGTTCCTTTTTCCCGGACTGGTAACGAATGCCCTTTTCTAGTCGTCTATTTCAAAATCACTGATTTATTCTTCATCGGTATAACAAACCACAGGGGCTACAATTGTCTAGGTTATCATGAAGAATCTGAAGACGGTAAGTCCTGCCTCGGTTTCTTCGTTTCATTAACAATAAAGTGATCCAGCTCACTGGGCTCCCTTTGTCCGTACTGCGGTTGACTATGTGCGCGAGACATATCCGGTCCCGCATGACAACCCGGAATCCAAGGTGATGCATCATATGGCGAGATTTTTTTCTTATTTTCTGTTCCTGACATCTTGTTTTCTGTATGCGTTCCATATAGGGCTTAATTGCTTTCATCTTTGGCATGTTATCGCACGGTGTAGCAGACGTACGGTGGCACAGTATGCATGGTCTTACAAGTTATGTGATCGATGCGATGGCACAGCTTGACTTTCCAAACGACTATGCCGCCGCACACGATACGGCTGACACCGGTGCCGAAGCTGTCCTGCAGCATTTTAGTCGACTAGACTATCAGCGCAATATCACCTGGAGAGTACCGGTGCGGGACATTATCCATATCTATGAACGGTTGTATAGCAATTCCAAGTACACGGCGCCAGACAAGAAGCACCGAGTACCGTCTGAGAATCACCTGTCATACTGCATGACAGTCGGCTTCATGGGGTCACGTATGGACCTCCAGTTTGGTCGCTATATGTTTGGGCATTATGGGCCCAAGAGCCCTTTCCTCGTACAAGAATTAAATGGTTACTACAAAGGAGGTGAGGGTTAGACTCGGATGAGAAACAATGCCTGACAGTAGTATTCATTTAGGCTTGCAGGATATGGCCACAAGTGTCGCTGACTGCTTCCCCACATTGGTCACTGCTTTTCAACGAGGCTCGTCTCATGTGCCTGTATTTTGCGACACTTATTATGACGACATACACCCAACAATGAGCTTGCGACACTCGAAACCCTTCGTTTCGAAAACACCCAAAGACCTAGCCATGTGGAAGGGTTATCATTATGATTCAGAAACGGGCATACTTACTTTGACCTTACCACCGGATGACAAATTTGATCACACACCTCAGAACTCGCGACCAACCGGCATGCCCGTCACCCGTCGTTCGTGGAGACCTTCCACGGATAGTCATCAAAATGCATTTGTAATAGACGGGTTACGTGAACCCCAATGTCTTGTGCTGGACACAAGTAAACGGAAGGCCGCACACACCGAGGATGAAGATACACTGACACTGTCGCTCCCTGTGCCATCCGCGGCGGTTGGTCATGCCAGTACCACCGGTGACTTTAACGCTGATGGCCGACTTGAACTGGCCATTTCTGCCCCTTACGATGGTCAACAAGGCATGGTCAGTAAAGGCGGAGCGGTGTACATCTTGGATACATCTATGAACAAGCATACTTCAGATATTCGGAGCCAGGCACAGGTTAATCTGACAGGCGATCAGCATCGCGGCCGGTTTGGCTGGTCAATGGCCACTGTCGACCTCAACGCTGACGGTATCGATGATCTGGCCGTGGCGGCGCCGTTTGCGCATGATAATGCTGGCTACATTGATATTTATTTTGGACGCGCCGGACAGGGTTTGCCTGCAGAGCGCGATATGCGCATCCGGGTGCCGTCGACAGTGGCGTATACCGTCGAAGGTTTGGGAGCCCATCTTGCAGCGCTGGATATCGATGGTGATGGTCACAAGGATTTAGTGATCGGGTGTCCTTATTGCAGCGTGCAGAGGAACTTGCAGGTAGGTAGAGTATATTTTGGAATAGCATGGACACCCATTCCCTTTACGTGTGTAGGCTGGTGCTGTTTTCATCTTCTTAAGCAGCCATCGTCATGATACTCAATCCCAGTCCGTGTTTCACTCGCCCGACTTTACGCTGTGGAGTCCCAGTCCTAAGCAATATGAGCGTTTTGGTCGTGCGTTAACCATGGCAAATAGTACACGTACGCTGATTGTGAGTGCGCCTGACTATAAGGCGGCTGATGCACGACGCGTTGGCAGAATTTATGCCTTCCGGTTACCATTGTCAACGATACCTGTTTTGGACTGGACCATGACTGGTACTAAACCGTTCCAGCAGTTTGGCGCGTAAGTTTTTATACCCAAGTGGGTACGTAGAGGAATGGCCCTCATGACTCACCTTTTTCTTTGCTTAGCATACTAGCTTTTCACGAGGGTCAACAGCTTCTTGCTGTTGCCAGTCCGACAGAGGTAAGTGCATGTATACCCAAGGAAACTCGTTCTCATGGATACATAAGGAGACGCGCCACGGTGTACAGCGACACTGGCAAGCAGGAACCGCGCGGGTGTATGACTGGACACAGCTTGGGTTACCGAGTGATACGCGCGATCGATCACCAGAGGACAACCTTGTGAGCCAGCTCAGTGGGCAGGCTGATGCAGGTCTTCTTGGCAGCTCGCTCGCCTTCTTTGAGAATGATAACGCAGAGATTGGCCTATGGGTAGGCGAACCCATGGCAGATGAAGGTAGAAATATATGTTACGCACACAGAATACTAAAGACAGTGATTACATAGAGCGTGGACGTGTGTATCGCTGGAGTTTAGCGCAGGATAATGTGAAATGTATTAGAAATGAGCCATCGCCGGTAAGGAAGGGTATATAAAGGAATCGAGCGTATGCTAATGATATAATGGTTTTAATTATACGTATACAGGCAAGGTTTGGCTCGCATGTACAGGCGGTTGGAAGCAGCGGGCTTTGCGTCACTGCAGAGTACGAGAGTTTGGGTGCACGGTTCTCAGGCGCCATTCATGTAATGAATACCCAAGAGTTGTCATAATAAATCAAGTTTATCGAGGCATGACACGGTGGTGAGGAGGCGGAGGCGGAGGAGGGAGTTCATCGTCCTCTTCTTCGCCTTCTTTCTGGTAGCGGTAGAGTCTAGTGTCTGTCGTGGTGTTAAGAAGTTGATTGGTTGGGTCGTCAATGGGTGCTGCGCCTTGGCGTATACGTCGCTGATTGTGGAAATGAACACCAATTGCAGGTGTTTTTGTGCCCAAAACACGAGCACGCTCTTCCAAGAGCCTTTCTTCTTCTTTTTCGAGGTATTCGAGGTTCTCCATGACCGAGCGTGGTTTATCGTACCACGATTGGGGTACAGACGTCGGTGCCAACACTGGAAGCATAAGAAACAGAGAAAGAGAGAAACACAGAGAGAGAAATCCCGCTAGAAACTCTTTGCAACTCAAATCCGTTTCCTGCATTTTTTTTTTCCCTTGTTCTTAACTCCCTCCACTACGAAAACATGTCTGATCGAGAATCTTCTGACGAGGAAGTCTACGAGGTTGAGCAGATTCAGGACCACCGTTTCAACAACAGCAAAAAGGTGATCTCTTCATTCTACTGTCGATAAACGCGCACGGACTGACTCTTGGATTCATTCTCAAATGTCACTTTCAACAGGCTCGTATTGAGTACCTCATTAAGTGGAAGAACTATGACGAGGATAGCAACACTTGGGAAGACGAAGACAACATGTAAGTTTGCTAGATCCAAAGTCTCATGCTGCACATGCTCACACGAACGCGTCTTCTCTTTGTCAGTTATTCACCAGAGTTGCTCAAGGCGTACTGGGACGAGCAGGCCGAAACACGCGACGAATACATCGAACGCATGGCCAAGAAGCAAAAGACAAAGCGAGGTGCTATCAAGGTCAAGAGCGCACCCAAAACTTCAAAGTCTCTTAGTGTCGAGACCGATGATTCGGATGATGAAGCTGGCACAGCTGTGGACACTGAACCGCCGGAGGGCTACGCATGGCGCAATGCTCTCTCTATTGAAAACATATACGGCGATGAGTCTGACGGACTCTATGCCGAAGTAAATTGGTATGTATTCCGCATTTCAGATCTACTTTTACTGACATGCGCTTTTTTTTTTTCCATCAGGCCAAAGGGTCAGGTCACCGTTTGTCCCACTGCGTTGCTGCGGCTGCATAACCCGCAACTGGTAAGTGTTTCTTTTTTCTTTTTCTTTGTTTTCGGATTAATAGTGAATGTGTTCTAATGGGGGAATGATTGGTGCCACTAGCTATTGACATACTACGAAAAACATATCCAATTTAAGCTCATGGAGAAGGAGAAATAAACCGACACTTTCTCATAAATGCTTTTTACATGATATGGTTTGTATGGCTAAAACACAAAGTGAGCATTCGATGTTTTTTTTTTCAAAAAAGGAGATGCAATACATACCACTTGTAAGCATGCATGATAGAAGCAACAAACGCTTCAAGATGAATGATGTACTTGCGTCCTAAACGCATTCGGTGTTCCTATAGATAAAAAAAATGTCAAACTCAACACTTGTAGAAGCCGGTACCAATTTACATGATATGCAGCTTTTTCAATGACAACTTTTTGCATTGTCAGGTCCATTTTATCGGCTAGCTCAAACGCTAGCCGCTTCATGATCAAGTCGGGCTGGATGCTTCGAGAAAGAAGTTCGTATAAGAGACCGCGGATCTGGATCAGTTGTGCTGCCGATTGCTCCTTCAGGATTAAGCCTGCGACCTTCGAAATGGCCAATTCCCAGTCGACACCCTCTACTGTTTTGACGTCTGATAGTTGCGGGCTAAAGTATACAGGTTGGTCTCCCACTCATATCTTGCTGAAAAACACTACTTACTGGCGAACCGCCGCACTTTCGAGTTTCAACATGGCCGCACGCACATTGCATTGTGTCTGCAGCGCGATATTGGTGGCCAGCTCCTCTGGTAGACGAAAGCCTTCCTTTGTGGCGACGTCGTGCAATACATTCGCCACCTATGCAGGGATTAGCGCTTACTCTCGCGTTTAAGCAATCATGACTTACCTCTGTCACGGTCGGGCGAGGCACGCGGACCAGCAGACAACGGGATCGCACGGGAGCAATAATTTTACTCAAACTGTTGCAGCACAGAATCAGACGGAGGGTGGGCGTGTACTTTTCCATGGTGCGACGCAATGCTGCTTGGGCGTCGCGTGTCAGCATATCAGCCTGATCAATGACCACCACTGCAAGATAGGCGTGAGACAAGCTGACAGCCGTATAGAGTAATGGTTACCTTTGAAGTTATGTTTTGCTTTGGTATCGACTTGCTGTGTTTGGGCAATGTTCTTGATGACGTCCTGAACAATCACACGGTCGTATATCTCGAGTTCACTGATAAAAGAATGAGCCAGCTATCTTTTAATAAGAAGTTGCTTACCTTGGGTTGAGTTCCAGGTGATAGTTGCTCGATACAACGGTAAAAGTCATTTTGCGATTAGACGTGGTGGCGAATTGGCGTTGATCGATTTTAAGCTTTTGAAACAGATCCATGGTTAGTTAAGGCTAATTTGGGCAGAGCATGCGTACCTTTTCGACGCCGGGACCAAAGAGCTGGCGCAAGACGGCAGCTAGACGCGTCTTTTTCCCTGCGCCCGAGGGACCATAAAAGAGTAAATGAGGAAAATTGTCTGAATCGGCCTACGCAAGGGGAGGGTCAGACATCAATAAAGTGAATGAATAAAACGGCATACCAAGGATTTGAGTTCTTGGGTAAGTCCATCGTGGAATGTGAGTTTGTCGAGGCTCGTAGGCTTGTATTTGTCTGTCCAGAGACTCATACTTGTAATTTATAAAGTGAATGAAGAAAGAAACGCGTTGAAATTCAGACGACGCGCGTGGATCCAAACACACGAGCGCGTCGATTCTTTTTTGTGTCTCAAACACAGAAAATAATCCATCGAAATTGACCACCATGTAAGAATATACAATGACAGCGCTTTATAGAGAACATGCATAGAGTAAGTAATGTACACATCAATGTATAAATATCTTTCTAATCGTCCTATATGCACATCGGTGTGATAAGTAAGAGATATGCTGAGTAGAGCCCACTTACCCATTCTTCTTCGGCGACCTCTTCATCCTCTTTCGGTTTTTCCTTTTCCTTGCGTTTCCGTTCCTCATCCTCGTCGTCCACTTCTTTAGCCGTCGAGAACATGCGATCCATCAAGTTCTTGCGTCGCTCGTCGTCACTGACCATCTTTTTACCCATCTCAAACTTCTCCTTGGACCGCTGCTGTTGAGGTGGCGGAGGCGCCTGGGATACTACCAAATCGATTGCGTGAGCTCAGGATCGTCTAAATACACACTTTTAAATATAAAGCGTACGTGGTGTCATGTCGCTCGGCTGAAGAGAAATACGCTGCAGGGGTTTGGTCTCGCCCTGGACCCAGCTCGCAGCGTCCTGCGCTGGATGAGCATAATCGAGAGTATCGACAAAAATATCATCTTGAAAGTATTCGGGCTACGTCGCATGTGAGACACTAGCTTGCTTTGCTCGTGAGTGACTTACTCTTGCACGAGGAACACGCACGCCAAAAGGTTCGATGGAGGTGGGGGTCAGGCGGTAGAAGCGTGCGATTTCAATGTCACGGACGTGGCACGTCCATTTCGGTAAAAAGGCGATGCTCTGCTGTAAGGTGGCCGCTTCGATCTTGGCAAGCGGGTCCAGTGTCTTGTCATCTTTTTCAAGCGCATACGTGTGGATGATACGGTCGCCCTAGTATTTCCATTCATCAGCCACTGAGTATGTATCATGGGCGAAACTTACGCGACCGGCGACATAGAGGATGCGGCAGTCGGGGTCATAGTGGAGGCTCATCACACTCGGCGATACGTCGATCAGCCGTTTGCCCACTATCTTGCTCTCCTTGAGGTCAAATACCAAGACCTCACGCATCGATCCTAGGCCAAAGCCGGCACTGGCAAGACGATCATCGTCGAGCCAGGCCAAGCGTGAGGGCCGGATGCCATCATGCGATTTGATCTTGTGCAGCTCCTCACCCGTGCGTGCGTCCAACACGCGCAGATACTTGTCCTTGCTATGAGTTGCAATTCTTGTGCCGTCCCGGCTCCAGACCGCACACAGGATCGCACCACATTTTGTATCCTGCGGCCACTTGTATTTAATCTCGCCGTTGCCCCACACGCGCACGGTTGGCACACCAAGATCCAAAGAGACGCTCAGCAGCACGTTGCGTGCGGTTGGATGAAACTCGATCTCGCTGAGCTTATCCATGCCATCATCTAACGACAAGAGAATGAGATCATTCCCCTTCCAAATTGGTATGCTACTTACCGCTCAGGGTGGCAGCGAGGAGCGATGCGCCCTCGTCCGTCGACTCAATACCTCCCTCAGGAATCTTCCACAGACGAATCTTGCCGTCGTCGGATGCCGTGGCCAAGGTATGCTCATCAAACGGGTCCAAGCGGAAATTCGTCACGGCCGCACCACACAGGACGCAAGGGATATGCACGGGCAGTCGGCCGGGTTTGTCGGCTGAGATGATACCGACCTGGCCACCTGGGCCCGTGATGGGCACGCAGATGAATTTCGTGTTGGCCTTTGGACGAGTGAGTTCCAGTGGATCGTTTTTCATGCTGGATGTACCTGGATTAAATCAAAGTTGCCGCTCTTATCGATCGAAAGACCGCGCAAATCGTCGAAATGCTGGCTTGGATGATAGAGTTTGCCGGCAATGTATTTGTAAATGTTGACATTGGCTGCACCGAATTTCTTTGCGATCGCTGCGCTTTTTGTGCTCGTCGGAGCCGGCGCGGGCGATGCAGGTGTGTTTGTAGGTGACGGTGTGGCGGTTTTAACTGGTGCGACACCCTTCACCTCATTTTCTGTAGGCGTCGCTGCGGAGGGTTCGTCTTTGGCTTGTTCCGACGGGGCTGATGTCTTAGCTGGGGTTGTCGTGGAAGCCGATTTGGGCTCGGCCACAGACGGCTGCGGCTGTTCCTTTGCTTGTTCTTGTTGAGTTGGTGGTGACTTTGTCGTCGCAGGCGGAGATGTAGCAGGCTTGGCTGCCTTGCGCTTGGCTGGATCAAGCGAGACACGTGCAACCGACGCGTTTTGACCCGTGAGCCATGCTTCCGATGTCAATGCCGGCTCTATTGAAAGAAAAGGCTAAAGTCATCTTGCTTTCGCGCCCTGTTTGTCTTACCTGCGCCTTTGGTATCGGGAAACAGGTCCGCATGAAAATCAAGGTATTGTTTGCGCGGCACCTGGAAAGATACAGGCATAACAGCGTTATCCACGACAGCGAGCACACGCGCAACCTCTGTATGCATGACATCCAGGGCAAGCTTGGGCAACAGCGTCGCGCCGTAGATGGAGGCTGAAGTGCCGCATGCCATGTTCTCGGCCACGCTTGGGGTCTGGATCAGATCCGACATCTGCAGCGAACGAATCGTGGCATCGCCGCGGCCAACCAAGTACATGGTCTCTGTATCCTGGTCGTAGAGCGGGAGCATGATACCCGCCGAGGCGGACAGACCTGCCTTTGTCAGGGGCTTGGACAGGTCGCGGGCGTCCCAAAGAGCATATTCGCGGTTACGGAACTACAAGGCGAGTTAGCATGAATGGTGCAACTCTTTTTTCCTCCACATGGCACTTGCCTTGTTTAGGCCCACTGTGAACAGGAAATTGGATTCGCCGAGCCATGTAACGCGAGACCCCTTGATCCCCTCGTGGCCTGCCCCTGTCTGTGTGTTTTTATAAAGGCGTTGCCGCAGTTGAGCGATCAAAAATAAAATAAAGTTTTCTTTCCTTGTTGACACTTACAGCAGCCAATTGTGCCGTCGTCCGAGGATCCCAGATGTGCACTGCGTTTTTGGCCGTCGTGGTCAGCAAAGCGCCATCGCCTTTCCATGCAAAGGAGTGGAACGGGTCGCCTGCGGATGTCACCTCGAGTGCCTTGTCTTGCTTGGCTGCGTCAAAAATGCACACCTTTTTACCATCGTTGCCGAGCGTCGAGACAATCTATGATAACACGCTTCAGGACAAGAGATCAAAAGATGGTAGGAATCGCACGTTACCTGATCAGCTGTAGGATGAAACTCGATAGCGTCGACGCGGCGGGACGGGGTCGTAAAGGTGGTTTTGGAAGTAGGCTCGTCAGATGACACGTCCCAAAGTTTGACCTAAGGCTTGTTAAACAAACAATGGATCCTTTTTCGCGTGTGTTTCTCTTCGTTACCATGCCGTCCTCTGCACCGGTCGCAAGCAGATCATTATTGAAAGGAGAGAAGCGCCAGTCCGAGACGGGTGCTCCGTGCGCATGAAACACACGCGCTTCTTTGGCACACGTCTTGCCTGGCGTGTCGACGGGCAATAATGCCATGGATCCGCCCGCTTCAATAGATATGAGACACACAAACACTATTAGATCCTTCTTTCTTACCCCCGGCCCATTTTAGCGCGAGCCAGTGTTGGCTGGCACTGACCAAGCCGGCCTTGTCCGAAGATGAGGAGGTCTCCACCGGAATGTCGGCGTACCATTCCTACAGCACGTTAGGCTTTCCGTTTTCTCTTGTTGCATCTTGCATACCTCCTTCTTGGCAACTTTTCCTACGACATTGCGGTACTTGTTGACATTCTGGAAACGATGGCTCATGACGTGAAAATATAAAGAGAGCCTCTATGTCTAGCTAACTAAACGAGTATAGTAATGGCCGCGCTTGGCGACTGAGAAAGCGAAGATCTCAACCCGTGTGCAACACGCTAATTCGGGGTCCGACTCATTTTGTAACTTTTTCCTTTTTCTCTTTTCCTTGCCCTCTTTTTCTCGCTTTCTCTTTTTCCACCTCTCTTTGTATTCCACAGGATGACGGAAAGCCGATACACAAAATTCAAACGGAACGCATTCGTCGGTGGTTCTGTGGGTGTCTGTGTCGGTCTCGCTGTAGGCGCTACAAGTATGATCGGGTATGTCTTTCACCCACTCTCTTAAAGTTCCACATAAACGCAAACAACCCAAGATACACACATTCCTCAGCTTATATTATGACGAATAATAATGTGGGACCCTCTCTTATCTCAGGCGGACGTCTGCACCCCCCACCGTATCCCACTATATGGCCAGCTCTGTCCTATCCGTCGCAGCATGGATGAGTACGTTACCGGTATTCCCAGAAATGAAATACGGAAGAGGATATAAAAAAAAACGAGGGGCGGAAATAAGTTCGAAAGGGGATACGAAGAGACATTTATCACACGCGTGCATGTGCTGGGATCAATTGTGTCTCTTGTAAAACTCATCCTGAATTTTTTATCATCATCATCATTTGATTATTATAGGCTGCCTAGGATTGAGGGGTTTCATGGGCCGTGAACGCTTCCCTGCCCTTCTGGTTCAATCTGGCGCAGCTCACGCCAACACACCGCTCGAGCACTTGCGGTTACTCAACAATGCACCGCCCTCATTCAACCCATATCGCTCTTCACGGACCTTTGTTCATACCCGATAACTGACTGATATCACAAAACTTTCCTTTCATGCCTTTCTTTTTTGTATACCAATCTTGCACAACCCACCTACCCTTCTCCTGATATATCTTCCCGTCCTCGTTCTTCTTTCTCTTGTACTACTACAACTCTCAAAACAGCTCTCCCACGCAGACGCATCCGACCTGACTTCCTTTTCTTGCATTCTCATCGCACATACGCATAAAC
>VAFG01000373.1:82355-110395 GCA_013461545.1 Syncephalastrum contaminatum | reverse complement strand
CGCTCTTCTCCTTTTTTTTTTTTTTACCCTCTCGAAGTTTTCGCCGCTGATGAACGTCTATACTGACTGACTAGAGCAGCCAGGGGAAGAGGGTGTAACGTATTGCATATAAGATACTAAAATAAAACTGCAATGACTGTGCTGTTAAACTTACTTTGGTTTATTACTGCGCTGCTTCGTAGTCTTTTTGTTATGCCCGTGTTTCTTTATATTGTCACGCCCCTTCCTCGAAATAAAAAGTAGATCTTATTGACCGGTCCTTCCATTCGTCTTGAATGTTGGTGAATTAGGCCGTCCATTTTTATGCTTGACATAATATATGAGGGAGAGCAATGGAGCAATACATACGTGTCATGGCGTCTTCGCGGAATGGTGCTATGAAAAAGACTATGACCTGCGCTGTCCCGAAACCTTATTCGATGTAAACCGCTTTTTTTCGACTTTTCTTTCTAAACTTATATGGGGTCAATAACGTTATTTTAAGGCACAGTCTCTGAGGGGTATGTCAATTGCCGTATGAATACATATGTGCTAGTGTATATATCTCAACGCTTTTATTTGTTCTTTACCATTTCCGCTTGCTATAGTATCTATATCGCTGAGAAAATACTAATGCAATCACTCTGCGGAACAAAAAGAAGAGAGTATAGACATAGGAGCCAAAACCATATGACTCACATACATCATGACATAATATCATACATTTTATATTCAATATACACGTATCTTCAAGATTCAGCAGTATATTAAAATAATCAATCCCATCCTCGCATGTCGTCAGATTCTACAAAAGTTTTAGCGACACACACTCTATAGAGCCAGTAGGTAATATTACCATCATGCTTTTCATTTGGCATGCATCACCCTGTTTTCTTGCATATTCGGACGAGGCATGACATTTTTTGGTCCATGACTTTCAAGCACGATGTAATCACCTTCACTACTATTATTATATCACAAGAGGTGAGATTTCCCCTGATTTTCTTTGGGTCGGTCGCCTACAATTTTCTGAACATTCCGACGGAAATTGATGGAGTGACAAAGGAGGAAGGCCTACATGAACAAGGTGGACTGGTCACTGGTTTATTGGGTTCTTTGTCGTCATTCCTAGTGATACGTGCGCCTCTCCCGGCTGCATTGCTATGAGAATTTGTCAACATACAATCAACTTCATGATTTAAAGTGTGGGCCATAATATATCCCGCGCATTCAATTCGCGTATGGAGTATAACCATCGCTTATGTGGCTTTTATTGAGCTACGCTCTCTCTATCTGCTTGTTCGCACCTAAAGGAACTTGACTTAAAAATCTAGTATCTGTGGTATTGCCTTTGTACCTGGTGCCATCTCTACTTGCCACACACCACGTATCGTCACCATTTCGTATATAGACTTGTAGCAATAGGTAGCATCGCTTACCTTGTAGCACTTCTACATTGATATACTTGGTAAAATAAGGGCGCAAATAGAATATATCAATCCCTATACTATGTGAGCTATGCGCATATACTGGTGATTATTAGATCCCTACAAGTGCGGCAAAAGCAGAGCCAAGGCTTTGCTGACTTTCAAGTGGTCGACCACACGTCTCTTTCCTTTGAACGTTCCAAGCAGGTCATGTTTGGAAAGCGACCCGCACAGCCTCAGCCAGACGCGAAGCCATTCGACGTCGACAACATTGACGATTTTCTCCAGGCCACACTGGCTGACATTGACCAGGGCGATGACGAGGCTGACCTAAACGATCCAGATTTACTTGTACGTTTTTTGTCTCTCTTCTCCGCCAAGAATCGATATCACTTACTTGCCTTCACCCCCTTCCGTTAGAGACAACTTCAAGAGCTGGACCCGTCTTCCACTACGAAAAAGAAGCAGCCACAAGCGGCTGCTAGTCAACCGGCTACCAGACAACCGGTAATGAAATCCAAGCAGCAGCCCAAACAAGACCCCGACTTTGACCTCGACAGCTATGCTGCGCTCGCTCAAGACGGTGATGCTGACGAAGACGTGGAGCTCGACGAGAATGACTTGAACGACCCTGGATTGCTGGTAAGGAGAACAAGAGGACAAGAGAGGGTGACAGTACACGGCTAGGGGACGAAACGTTCTGATTCCATTTCTGCATGAATAAGGGTGAGTTATCCAAACTTTCGAAAGACGGAGAAGCCAATGATACCACCGCGGTTCCACCCGACGAAAACACACAGCAACTGATGAGCATGGGCTTTTCTCGCAGCCAAGCTCAAGAAGCTCTGGAAAAATACGACGGTAATCTGGAGCGAGCAACCAACCATCTCCTCGATGCACCCCCGGAAAGACAGCAACAGGAAGACCACGTATCATCGGGTCAGCAACCCCAGCCATCCGTGAGTACAAAGTCGGATGTCTCCATGGCTCAGGCATCCGGTCCTGAACAAGAAGCGGCTCTAGATACGGTGATGCACGATGTCACGCCGGAAACGCCTGCGGAAGAGATTGAGGATGAAGAGAACTTTATCCAACGGGCCTCTCCCGAGGAAATCCAGCGGCAAGCACAGCACTACCAAAAGCTGGCCTTGGCCGCCAAACGACAGGGTGATAAAAAGAAGGCGGTTGAATACATGCGACATTCCAAAGTATACAGCCTGCAGCTGCAACAAAAGGTTTCCGAGCCCGTGCGCGAAACGTCTCCTGCGCCCAAAGAAAAGGAGTCTCCGCTGATGGAGACGGAGGACTTGCAACAGCAGCCACCCATGCTACCTTCCCCGGCCGCATCTTCCCCTGTACCCGTGCCGCCTGCCCACGCAAATACACCCGATCAAAACAAGCGTCGGGACGTGCTCAATACCATCATTAAACGCCAGAAAGAGTACAAAGATGCTGCGGTGCACTACAAGAACATTGGTAACCTCAGCCTGGCCAAAGACATGATTGCTGCCTCCAAAGAGCTGCTCCGCATGGGCATCCAGGTCAAACAAGACGAAAAGGCGGACCTGACTGCGATCGAGCAGAAGATACCCGCACCGCCTGATCTGAACCAGGGCGACGGTAAAATTCGGGCAATCCAGCAGGTCGAACCCGCCGCGCCCACGACCCTGGAGCACGTCGAGTCACAACTGACATACCAGATTGACGTGTGCCACAACCTGGCGATCCAGAACGCGCACAAGCCCAAAGCCTCGGGCAAAGTCCTTTCGGACGCGAGCAATCACTGGGTCGAGCTTGAGCAAGCCTTCACGGCCGACCTGGTCTCATTGCGCTCTCGCCGAGACCAGCAGCAGCTCAAGACCCCGCAATTGCACTATGAACAGGTGCAATATGTATACAAGAACGTTCTTGACCACATCGCGCCCAACCAGATGGAACTCAAGATCGTGCGCGGCACCGGTCTGCAGTCACTCGATGTCTCGTCCAACGTGGAGCCCTATGTGGCCTGGGACTTTGGTGGCTGGCCACCGGAAAACACGGCCCAAGCCGCTCAGGGCAAGGGTGAGACACCCATTCAAAAGTCAAGTTCACCCGGTAAGTTGGAATGAGGGGCCCCTAGAAGATGGCTGACCATATTCTAGAATTCAATTTTGTTGCTCAGATACCCATTGCACGGGGCAACCGCCTCTTTCAACGCTATGTGCAACGCAAAAAGCTTACCCTGGAGGTCTTTCATAATCGATACACGTATGGCTTTTTCCGGCGGCCTGTACCGCTTGGCAAAGTACAGATCCCGTTGGAGAGCTTGCAGCACAAAACATCGATTACCGGCATGTTTGAGGTATTTAGTTCCATGCGCATGATGTTTCTTGGGCCTCATGGTATAACTGCAGCTGACCGATGGTAGCCGTCGCAAGACCGGTGGCAAGCTCGAAGTGCACGTCAACCTGCGGGAGCCGCTCACCGGTGAAGATGCCGTCAAGCGCGCTGAGCGGTGGTTGGTTATTGATGAGTTTAGTCACAACACATCCCAGTTGCTTGCTGCGGCTGGTTTAAGCCTGGGCGGGCCATCACCTGCGGCAGCATCGCCTGTAACGCAAGCACCGTCATCACCTGCGCAGCAGAACTCCACTCCTTCGACACCCACCGGCGTGGAGTCCAAAACGCCCACAACGTTTGCACCACCACCAGCGGAAAGCTCCAAGGCATCATCTGCCCAGAATGACGAGCTTCAGCAGGCCGAAGACGAGTTCAATAGGTAAAACCGTGAATAACCGAAAGAAATCTGCAGAGGAAACTGACCCTTCTTTCTTGCTAGCGTTGACTCACTGGTGTCCAACATGGTGCTCGAGCACGAAACAAATGCTGTTGCTACCGCGTTGAGCGGAGGAGGAGGCAAGCCATTGACGGGCGCAGCCAAGGATGACTTGATGGATCGCAAGCAGGCACTGGACATCAAGATGAACATGCTTGTGATCCAGGTGCAGACAGGCATGTTGGACATGGATACCTACCTGGATAATGTACGCAAGCGGATGGAACGCGATCGCCAGCTGGCTCTTATCTTTAAGAAGCATAACCGCATGGATCTGGCCAAGGCCGCGCTGACGCGTAAAAAGATTATGCAGAACGAAGTGGAAGAAGCCGCGGCAGCTATGGCCGCAGGAGGGGACAATGGTGACGAGGAAGAGTAAACCAACAGACCATGGAATTGAAGACATCATTTCATTTTCAAATATAAATGCATAAAGTCGGTATCAAAAACATATACAGCTATTTACAATACGAAAGGGAAAATTCAGGAACAAGAACAAAGGGCTCTAATGAGGACCAAATGAGTCGGACTGCGAGCGCTGGGTTTGCGCATCATCTGTAGTAGTAAAGGGTGAGTGGATTGCGATATAAGCACTAGTGCATTACGTACCTTTGAAGGCGGCAAGACCGATCAGGATACCAGCGATCAAAAAGATCAAACTGATAAAAAACCAGATAACACCCCAAACGCGGCTCGACATGCAACCACCGCAGCACATTTGCGAGAATTTGGACGCATCACTTTCGTGTACCTTTCTAAACACGAGATCGTCGAGAATATCCCACAAGCAGTAAAGACAGGACATGACACTATCGTGTGAAAAGCATGAGTGAGTACATACTCAGTTTCGCTTTTCTAAAAAAGACTTACCCGACAAAGAGGACAAAGTACTTGAGGCCAACACCGTTGGCAACGAACCACAGTAGGATAATCAGACCAATAAAAAGGAGACCAATACCACGGGTCAGCCAGTTTTTGGCCCACCACAGGGTAAAGAGCAAGCAGACACCAAGGAAGATGGAAGCAATCTTGGAAGCAAGGATGTCAAAGCCGCATAGAATCAGGATAGCGCCAATCGCACTACTGCCTAGGTAACCCGCCGGAAGCGTGCACATCGGAATACCACCGCGCTAAAATTGAACGACAGACCGTGAGTAGACTATATCAAAAATAAGAGTGCAATATATACCATGCGAGTAACGCCACCCTCGTGTGGATCGATTTCTAACGACTCGATTTTGGCACACGTTAAGCAACCCACGATGGCGTGTGAGAACTCGTGGAGACCGACTGTCAAAAGCTATACAAGAAATAAACTATTTAATTTGATTTTTCACTTGTATCCTCTTTTGTATTTACCTTGAAGGGAGCAAGCACATGTTTGATGAAGGGTAGATTCCAAAGAATAAGGATGGCGGCGATGTAGACGCCAATAATAATGAGCGTGATCTTTTGGTCGTCCGTAGGAGTGAGTCTATTGGACGTGCCATCCGATACGGCTTGTCGCGCAACAAGATAGTGGTCGTAGCTCGTTTGGTCGACGGGCGCCATATATAATAAAAGAAGCAGAAGAGTTCAAAGAGAGAAGAAAAACACTCGGTCTCTGTTCTTGTATGCCGCCCACCCAGTATTGAGTATGGTTAAAAATAGGTGGAGGTGCCTGATTGTGTAACACGAAAACGGTCTTGGCCTTCGCGGGCGAGGCGGCACGAAGACAAGTCTGTTTCCTTGGCACAACGAACCTTCTTTTCCCGCCCTCTCTGTCTTTCGGCAGTAGCCGCTTTGTGCATTGCAACGTTTATATATATATGTGTGTATATGGATGTGTGAGGACGTATAATGTGTGTATGTGTGTGTGTAAAAGAAAGGCTTGTTCATTCTACTGCTTGAAGTTTGCAGGCGTGGTATTTGTTTATATACACAAAAGAGGAGGAGGCCTATTTGCCGAGGCACACATATCACTCATAAATTTCTATGATTAGTTGAATCATCCTCCGTACTAAAAGAAAACTGCTCCTAATCGTGCTGCTCTGACTGATGTAAGAGGGGCACGCTGCTCTCCCCCGCCTGTTGCGCATGTCGGTCCACCCTCATGGTAGGTCGTGGCGGTACGTCTGAATTTTTCCGCTTGGCCTGACGGTACAAACAGCCCACGACGAGCATGCAGGTGATGAATATCGTAACAAACAGCACGCTGGTACCGAAGCCCTTAGCTATGACACGGTCAGGAACAGACAAAACAAGCAATTAATACTCAGGAACAATCAGGACGGATCGTCGCTGGGCGCGAATCTGAAAATGAATGGCCTAAATTTCTGCTTACCATAACGGGGGGCATCTAGACACGCCAGAATGTGAGGAAAGCTTTAATGTCACCCAACGTGTCATGTACAAAAGCGAGCGATCTTACCTGTGACAGGCCATAGTACAACGGGAGCCCAGGTCCACTGGAGTGAAGACGATGTATTCATGATGGCTACTACCAGAGCCCGGACCTCGTTGTTATGTCCCATGATTTCGCTCGCCCATGTCATGACGACCTATTTTCCCTGTTGAATACGTATGGATAACGCGTCTTGCTAAGGTACATACCGCCTGAGTAGACCCAAGTCCTGCATGAGCTAGTATAAAGCCTGTGTAGAGTAGACCAAATGGCTGCACGAAACCTGCAAGTAGACTGAGACGCGGTGAGTCGTCGTTGGTAAAGGACATCGGATTATGCTCGTACTAACCTACAACCTAATAGTCCCACGCAAGCTGGACCGACAATACACCTATACAGGTTCAGGATAACCGGTTACTTGCTTCTAAATATACTTACCATTGACGCGTTCGAAATTTATCGCTGACGTAACCGTTTGCGAGGTTTGCGAACATTGTGATAATCATGTCCGGCTACAAGGTCAAATGTGACAATCGAGCACGATATTCTTAAGTCTTCTTGTATGATTTTGTCATTGTACTTACGGAAGTAATTAGATTAGCAGTGACAGAATCGTATCCTGACTTCTTCGCCACGATGCCCAGCACGTGCGCCGCACCCACGCCCAAATGAAGGCAAGCCCATCCAAGCACAAAAAGGTAGGCAATCGGGTCCCTGATAATGGTAGCCATAGTCTTCTTGACATTCCGAATCCCGCGGCGCCCTTCCCTGCCTTCAGAATCCAGCCGATGGACCGCCAAATCGCGTTCCTTTTCGCTAAGCCAAGTCGTGGTGCTAGGATAATCAGGTAGGTATTTGTAGCCGAAGAATGCCAAAAATGCCGTCAGTGTGCCATCAAAAAGAAACATCCAACGCCATCTGTGTAACGCTATATAAGCATTCCTTTGGTAAACCAGCTTTATAACTCCTTACCCACTTATGCCTAGGACACCATCGACAGTCTTGAGAAGTGCGGCTTGGATAATGCCACTGAGACCGCCACCGAGGGCGCCGCAAATGGTGATCCATGCATTTCGTTTTCCGAGCTCCCGTTTTGTGTACCACGATCCAACGAGAAAAACCATCTTGACATAAAGTGTTAGAAGTCGAGTGTAACAAACAACACTCTGGAACCGACCCCTGGATAGAAGCCTGCTTCTGCTAGACCAAGTAGAAAGCGTATACAATAGACCGCTGTAACTGAATGGACCATGGCCATGGATAGAGTGAGGACGCACCAAATGAGCTCAAGAAACGGCATGTAAACTGACGGTCGGAACCGGGAGAGGAATAGATTGGATGGTATCTGCATGCTTCACTCGCCATAATAAGATGCTTTTGACCCCTTTCTTTCAATCGACCACCTACGAGAGATAACCAATCATGAAAAGCACCGTCATCCAATTATACTGGTTGCCTTGTATGTCGAGCTCTTCTTCCATGCCACTGATAAACGCGTTACCTACACCATGATGAGCCACCATTTAGTTATTTAAAGCATCACAGATGGCAGCAACATTCGAGGGGAGGGGCATACTCAGATTGGTATTGTCTAGTGTCTTGACAAGATTGCCCATCATGGCAAAGGCCAACAGACGTTTATCGAGACGGCTGACGAGCTCTTTCTCTTCGGCATTGTCGGCCCAGCTAGGATCGTCTAAATCGCTAGCAACACCAGACATTTCTATTTCATCGCGTAACCATGTTTCGTTTTCAACACTGTAACGTGGCGGTGAAGCAGGCGGACGCAAGAAGGGTGAGTGTTGTTCGGCTTCATCCTTATAGTTCGCCATCCTAACATATCAACGTGGAATAAAGGAGAGTATTGCAATCAAACAAATGCGTGGAAAAGAAGTGAAAGTCAACTGCGGGCGTTGCATCGTGTTTTTTATTTGTATCATGGTGCTGCAATGATGCATATCGAATGGTATTCTGGATGATAAAGATAATAGGACCAGAAGAATACGGGCGCTTATAATGGCGTTGCACAAGGCAGGGCACGTGTATCCCGCGCAGCCGCGACTTATGCAACCTACGAAGCCTTCCTTTGTCCTGGGCGCGGTCCGAACGGACATCGATCAACTTGGCTCTATCGTTGTGCTTACTTTGTTTGAATTCGTGTCAGTGTTTCATGATGCCACGTTATTATGTCGAGGCATAGACAGGAGGAGTTCGCATCATTTCCACGAAGAATATTGTCCGGTAGTTGTTTCACAGTAGACTGTATTATACATGTAGTATCGTACCGCCTAAGAACGCTATGCCGCCATTTAGGTGCGCTGTATCTGTCCGCATAAAATATGGAAGATGACGGACAAATCAGCTTTCAGAATACTGTTAGCTGATATACTGACACAAACTATATTAGCTAAATTTATTGGTACATAGCTTCTTGTTGCTCCATCATTTTTTCGTCAGCAGCATGTCTCTTTCTAGATTCTTGCTGAGCAAAGATAAAATCCTATAATGTCGAAGTATGGGTCATAGAAGCGGCCCATCATTACTATCATAAAGAACAGCTGATATCCTACCAGCTTATATCAAAAATAGAGACGGCGCTTTGCAGGTATGTATAAGAGCCATCATTTGGCATCCATGGAAACAGCGATCGACATTTTGTCGTAAATAGTGTTGCTATGTAACACAAAGTCGAAAGTGTAAAAGCCGGGCCCAATATCAGGAACCAGTGCATGCCGCATGCACGAGAAGAACTCTAAATGTAGGCATTTTGTGCATATATAATAAATGAGCCTCTCACTTTAAACACATCTATTTCATTTGTATTGCTTTAAAATTGGGTTATCTATATTGTTTTTCACTGAATACTGTATCCGACTCGAAGGTGAAGAAAGTCTATTTTCTTTATTATGTTCAAAGTCAGTCTACATGAAGTTATTTTTAGGGACAAAGTGGAAATAGTCTGATTCGCTGTAATGGGATTTAGGCTTTTTTTTTTATCGAGCCCGCTCTCTTTTTTTACAGACTGAACTGCCAAGTAGGCAAGTGTTGTAGTGTGTTTTTTGACCTGCTTCTACCCTTTTGCACACACGACAACTGTACACCATGACCAACGACTCGGTTGCGTTTTCCAACATGCCACCACGACCACCACTCCACGAAGGACCGCATTCATACCATGAACCTCCGCAACAGCCCACACCGTCTAAATCGGTACAACGAACAAAGACAATGCGAAGCAATTTGGGAAATGCGGGGAACAAGATGCGGGGACTGTTCAAAAAGAAAGACAACAATCAGGACGGCTCGTCCCTGAAAAATACGACACGCGAAGTAGAAGGAGGAGCAGGAGGACCTCCGCGCACATATTCGACAAGCAGCAGCCAGCGCACAGGTGGGCCTGGCTGGGAACGACCTGGCATCCCTGCGTCATTCGGCAGTAATGAAGGATTCGACCAGGAACGCCCCCAATCACAAGCGTTCTCTTTTTACGGCGACAACCGCTATCACGACACACCCTGTAAGTAAAGAGAAAAAAGAGAAAGAGAAAGAGGGTGGTTTTGTGGGGTGGGGCAGACTGGTTGTGTGGGTGTGTGGTATGTGTACAACAGTTGTCACTCATAAGCTTTTTATAATATCCTTTAATTATCATTGTCACTCTTATTTGCACGTCTCCTTCTCCCTTGCTGTATCTGTCTTCCCTTCTCTTCTCTTCTGTACCATACAGCTCAACCCGGCGACGACAGCTCTCCTGACACTCTTCCATCATCTACACTTCCATCCGACACATCCGCCCATCCGAACCCCATGTCCGCCACAACCGCCCTTCCCAACACAAACTCACACTCCCACTCCCACTCACAAGACGAAGATGCCTCGAATGTCAACAATAACAGCAAACAGCAACCTGAGCAGCCCCTTTCTCCGCAGGCCGAAGAGCTCATGCGCGAATTAGAGCAAGTCAACTCTGCGATTGCGCGTGCTCAGCAGGAAGTTGTCAGCGAAGCAGAAAAGAAGCAGACCCTTCAGCAGCAACTCGAGGAAACCCGGCGCCAGCTCCAGACCCAGGAGCAGGAATACACCCAAATTGAGCACAAGTTCTTTGAACATACGCGTGCTATTCGAGCCACGGACGACGACCTGTCCACCATCCGTGACTCCTTCAAGCTTCTGAAATATTCCATCGCACGACTCATCATGACACTCAACAAGAAGGCTGACAAGGAAAAGGCAACCGAGAAATTTAAATCCAAATGGCCTACCCTGGTGACAGGTGAGGTTGAGCCTGCGCATGTCAATCTTCTTGCCGAGAAACTCGTCCATGAGTCGCTCGTCCAAAACATCTTCCGATGTCCTCTCTATCCTGGTTTGGAGGTCAACGATGCCTTTTCATCCGTGTCCAACTGGCTGTCCAGCCATGGATCACCCTTCTCTGTCCGTCTCCGCCAGCAGCTTGCCGCCATCATCGTGAAAAGCCAAAAGGACAGCGAACTCCAACAGGCAGCACACACCGAACGCACGCGCGTTATCGACCTTATTTACAATGATTTGGCGGACGTATATCACCCTTTCATGCGCGATAATGATGCTCAGGTGGATGAGGAGAAGCGTTATTATGCCAAGGTCACCGATATCGTCGACAAGGCCATGAAGCTGGCTATTGCGATTCGGGGCCAGGAAGTCGATATCACGACATTGGATACCAAGGAAGGCGAGCAGCCCTTTGACGAAGAAACCATGGTCGATGTCAAGGGTAAAACAAGCGGTACCGTTCGCTTCTGCATCTGTCCACCTTTTGTGGGTGGCGATGGCGAGCATGGTTTCTTGGAGAAGGGCAAAGTGGTGATAGCCTAGGAGTAGTAACTTATATCTATCTATACGTGTGCTGTAATATGATTTTTTCCTTTCTCGTGTAACCGACACCCTGTTCTTCCTTTACTTTTTGTGCACTAGCTCTCTCCTTCTCTTCAGCTCATGTCTGTGTCGAGTGAGGACAGAAAGAGCGGGCTGGAGTCGCTCATTGATTATGACGATGGCATGGTAACTGTTGTATCTCCAAGCGGTGATGGAAGTTCTCAAGATTCTTGCCAAGTGTAGTCATTCGGCACGACAGGAAGCAAAGATTCACAAGCGGAGCAGTATGTCGATCTCGGAGGCGAAGAGCCAGTGCCTCACTATGTGCTTCTGCCCCTCGGAAAGGTATGTGTATGGGGATGTCCATATATATCGATGTCCTACAGAAAGTACCGACGCGATGATTCTCTAAAGACAGGTGACGGCAAGTCGAGCTTACTAAACCATATGTTTGGGTATGCCGAGTTTAAGGCAAAAGCGAGCGCAAGGGTAAGAATGACATATATGTGATTTTAGCTCTATTGATAAGAACCCTAAAGTCTGCTAGTCCATCACGAGCACAGTCAATGAACGTACTGCGATATGGACCGTAGATGACATGGAAGCTCTCGTCACAGCCGCAGATACGCCTGGCTTCGCCGACTCTGCTGGCCGCGACGCCGAGTTTCACGCTGAGATCAAACGCTATATTCTCGACGTGGGCAGTCGACTTGGCATCGATTGCTTTTTGCTCGTCTTTAAATATGACTCTACAAGGTAATATAACAAGAAGGGCCCACGTGGATTGGGCAAGTCTTACGTCTTATCATGTGTGCTTGGACTGACTCTATATCTTATTGTAAACAAAGAATCATGTCGATCCTCCGGTCGTTTGCAGAGATGATGCAGGATGCGCAACCCGCTTCCTGGTGGGACCATGTCATTCTGGTATTTACGTGCGTCGACTATACCCCGATACCCAAACCACAGATGGCGGTCAAGAAGCACCACATTATTCACACTCTGACGCGAGAAATCAAGGACACATTTGGTTTAGCCAAGGCGCCGCCTGTGGTGTTTATCAGCTCCAAAATGCCTCACTGCGCTTTCATCCTCGGCAATGGACCTTGTGATTGTTTAGCTGCGAGTCGATATAACCATGACAAAATGCGTAACCTTCGACGCGCTGTCGCGTCCAAAGCTAAGCTTGGACGATGGGTGCCCACCTGAAAAGGCGATAATAAAATGTAATACATTTCTAACGTAAAGCATTATAAATTGCATATCTGTTTGTTATGTTTCTTTCTTCTATGTGTGTAATTATCTGCTTTGTGTGTGTGTATGTGTTACAGCCTTCGTTTTTGGTGCAAAAAAGACCCTGTCCAACAAGAAAAAAAAAAAAGACAGCCTCCGCTTTTGCCGCATAAGAGTGACCCGCTTTCTTTCTTTCTCTCTTTCTTTCTTTCTTTCTTTCTTTTCGTTTTGACTATAACTGCCCATACAGTAACAGAATCGCCCCTCATGACGGATGGCTCTGTGCTGCCATTCGACGACGCAAACGATAGTGTGTTTCGGTGGCGATTCCCAATCGACTTTTGCCCGGCCATATTTGCCTGCAATGGCGATCCTATACCGGGCACGCCTCTCTACAGCTCCAAAAACCCAACGGGCTTATCCGCCCAGCTCGTTCTTTGCGGCACAGTCGGCACCTTGTGTTTCCTCTTATTCTGCTTCCTCCGTGTCCGGTAATACTGGAGATAGTTGCCTTTTCTTTGTCTGACATGTGCTTTTTCTCTTCTTTGTGTCAGGTGGAAGTCAATGTATTCGCCAAGACTCCGCATGAAAAAGTAAGAAAGGAAAAAGTGCCATACTATGGATATTTACACTTCCCCAAAGGCACGCGCCAGAGCAATTGCCCACATCGTTTTTCGGCTGGATATGGCCTGTACTACGCACCCCTCACTCCGTCGTCCTCGAAAAAGTCGGTCTAGATGCTGTCGTGGTACGTGTAGAATGGGAAACAAAACATAAGAAAACAGGACTTAACCCCTACGTACTTGGTATCATGTAGCTCCTGCAATTCTTGTTGATGGGGGCCAAGCTGTTTGGCTTGTGTAGTTTCTTTGGCACTGTCGTGCTCTTTCCTGTAAGTCGCATGGGCGGAGACCTGCTCAACTCGACAGACCCCGACAACGGTACCGAAGCCATGGACTCGTCTTCGTCCGCTTACTACTCGCCCTCGTACTTGTGGGTCTACCTCTTCTTTACGTACTTTTTCTGCTTCGCCACCTTTTACTTTACCTTTCTCAACTATCGCGATTACGTTCATATCCGACGCGAGTTCCTGCTGAGGATCGGCAAGACGCTTCCGTCGCGCACCGTGTTTGTGAGTGGGATTCCACCCAACCTGCGCTCCGATCGGAAGCTCGCCGAGTACTTTGAGCAGCTCGGCATTGGTGTCGTCGAATCTGTCCACGTCATTCGCCACGTCAATCGCTTGCTCGACCATATCAAGGAACGCGCACGCCATCTCCGCCAACTCGAGACGGCCTACGCAAAGTACTGGGGCAATCCGTGCGACGATCCATCCTACGATCCAGACCGCCTCTTGGCCGAGGCCGAACGCGATTCGTCAGGCCTGCGTCCTCTCGATTGGCACCCGACCGATGTCGCCAACGGTTCCTCGGCTTCGTTACTGCCTGTTGCCAAGACGCCAAAGACAAGCCGCCCTGTCCTCCGGGATGGCTTTATGGGCTGTTGCGGCCCCGCACGCGATGCCATCGAGTATCATACCGACCAGTTCAACCAAGTCGACGGCTTGGTACTCAAGGCACGCCGATTTGGTAAATTCCTTCCCACCAGCGTCGGTTTCGTCACCTTTGAGCATGGTGTCAGTGCGGTAAGCAAAAGAAAAAGGCATCCTGTTCGGTTGGGTACTCAACTCATTTCCTAGAGTATCGCTGCCCAAGTATTGATAGACTCCACGCCCTTCCGGCTCCAAGTGGAATTGGCGCCCGAGCCACGCGATGTACTATGGGAAAATGTGGCTATGCATGGCCGTGAACGTGTTATACGCAAGGTTATGGTGTTCGGTATCCTCATCTTTCTCGTCTTTTTCTGGATCATTCCGATTTCCTACTTCTCTGCCCTGACCAGTGTTGCATCGTTGAAAAACTATTTCCCATGGCTGATGGATTTGGCATCAAAGAACAAGATCCTACAGCAGATCATCCAGGGTTTTGTGCCTACCCTGGCTGTCGTGATATTTATGGCCTTTGTCCCCCTGATCGTCAACTGTAAGTTCTATTCTCATGCAATGACGCACTGCTGTCTCTTTGCTAAACTTACTCTCTCCTTCTTGGTGTAGTGCTCAGTCTCATTGAAGGTTTCAGAACTCGAAGCGAGGCTGAAGAGTCCAGTTTTAGCAAGTAAGTCTACCATGTGAACACGCATTTGTGCAAATAAGTAAAAAGTGTACTGGATGTCTAACGTCAGGGTTTCCGTTCAGGCATTTCCTCTTTTTGCTGCTCAATGTCCTCCTGGTGTTTACGCTCTCGAGTGCGCTGTTCAAGACGCTCAAGGGCATGATTGAGGATCCTACTCAAATTGCCAACATTTTGGCCACGAGTCTTCCTCAGGTAAAATTGAACAAAAAGAAGGCTATATATAGAGGGAGCATAAGGTTAGATGGACTCATCTCGTCTAAAATTATTATCATTATTAGGTATCCCCTTTCTTTGTCAATTATGTTGTGCTGCACGCAATGATGCTGTAAGTTAACGCTAAATTCCCTTACGAGGCAACTGACAATGCTATAGACTTCCGATCCAACTCCTGCAAATTGGTCCTATCATCATGCAACTGTTTTGGCGCGTACTAAGCAAGACACCACGCGATTATGCGGAGACCCTCGCTCCACGCATGTTCAATTATGGATGGGCCTACCCGTCGCACGTCTTTTTGTTTGTCGTGCTCCTCGTTTACTCGACAAGCTCGCCCATCATCCTCATCTTTGGCACCATTTACTACTGTCTCGCTTATCTCGTGTACAAATATCAGCTTTTATACGGTAACAACGCGACCCAATCACAAATCACGATATCTGACTTGAACTGTGTATAGTCTATTTCCATCCCTATGAAGTCGCAGGTCGCATGTGGCCTATGGTCTTTTCGCGTATTATTGTAGGCCTCGTTATTTTCGAGCTCATGTCGATCGGACTCTTTGTGCTGCGGAAGGCCTATCCACTCGCCGTGCTGGTCGTGCCTCTCATATTTATCACCATTGGCTTCAAACTCGCCATGGACGCTACCTATCTGCGGAGTACACGCGTGATGCCTCTTCGACTGTTAACGCAGCGTCTTGGTACGGCTGTGACCACGCTCTCGGAAACGCCGACACCTACACGAACCGCGGTGGATGCGAGCTCGCCTGATCCACAGCCGTCGACCTCCACACAAACGCAGGGAGATGGTCCACAACGGACAATGCTGCGGCGCCGGCGCACTGTGTTGGACCAGGACGATTATGTTGCTGAGCCGACGAACCATACCGATTTCCGCCAGCCGCCCATGACACTCGTGGATGGTATCCTAAACACGGGCATGAAACGCTACGGACATCCGGCCTTGTTGGGCGCCTTGCCGCAACTCTGGCTTCCGGTGCGAGTGAAACCGAATGTCCCTCGAGAGCAGCAAGACGGAGAAAACGGCGAGGCACGGCGTGCGTCGGCCGTCGACATCTGTTCAGGACTGTCTGTGCGTGACCCGGAGCGACAGCCACTCCTCGTGCGGTCACCCGAGAATGCAGTGTCGCCGACGTTCTTGCAGCGCCAGGAGGGCCACGACGAGGAGCAAGAACAGCAGCAGCAGCAAGAGGAGGAAGGGAGCAGCGTGGATACGTCGTCGGATGAGGAGAATCGTGCACGGGCACCCTATTATCACCATCCGGAACGACGTCAATCACGTGTCTTGTTGAGCAGTAGCCATCGGTCTTATGGCGCGGTACCTTAAACTATATACACGACAGTTATACCCCACACCCCCTTTTGTAGCATGAAAAGAGTAAAATATACAACCTAACGCATGTCTGCCTCTATAGGCTTGCTGTGTCGCTCATATCAATGAAATATAAAATGTATATTTAGAGTATGGTGGTGATATTGACCGTGTGTGCCATGGATGACCCTGCATTGGCGGAAGTTGTGTGGTGTGATAAAAAAAATTTTTTTTGAGGAGTCAAGGTAACACCAGAACAGCAACAGTTCAGTATGAGCAATAATCGTGGGTGGTATGTAATTGAAGTATTTAGACCGACAAGAAAAAATAAGGGCGGGGCTACAGTAAGGGAGCGAGACAAGGGGGTAGAGTTACGTATATGGTGATAAAGTAATTTAGCTGGTGGCCTTCAGAGACATAGTTTGTCAGTCAGGGCGGGACAGATGTCTGCACTTCATAAAGGAGAAGGGGGTCAAGGTAATATAAGAAAAGCAAAAAGAAGTGTATTCAAAAAAAGCAGCGAATGATATTTTGAGAGCAGGGCAAATGTATAAAATTATCATTTGGAAGTAATGAATGAGTGTTGTGTTCCCAGAGAGGGTGTGCGTTTTGACGTGGTCGATCTCCGCGTTTCCCCCTCAGAAAGGAGCTTTTGTATGACCTTTTTTTTGAGTAAAAGAGAGAGAGAAGGCAGACCAGTGAGATACCTCACCAAAGGAAGCAAACGAGAAAGAGAACAAGAGAGAGAGAAACCCCTTTTTTATATTTTTATTCATCCAACAGGCTTATTAGCCCACAAAACCTTTCCTCTCTCTCTTTCTCTTTTCTTATTGCTTTTCCCTTTTTTTTATAATTCCTTCTATACTATTACTACTACTACTATTACATATTATACCTCACCCTTATAATGACTTCGGCTCTGAGTAGTACAACATGGCAGCAAGAGCACCATCATAATCATCGCGAGTGGAACGCAGGATATCGCGAGATTCACATGTCCGCTAAAAAGGAGGACACAGTGGAAGAAGCCGAAGAGGAAGAGGAAGAGGAAGAAGAGGAAGAGGACGAGGAGGTTCTGGTCGAAGAAGACGGATCATCCATGTCGTCTTCACCGAGTATTCCAGACGAAAATATCAACTTTGATCTGGTGTATGCGCTGCACACCTTTGTAGCTACCGTCGAGGGCCAGGCATCCGTCGTCAAAGGCGATGCCCTGATCCTTATGGAGGATACCAACATCTACTGGTGGTTGGTGGAAGTGCTCAAGACGCGTGAAGTCGGTTACATTCCTGCCGAAAATATCGAGGTAATAAAAACCTGCAGAAAATGATCATGTGCTCATCCGACGCTAGACACCCTACGAACGACTGGCCCGGCTCAACAAGCACCGCAACGTGGAAATCACCTCGCCTATGAACGATGACGGACAGGAACAGTCCGACTCACTCCAATCCGCACGCCCTGCAAAGCAGAAACAAGTCAGTATTGCTACGGGCGCAGGGGCTATGCAGGTGATCCATTACGAACTCGAGTCCGAAGACGAAGGAGACGAAGACGAGCATGACGACGAAGACACACACGAGGAGAGCGACGACCACTTTGAGGATGCTCAGCAAGACCTGGATGTGGAGGAGCAGGAACAGACGCAGCAGCCGGCTGGTAAACCGGTGGAAAGCTCGTCTCATGCTGAGCCCGAGGAGGAGCTGCGTGTGTTTGCAGGCAACATTGGCCAAGCACCCCTCTTTCACACCTTTCAAATTACTACCGCTACGACTGCGGACGAGCTTGTCAAGGTTGCTTCTCATCGCTTTGGGCTTCAAGAGACCATTACAGATAAAAACAGTACCATAGAACACTACCTCGCTGTACAAGGCCTGGATGGAGGTATGCAGAGACTAAAAAAGTTTATGCTTATTGAAACGTACTGACAAAACCATTTTCGTTATAGATGACTATGTGTTGATGGCGCAAGACAAACCCCTCTCCATTTTCCATACCCTGACAGCTTCGCTCACAACCCCGATGCCTTCCGTGTCCCACATCCAGCAGGAAACACAGCAGTCGCAAACCCAACAACAGAAAACAGGCCGTCGCCCGCGGTCCAGCAGCTTTAGCAACTATGAGCAAACATCGTATAACGAGGACTCAGTTATTCGCTTTTACCTTCACCGCCGCATCAAGCGCGCCAACGAGCGCGAGGGCCTGGTTTACATCAAGGTGTCGCTCTATCCGGATGAGTCAGCTCAAGCACCCAACCAGGGCGCGATTGAGTCCGGCCAGCATGCCTCCTTCACGACCAACCCAACGCCGGCGAGCAAAAAGAAGAGCAAGTTGATTGCTTCTCCGCGCACGGAGGTGGACAGGATTGACAAGATCATGTCGGTGCAGCAGGAGCACCAAGTCGGCACTGTCATCAATATGGCCCTCGAAAAATTCCACGTCCCGGATGCGGAAGCCGAGGGATTTGCAAACAATCATGCACACCCGCTGTCGGCCGACCGGTGTCTTGCAAAATACAAAATGTCTGTGCGTGCCAACGGCGTGGGTAAGTCTCTTTGTTATTTGAAAGTAATTTGAGTTTCTGATAATGGCATATTTGACTCGATGCAGAGATGGATTTGGATCCTCGTGAATATATGGCGACTGCGCTGCATAGCAATCAAAAACACACAACCGGACCGGTCACAAGCGATATCTTGTTTATTCTGCGGCCGGCTAATACTGGCTCGCGCACATCCAACCGGCCCGTACCACCCCAACTTGCTCCCGTTCATCGCGGTATGGCGGATCAGCAGCAGCAATTTGGCAGCCCAGACATGATGACAAACGAGAGCCGCCGGCCCAGCATCTTGGATATCCTGATGGACTCGCCTCGCTCGGTCGAGAGCCGCCGCCCGAGCTTTATGACCAATGGCAGCAATGAGGAACGCCGACCGTCGAACCCGACCTCCATCTCGAGCCGCAAATCATCCCTGACACCGCCTCACCCTCTCTCAGTCGATGCACATCATAGACCAGCCTCGCCATCGTCGCTGGCTGTGCCCAGTGCGAACGGTGTACGTCGCACATCCGTCATGTCTGCCAATAATCTGACTCACTCTGGCTCTGATCCGGAATGGCTTGATGCCAATGGCAATATGTCTTCCAACGTGATGGCGCGCTCCAACTCGCTGCAGCCCACACCCACACATGAGCTTGAGCAGCAGCAAGGTCAGCAGCCGCGCAAGAATTCGGGTTTCAAGGCACAGCTGAAGCGGCTCGTTGGCTGGGGATCCAAAAATAAAAAGGCAGCCACCGTACCTGTCCTGCAACAGCAAGACCAACACCCACACCAGCTCAATCCAAACCAACAGCAACACTTTGGCTCTCAGAGCTATATTAATCAAAATACCTCTTCTATTAGCATGCAGTCTCCTACGTCTTACTATGACCCGACGCCATCACAGATCAGTGTCGTCTCTGCCCCGGCCACGCCGCTCACCCCGTCGCCGTCGAGCCCTCACAAACAAGGCCGGGCCATGTCCGTACCAACCGTACGGAATCAACCCATGACGTCGCAAGACCACCAGCCCCAAGAACCGCTGTCATCGCCTATCACTGCGTCTCCGTTGGCCGCCGTGGCACAGTTCCAACCGCCTGAGCGTACAGAGAGCGTAACATCGCTGTCATCGGAAGACACGACCGACGATGAGGATGAAGACGTGCCCAACGTGGAGCTGAGCGACGACTCATCAGACGAGGAAGACGACGAAGACGAAGAACAGCACATCCCGCACCAGGCTCCCCTACAGGAAATACCCGCGCCTGTCGTGTCGCAAGAACAGACGCAAGAAATGGCCACTCCAGCACCAGGCACAGCCCCGCCAGCAGAGCTAAACGATATCCAGGCACAGTATGCCATGTGGATGGATAGCCAGCCGCCTGAGCAGCCAGCACCGCCCGCCGCTGCCGCCAAACCTGTTCCTGCTATTTCTGCTTCTTCTGCAGCTGCTGTTCCTGTCACACAAGAATCCGAGATCAGCGCGTCGCCCTCCTCCTCTTCCACCGCCTCCTCTTCACACCAGTCTGCCGCAACCACCTCCTCTACTTCATGCACTTCCACCAACAAAACTGAGCAGCCAACACCCCTCGTCCGAGAGCAGGAGCAGGACTATCCCGCTTCTATGTCTTCACAGTTGCAGCAGCCCGCCTTGGGTGCAGCACAAGTGCAGCAGCCTCTGCAGCAATCTCCACAGCGCGGCAGTCTTCAGGTGGCCCCGGGTGTGGACAATGACCTCCTGTTGCTCGTGACCTGTGGCGTAGATTACCTCAGGAGCCGAGAAACCGGCAAATGGGAAGATGAAGGCGGCTACGAATTTCATCCTTGGAACCGCCCCGAGGGCTCATTTGCAGTACGCAAGCGCCAAGAGGAGGAGGCAGCCAAGGCCAAGGCCGAGGCCGAGGCCGCCGCAGCAACGGCCGCTATGGAAGCCGAAGCAGTGGCAAGCAGCCCGGATAGAAAGGGCACGGAAGAGGAAGGCAAAGACGAAGTCGTCAGCAGTAGCAACAGTAGCAGCAGTCCTCAAGAATCTTCTCAAGCAGGCCAAGAGGCATCCCAAGTGGAGAACGGCCAAGAACCGCTCGTGTCGCCCACCAGCGCACCTTCTACACCTGCTCCCGTCACCCCCACCAAAATTCAAGTCGCACCAGTCGCCATCCCTCAGAAAGATCAAGCCTTGCAGGACGACGAGTTTCAGCGTATCGTGGCGTCTCATATTGTCTTTTAAACTTTTTAGCTTTGTTATCTCCTTTCTTCCTCCTCCTTCCCACCTTTGCTCCTTTTTTCGTTCTCTTCTCTTCTTCTCATGTAGTAGTCCAGCCAACGTTTATATAAAAGTGACCTTTTACAGAATCCAGAAACGTATACTTTATTCCTTGTCTTTTTGCTCGTACATGGCTTGCACATTTTGTCGTTGTCAATAACGCTATACAAAGCAGACACGATCAAAGAAAAAAGAAGAATTTATGGTCTGTATCGTGTCAAACTAGAAATGGCATCTTGCCGAATGACCCTGCAGCAGGCCTGCACTTCTCCTGAGAAATACATATCTGTCTACAGAAGAAATGTGATTATAGATCAGGTCGGTCTCTTGACAAATAAGCATAGAAGCTCGTATATCATCTATATGTGTACAATACGTTATGGTTACTGAATTGATACGCTTCTGCTATTCTAATCCTCCTCCTAAAAGTAAAAGTGGCATTCGACACTAAGAAGCTGTATACATGTATGCAATACTGTCTTTAAAAGCAGGCTTCTATGCAGATGCTTTTTTCGATCACCATTGTGCATGTACCTGAGAAGAAACGAAATACGGAATGTAATTAAACACATGATACGGTAACGTAACCAGCTAAATGATTTCCAGCAGTAGATTGCAAACCTGACCGATCGAAAATCAAGCTGGCAATCCCAAGGCAGTACTCTTTCGTTTCTGGAAAGAAAGACGCACAGGATCATTTCATGGCTATTGCCATATGAAACACGGCCTGCCAACCCCTGGAGATGAACACGTATGAAAGCCATTGTATACAGACGTATGCACCCCTTCAATTATTGACGGCGAAATGGAATCGTAGACCGTTGATCCTAGATGCACTCACAGCGGCATTGAGTTTGCTTGATATAGTGCGGCGCCGCATTCGCACAATATATGCAAATACGTTCAAGTTATTTTTGTACACGATTCTCTGTGACTTTAATTCTTTCTTCCAGTAGAACATAGCTTACGATTTAGTGCATACATTGGTGGCCTTGTGTTATCACATACAAGCCCCCACACAAATAATACGAGCAAGCCAACACCTGTAGGGTGACCCGTCAATTATGCGGGTCCGCCAAACCAGACCTTCTTTTTAGAGTCACGGTCTCGTTGTTTTGTTTCCAAGAATATGGCTTTGCATGCTGTGGTGGGCATCTGATATGCACAGATGCCAGTGGCGTGAAGCAAGGTGAGCATATTTGTTTTTCTATTGCGAAAATACTGCAAATTGACAGACCGACCGCGCATTGCAGATCGTATTTACTGGTACTTAATACGATATGTCGCACTGAAATGAGGGGGACGAGAAAGAACGCTTCTTTTTGGAAATCACTTACAGGAGAAGTATGGACAAAGTGTGGCTTCAAGGGGATCTATCCACAAACACAGACACGATACTTTTCCCAACTGCCAAGAAACATTAATAAAAAGAAAAACGTCAGGGCGCCCCCTTTTCGTTTCTTCACATCTCTTTATCTTATAATTCAATTCATCTTAATCACTACTCATTTTTCTTACCATGCCTGCTACTCCTCCTACGCCACCGCCTTCCACACTGCTCGTATTACAGCTGAGCAACAAGGTCTTGCTGCCTTCGATTGTGACCAAATTTACAGTGACTGGATCTGAGGCCCGAGCGCTATTGACACGCGCGCATGAATACATTATATGTATCCCACAGAACGCCGACGACACGCTGAGTCCAGTGGGCTGCACTGCACGTATCCTCCATATCGACACGTCTCTTCCCCACCAGGCCGTATTGCAAGTACAAGGCGTATGCAGAAGCAAAGTCCTGGATCTGATGATGGCAGACGGCGTCACGCTCGAAGCAACAGTCGAGCACGTCTTTTACGACCAACCACCCAATCCACACCTTTGCAAGGCGCTTCTCACACTTTGTCAAGACTATACGGCACGTATGCGGGACATTGGTGTCTCGCCTGCGGCCCTCCGGCCACTGCAGCATCGTCTTTTGCGCAATAGCCCAATGGATCTGGCTCACTTGATGCTGTGTCTGACGGAAAGCTCCTTGCAGGACAAGCTGCATGCGTTAGAAATCACTGATCCCGACGTGTGTCTCGAGTGGACCATGAAGAAAATACGCATGCATCTGCAGGTATGGGTGGCAAAAAGGAAAGGCTTCCGTGAGCTCAACTCATTTTCATTGTTTATATCAGGCACTGCAGCAATCTAAACAAGAGCAACAGACCATTGAGAGCGCGATAGACAAACACCGCCGGGACTTTTATCTGCGCCATCAGGTACTTCTAGCAAAGCTCCAGAGTGAGCTGCATGTAATTTCGCCTCATGATATATTAACATAACTTGCCCCGTATTTACTTTTAGTTCCATGCAATTCACGCCGCCGCAGATGACACGCGCACCCCCTCTTCCTCCTCGTCCTCCTCCTCCTCTTCTTCTTCTTCTTCCTCATCTGTTTCTATCATGCCTGACGACCATATCTGTTTACCCGCCAACCCCGAAGATGACGAAGAGCTCGCAGAACTTATCGAGCAGCTGAACAACGCGCAACTTCCTCCCCACACCCAGCGTCTTGTGCGCCGTGACATTCAGCGATTGCGTAAACTGCCCCCGTCACAACCCGAATCAGGGGTGATTCGCGCCTATCTCGAGGTGGTCGCAGATCTACCTTGGCAACAAACGAGTGATGCCGTAGTCGACATTGCGGGTGCGCGACAGCAATTGGATGCAGACCATTATGGGATCGAACACGTCAAACGCAGGATCCTTGAGTACCTGTCTGTTGTCAAGGTGAAACAGGATCTCAGCCCACCCATCCTGTGTCTTGTGGGGCCGGTAAGTTTGTGTGTGCAGATCGTTGCTTAATTGAAAAAAGAGGGATAATTTTCTCACCCCGCGCACGCGTTCTCCTTTCTTCTCCCAGCCTGGCGTGGGCAAGACTACTTTAGCTAAATCAGTGGCGACAGCCTTGCGTCGCAAATTTCATCGTATCTCCCTCGGAAGTGTGCGTGATGAGGCCGATATCCGAGGTCACCGACGCACCTATGTCGCTGCTATGCCCGGCCAGCTCATCAACGGTATGCGCCGTTGTGCTGTGAAAAACCCTGTGTTTTTGCTCGGTAAGTTTACTTTCAGGAAGGTCAACACAGGGGGTTATTCATATGTATCCTATCGGGACACATAGATGAAATCGACAAGGTCATACAGAACTCACAACAAGGCGATCCAGCCGCAGCCATGCTGGAAGTCCTCGATCCTGGCCAGAACGCGACTTTTGTGGATCACTTTTTGAATATGCCGTTTGATTTGTCCCAAGTTTTGTTTATTGCTACAGCCAACTCGCTCGAATCCATTTCAGGACCGCTGCGCGACCGCATGGAAGTCGTGCATCTGAGCGGCTACACCACTGACGAGAAACTCGCCATCGCCCGCGCCCACCTTTTACCCAAGCAGATTGCTGCCCATGGTCTCTCTGCCCTTCATATCTCGGACGACTGTCTCAACGTGATCATTGAAAGCTATACCCAAGAAAGCGGGGTGCGTAACCTCGACCGCACCATCGCTGCCATTTGTAGATACCAGTGTCACCACCTATGCGAGAAAAACCAGCCCATGGAAGCACGTGTCGAGGAGGCAGATTTAGAAGATATCCTCGGGGTATGAGCAGTCCTATGGATCTATGTGGCTCTGTCATTAACTTATGATTTGCTATGTAGATGGCACCCTTTGTCCAGGAGACCGCAGAAGAGAACGTGACGCCGGGTATGGTGAATGGTTTAGCGTACATGCAGAGTGGCACAGGCGGCCTCTTGGTCGCCGAAGCCAACCAAATGCCAGGCCGTGGCCGCCTACGACTGACGGGTTCCTTGGGTGATGTGATCAAGGAGTCGGCATACATTGCTGTATCCTGGGTCAAAGCCAATGCGTACACGTTGCACCTCACCCAGACGGCCAAGCAAGAGCTGCTAGCCGATATGGATCTTCATATCCACTTGCCGAGCGGCGCAGTACCCAAGGACGGGCCTTCAGCGGGTGTTACGATGGTGATGTGTATCCTTTCTCTCCTCTCGGGGCATATTGTGTCACGGACGACAGCCATGACGGGAGAGATCACGCTTCGAGGCCAGGTACGGCCAGTGGGCGGTATTCGGGAGAAAGTGATTGCAGCCCACCGGGCCGGTATGACCCGGCTATTGATACCCGCTGCCAACCGTCGCGATGTACAGCAAGATGTTCCTGAGAAGGTGCAAAACGCCATGACGTTTGTTTATTGCAAGACGGTCTGGGAAGCCGTTCAAGCTGCCTTTGAGCAATGGGATGCAGTTCCTGCTACTAGCAGGCTTTAATATTTGATCCAAAATAATATACCTGTGACGTTAGTTTGCCTTTCGAAGCTAGCAAAGATATCGATATTTGGGCATAAAATACTGAGCTAGATCGTTTCTTTTACGAGTATAAGTTCTGTGTAGCAGTTCTATATAAAATAGTGTATTTAAACATTTTGAACTGGGGTTAAACAAGCTAGGCAAAAGCGGCAGGAACGCCCCTATTTTGAAAGGCATAGCGCGCAGCAAGCATTTTCTTTTGGTCTACTTTTACTTTCTTTTCTTTTCTGACTAGGAAGATACCAGGAATTAAGTCTATCCGACACGGATTCCACCGTTTTTGTCATGAAAGAATGTTCTACGATTGACATATTGGACGATCGCGCCACTATCAAATAGCTGGAATACAGCGAGCAGCCAATATTCAGTAATATCAGCATATGTCATTGGATGCTTACTCGCCCGAATAGCCCCGCAAGAGGCAGACAAAGACAAAACAAATACCAGCATCAGCGCCATCATCATTGCAAGGCATCGATCACAATGGCTTTCCCCTGAACAAACTCGGATGCTCGGTAGGAATAGTAATAAGAATGAAGCTCTGAAGGTAATAAGTACTGGGCCAATGGAGACAAGCTCTAAAGGCATATATCTTACCATCCCAGCCAACCTATGGCAGAGATTCGACCGAATCGTTGAACTTTGTCGATCTGCTTAATTGCTATCTTCTAAATGTGCTAAACCCTAGGCAAAGAAATGTAAAATACGATATCTGTCACTTCTTGATCTATATGCTTGTTTTATATGTTTGAATTAATACGCCTGTGCCAAATGTCCAAGAAAGCCATTTGTTTATTAATATCACAGATCTATTCGGTAATGAGCCTGCCATTAAATGACAAGGAATCATCTGCGCATTTATAAATACATGCGAACAGAAAGTGATAGCTAGGATGCGAATTGAAGCCTGCAAACTGTGATGTCTGAGACCCACTCCGAGAAGACGTACGCTACATGTACAGGCATAGTGAAAATCATTACCATCTTTGCTTCAGTGATCAAATTTTTTGTGTGTACGTATCCTATGGTAGATGTAAATCACCTTTGAAAACATCTAAGCATCTGATTTTATATCATTAGGCATTTACAAGAGCGCATGATATAATTAGTAGTAAGAATGTCTCCGTTGATAAGTGATACTTCCTTGATTTAATGCAAGGTGACTTACCACTGTTCTGCGACCTACTCAATTGACACACTCACATGATTTCGTGAGCCAAAAAGAAAAATCTCCGTGAAGCTAATTGGTGTATATAAGCGCATCACATAACGTACTGTTCAGCTGGTGGCAGCATCTGGTTGTGATTCATCATCCGCCATTGGGTACCTTTAGAGCTTGTCATTGAAAGTATCTTACGTATGTGCCCGTATGAGTGTCTGCTCGGTACGTATAACAGATGGATATTGATTGGTCGGTCACACACTTTACTGGTCGACTTGGTTGAAACGGAAAAGAAAAAAAAAGTAAACAGATAGGTTAAGGCCAATATGCATGCCTGAAAATAATGCGGTGAGAAATGACACATGCTTAAATGTGACAAACGAATACGGATGCGTTTGACAAGAGACTAAAGGATAATAAGCACATGCTGTTGACAGCCATCATCATATTTCCCTGCGCGGGGGAAAGGGGGTTGTGAGTGGAGTAGATAACCAATACTTACGGTGATCATATGATACGACTTGCCCTCTCGGTTTACCAAAAAGAAAATAATAATAACAAGCCAAGGTGTGTAACCGGCCAGCAGTCCTTTTCTTCGTGGGATGCAGGTACATCAAACATATTTTCATGCATTATTTCAAAGAGGGCTTGTATTTCTCATTCTATCGTGATCGCATGGTGACAGGTCATGAATGGCGCCTTTACTGGCTTTGATATTAACTGATGAAAATGAACTAGGTTACGTAAAAAGGAAGCGTGTCTTTGCCTATCATTATACGCACGAGGGGGAGATGGATATAAGGTTTGTGTCGGTATAAAGCAAAAAGGCAAATCAACGCTTGTCTATCACGACTAAAACAACCTCCCATTTCTTCAAGATGTTCTCTATCACATGACGTCTCATCATCTGTCACGGACGGCTGAGGTGGGGTACCAGCATAGGAAAAGATAGTTTGATTAGTTTGATACTGTGAGCATGGAAACATGGAACATGGAAACATGGAAAACGAAAATAGATATTCAGGGTCTCGACAGGTCTGTTGAACCGTGGCGTTGTCGAATGGAGTGTTTTTCTTCTTATTATTCGAAGTTTAGATTGTTTTATTTTTGCATGGGCAAGACGGGGCCAAGAAAGCGACGAGAGCAGAGGATTGCCAAATAAAGAGGACGACCGCTCTTTTGATAAGCGGAACTGCGCTGATTGGTTCGACGGCCCTTGACGGGCGGACCACTTGTGAAGCAACCCTGCACAACGACGAAAAAAGCAAATCCTTT
>VAFG01000373.1:67763-82152 GCA_013461545.1 Syncephalastrum contaminatum | reverse complement strand
TCGTTTCTTTTTTTTTTTTTTTCTTACTCCTCTTTCAATTATATACACTCCCCTTCCTCTACGCTTCACACCATCACTATGGAAGAATCCCCCTCCGTCACTGTGTGCTCACGGAGTCCAGAGGCTCTTCTGTGTAAGCATTCATATTTGTTTTTTTTTTTTTATTACGGAGATGGTCCGATCTGACTCCACCGTTGTATTGTAATATTATATAAAAAAGCTTTTACGACGACGACAGCTACCTCGATCCTGCCGTGTCCAAAGAATAAGCAACACAAACGGACGACAATGATGATCTTACCACCACTGGACGTATTTATTTCGAATCTGTTTAAACGGTCCCAGCTCCCACCCTGCGTGTGTCTTGTCTCCTTGATCTACCTGCAGCGGTTAAAGAGCAGCTTGCCACAGCATGCGCGTGGTGACCACGACACCCCCTACCGATTGTTCCTCGCCGCTATTCTGACTGCAAGCAAGTTCATGTGCGAGGCTGGCTCTGGGCTGACCAGTCAGGCCCTTGCCGAGATGACCGACTATATTTACACTTCTCGCGATGTCAACCTCATGGAGCGCAGTTTCCTTGGCCTAATCAAGTACGACCTCTTCGTCAACGTCCAAGGCATCAAGGACTACCTCTCACTTCATGGAAAGATCCTTGAAATGGATTTTGTTGAGCATGTTCTGGACCAAAAGTCTTGCAACAACGCACCGGCGCTCACCACATCCGCTGCCAGCTGATCAAAATTCCCTTTCTTTTTGTACATATTCCAACCCTTTCTTTCTCTCTCACACACACGCACCACACGTACACGCACGCATTACCCCGTCCGTTTATTGTCATTGCTATCGTTCTATTCCTTTCTATTTCTATTGATTTTGTGTACATGCGCTATATTGTTTTTTCTTCTTTGCTTACTTACCCTTGCAGACACATCACCTCTTCTTTTTATATATTGTTTGACACTAAGCGAGCTACCCCGCTTCAGTTCCTTCTCTTCCCTCGAAGGTATTTGTAAATAAAATGAATTTTATTATTCAAATATCAAATGTATCATGCAGACGAATGTCACGGCTGCTTGCGCCGACGTACACGGTGAAAGTGCCGCGTGGGATTTCCCAGGCTTGCTCCGCCGTGTTCCAGATACTGAGTTCCGTCTTGCTCAACTGCATTTCGACCGTCGCAGACCCGCCTCGCCCGATCTCGACCTTTTCGAAGCCGCGCAGGTTCTTGGGCGGCTCTCCCGCACTTTCAGGGAATCCCAGGTAGAGCTGCACAATCTCAGCACCGTCGCAGTCGCCCGTGTTCTCCAGCTTGGCCGACACAGTCACCGTCTCGCCCTTGGCATGGATCTTGAGGTCACTGTACTTGAACTGAGTGTAGGAGAGCCCGAAACCAAACTCAAATAGCGGATCAATCTGCTTGGCGTCAAAATGGCGGTATCCGACCAGCATGCCCTCGCTGTACTTGACCACCATACTGCTCGAGATATTCGCGGAATAATCGGACTCTTGCTTGGCGATAGTGTACGTCAACCGACCGGATGGATTGACGTCGCCATACAGTATGTCAGCAAGCGAGTTGCCTGTCTCTTGACCTGGAAGGCCGGCAAACACGAGCGCCTTGATGTTGGGGTGATCTATCCAGGGCATATCAATCGCACCCACAGAGTGGATGACCACGACCGTGTTCTTGTTGGCGTCAGCTACTGCTTTGATCTATGGGTGACCGTGGATCGGAGGTGTTTGAGTTCTATGGTTTTGTTTGCCTTTTTCATATCGCTCTTCGAAATCACTTACAAGATTATCACCATTATGCCAGAGCGACATATTGTTTCGATCGCCGACGTTGCCGGCCACTGTGATATACTCTTCACCTGAGTTCGAGTTGGCAAAAACCAAGGCAATGTCTGCGTCCTTGGCTACCTTGGCGGCTGACTCTGTATCCCAGTCGTCGAGATGTGACACGATCTCTACGGAGCTTGGTGTACGGAACTCGAGACCGTCCAAAGGCTATACAAATAATTAAAAGAGGTTAGCATGAAATCTTGCTTAAAAGAATAGTATGTCACTTGCCGTAATCTTGTATGGGAAGGAGGCCGAACCGGAGCCCCAACCCTCTGCTAGCGTTCCATTCGCACAACTGTTATCCTGGCAAGGATTCAAACCGGCGGGGTCGGGGCCGGCATCGCTACCAATCACCGCGAGTTTCTTGAGCGACGCCTGCAACGGCAGGATGTTGTCCTCGTTGCGGAGTAGAACGGCTGAGGCAGCACCGAGGGCGCGGATGTTTTGGCGGTGGTTGCCTTGAACGTCCACGATGGGCGAGTTTGAGACGTTGTAAAAGTCAAACTGGAGCTCAGGAAAGTGCTTATCCTGGCCGACCTTGTACCATGCTGCTGCTATGCGCAGCGCCATATCATTGACGCGGTCCTCGTCGACGCGGCCATCCTTGACCGCCTCAGTCAGGTTTTTGCCGTACCACAGGCCACCCCCTGTAATACTGTCCGCGTTGGCATCACCTGCGAGTAATTGATTAAAAGTGAGCACAGGCAAAATGTGTATAAGTATGATTTGGGTTGAGTAACTCGCGGATCTTGTTTACCTGGCATACACATGTCCATGCCATGCATGGCGCTCTTGTCGGTCGAGTGAGTGGCCCACCAGTCGCTCATGACAAAACCTTTGAAGCCGAGTTCTCCCTTGAGAACCTGGTTAAGCGTATAGTCATCCTCGCAGGCATAGGTGCCATTGACTTGGTTCTGGATGAAATGGTATCGTATGAGCATGGTATTAGATCGGTCTTTGTCGGTGACTTACATAAGCGCACATGACAGAAACCACACCAGCTTCAACAGAGCGAGCAAAAGGCCATAGATACAGTTCATGCATCGTTCTGTCGTCCATCTCGGTGGAGTAATAGTGTCGGTTTCGCTCTTGCTCGTTGCCAATAAAGTGCTTAGCAACAGACATCTAAGATGGTATCGACGTGTCAGTCCAGTCATACATATCTCATTACTGTTGCATTGATACTGAACATACCACGCCCTGAGATTGAACGCCTTTAATCGTCTCGGCAGCCAGTACACCCATGAGGAAAGGATCTTCGGTACCCATTTCCCAGTTACGACCAGCTCTCGGGGATCGCATCAAGTTCATACCAGGGCCCAGTTGAACGTTGACGCCCTTGCCACGGAATCTGTTGAATTACATAAACGAGTAAACTTAGCACGAGTTCCTGGTTCGTAGTCAAGAGACTTACTCTTCACCCATGTTGACGCCGCGTTCCCGGATCAGCTTGCGATCAAAGGAAGCGGCCGCATTGAGCGCAGTAACCTGGACGCTGACACCGCTAGCGCGCCGCAGACCGAGAGGACCATCATTAAGGCAGAGGGCTGGGAATAGCCCATGTACACCCGCCGTGTAACCTTCGCAGAATCCTTGTTGGTCGCCCACGCCTGTGGGCAGCACTACTTTCTGCTCCAGTGACATTTTGCTAACGAGCTTTTCTGCTTTGGCGTATGCCTCTTCCCAAGAGATCGTGTGGTCCCGCTTGTCGAGCTGCGGAGCCGCCATGCAACCGAGGGCTGCCAAGGCAACAGTGGCGAGTGGGATCAATTTCATTGAAAATTGATGTAATTTTTTTAGATAGCTTTGAAGGAAGTTATTACGCCTTATAACAAACACACTTCTTGTCATTTTATATGCTTCGTAAGCGTGGGCAGAACCCCGGAGATTTTACTTTTCGTGCAAAGTTCCTGCATCTTTTCCTTGCGTTACCTACTACCGTGTCATCCCATGGGAAAAGGCGGGTTATCGTAAAATTTACTTGTTAAAGAAGATGAACGAGCTCTGTGTCTGTGATCTCTTGTGCACGCATGTATAGATGTGTGACTGTATTTGTGGGAATGTGTGCGTGTATGAATGTGTCAACGAGATAAAATATAAAGAGAAGGAAAAAGAAAAACAGAAGAAGAGGAAAAGAAAAACAACAAACGTGTAAATACTACTATAGACTGTAAAAGCATGGCAGGGTTGGCAATTATATTTTATCCTCGGAACGCAACTCCAGGTTCGTGCCTTCTAAATCGCCATAGACCCCGCTGGGTGATGCTGCATCTTCTGGGCGGAAGTTTTCAGAGTAAGAGAAAGAGTGGCGTGCTTTGCGGATCGTCTTTTGCTTGAGGAAAGCACCAGTCGCGCCCAAGTGGCCTTCATGTCGCAAAAAGAGGGCTTTCATTTCACCACCCGACCAAAAGTTGATGGCATAAGACAAGGTGTTCATCGTGATGGGATGGCCCCGGATAAAGCATCCACCGAAATAAATGCGCTTTAAGCCGTGTTGCTGCGCGTTCAAATAAGCGATCTGGCCGATGTTGTTACTTTTCTAAAGGTTAGCCTTGGTCATTACTTCCACGAGTATTCATTCTTCTTACCTGACCATGAACAATAAGCTCTTTGCAATGTCGGCAGACGAGAAATCTTTCTGGGATTGTCGCATCCCCTTCTTGAACACTTTGCCGAAACTGGATGCTATCCGGGTGGACTTGAGGCCCAATTTGCTGTAATCAGATCCATAGATATCGCCGACCAGCAAGTCGATATTCTTGTTATCACCCTCTTTGGAGAGTTCGAGCATGTCTGGGCATGCAAATATAAGTCTCCTGCACGCACTTCCTTTTATGTCAACCTACCGTCAAAGGTCTGTGCGTCGGTCAGCAACGACAAAAGGCCCCACAGTGTACCACCGCCCAGCTAAATGAAGAGTTCAAACATTAGGCTCTGTATTAGTTTTCATGATCTTTCCTTACCGATGTGCCACTGACGCGAACAAACTCGTCCGGACCAGTCACTTTAAGAATACTGCACATGTATGCACCAGGTTAGCCTTTACTGCTGCGTGACCGCGATCTATTTATTATCCTTACCTTACGCCGGAACCAATGTTCACAAGCTAACAAATTACGTCAGAGGGCGCAATATTAGCAATTTTTTTTCCTTTTCCTGCAAATAAAGATGTGCGTACCATGTACGGGTATAACGCTTGGGCTCGTTCTTCGAAACGCATGGGATTCTGTTCGCTGTATGTAAAGACTTCATACGGTATCTCGCTAATAAAAAAGTCAAGGCCTACAAGACAGAGAAAAGAACATGTGTCAATCCAAGAAAAACTTGGCCACACAGAGTAATACTACCCACCTGTAATTAAACACTCCATTTCGTCTTCCTTTTGTACAGTGATAGTGGGCAGGCGTTGTTGGAGTTTTTCATAGTAAAGGTGCGCACCGCCGCCTGTCGCTTTCAAGACTTGTTCTTTGTGGTCACTCTCGGCGACCAGTTCAGCAATGAAGTCAATGCACTCGTCAATCTTTTCCGTCTCAAACTTTTTAAAGTGCAAACGACCGCCCTTGCGATCCTCTGCCGAGGCAAAATAAACAATCTTGGCGAGCGATCCACCAATCTGCAAGGGAATACAAGGTAGAACATGTGTCAAACATGGACAAAGTGACAGCTTTGTTTTTCACTTCTTACATCGACTGCTATTTGTGAGACATGCTCATTCTGGTTCGGCAAAACGATATCTCTGGTTTCGTGAGCACCAAAGGAGGTGGCCTCAGAGACGGACGCACCAATGACATTCATCATTTCAAGTAAAAAGAAAAAAAGAGGGAATAATATCGAGTTGAAGAAGCGCTCCCACAAAATCAAGCATATAAGAAAATCTCGCCCTCCGTGCACCCAAACAGTAATGACTGATCAGTCGGCACTATCGCAAACGCGCTGACTTGGGACTTGATGATTGACGCCTTGAACTTGCTCGAATACGATTGGAGCTATCAACCATGTTAACCATTGTCATACCGTCCCATACTACCCGCCTATCGCCACTTACTTCATCGCTGACGGGTATAAACGAGACAGAATTGTTGCTGTTGATGGTTAAAATTTCATCCTTGAATAAGTCAAGCGAAATCACATCTTGGGGTGCTGAATAAGCATGGATTCATTAGAGTTCAGTCACACAGTATCTCCACATTCTTTTTTTCTATTTACCGCTCATTGTCTTGACTAATGCCAAACGGGTCACATCCCAACAGCACAAGAGGTGGTCGGCCGGCGCACACGACACTAGCAGTTCGTCCGTGTAGAATTTAATCTATAAATAAACAACACAAATCAATATCAGCAGAAAATGCGTACGGACTTCATTTACCATGGTGATTTCTGTGTCACCACCCTTCCAACTCGCCACCAATGTGCCTGTGCGGGATTCCAACAAGGAGATGGCGCCGGTTGAGAACCCGACTGCAATCAGCGTTTCGGACTGATTGACAGCAATCGTGCGTATCGTCCCTGTCATACTCGCGCTGGGTTTCCATGTATGCAGCATCTTGTAGTTGTGTGTATCGAAAAACCTAACAAACCCTTTCAGCCTATTTTCCTTCAAATGTGCCTCACTTACACAATATTGCCCTCGAGCGTGCCTCCCACCAGGCTGCGATCACGGAACGTGGGCTTGACAGAAACCACGGACGGGCGGCCTGTGTTGAATTGATGGAGCGATTTAGCCGTCTCTGGATCCCATAACTTAAAAGTATTAGTGTTCACGTAAGCATGATCAGGTGACTACCCGACTTACATGGACATGCCCGTCGCAGCTGGCCATCGTATCCACAATGCCAGACAGGAAATGGACGTCATTGATCGTGCCTCGTCGGTGCCCAGTGTAGGTCGTCAAGCATTCCGAGTAAGGCTGTGTTTGCCACTGCTCAATGCCTTCATGGACGTTTAGCGACCAGAGCTTGACAGTCCGGTCGCGCGAACCGGATGCAAATCGTTTAGTGGGTTCATTAACAGCTACCGTACGGACAGCCCCGGTATGACCTGCGTAGCCTCGAAGCTTAAGATCATTAAAAGAAAACTGCATCGTCTTGGACATTTCCTCTGGTGTCATCCAATTGGGGTTAGGATCTCCCTCTCAAAGATAATCATATTTGTTTGTACCTGAGTTTGTCGAGAGGAAACGATTCCAGTTTCGCCTGTCTTCAGGAGACGGTTTCCATCGTGTTTTCCAGGGCAGAACGCTCGTCGATAACTTGGGTTTGCTGCCACAGACATGCACATATCAGCCAGGCTGGATGAACAGGTTCTCGGAGAATTTACCTCTCTTTGTCGACCGGTTTCTGTGGTTTTGTATCACTGGCTGTGACAGGTGTGCTCAAGGAGTATTCGCTCGTAAAGGTCTGTAGTCCTTGTATGGAGTAGTCGTACAGTTTTTCCGTGTCCCACTCTCCATCAGACCGTGCGAATTGGTCGTTCATCAATTTCTCAATAGCATCACTAGCAAGATCGCCCAGGTCAGTGATATCAAGATATCAGGAGTATTAGTAAACCAACTTACCTCGTGGGAATTATGCGGTGCATCACTTCAGCATTCACGATATCACAGAGCTGCGAGTAGGCATACAGCATCTTTATAATGAAAAGATTAACATCACGGCAGGAAATGTAAGCGGTAAATACCTGGTAATTGCGTTGAGCGTGTAGCAATTCCGGCGCTCGGCAACCCTCATCCTCGCCTGTGGGAAGGTCCGTTGTGAATCCGGAGAAATACTTTTGCAATAAGGTTGTCACCTAGTTAATTTTGTAAGCGCTTCGTTCATCCCAAGAAAAAAAAACTTACCGTCGCTTCCCAGTCCATGCGGGGTAAATGACGTGTGAGGAGGATCAGGTGGTTCACGGTGCGCATGCTGAGTGAGAGTCGCAAGCGTAATACAGATTCGGGCACGGCCGGTGACGGCTCTTCTGCTGACAAAGGCGGTAAGGGTTCCATCAGCTGGTACAAAGTGGACACGAAACCCGATTTGAGTTCGGTTGCCAGCGACTCGCCCGACATGTAAGGCAAGAGGTGTTCAAGGAGCGATAGGATACTGCTCAGGCAGCGTGCATTCTTGATCGTGACCGATTTTTTCTGCTGCTGATCCACGAGCGTGAGCAGGTAAGCGTACTGGATGGACGTGAATGTCTCGCCAAACCCTTTGGCAATGCGTGCCATGGTTTGCAACAGGACAGGTTTGGCCGCGTTGTCGCGAAAAACAATCTTGACAAGCTGCCGCACAATATGCTTCGATGTCAGGATCGGCCCTAATAGATCGCAAATGTGGACGAGTGCGTCGCCCGCCATCTCGGACACTACGTTGCCATTCTCGCTCGTATCGCCCCCAGTAATGGCAATCGACTCGAGGTAGCACGGCAGCATTTGCTGGAGAAAGATGCCAGTCCCAAGTCGTTCCACGAAACCGTCAATCACTTTTTGTTCAAATAGGGCTTTGGGCAGATTCGGGCGCAATGTCTAAGGAGAGATGAGCTATGAGTGAACTGATTGACTTTCGTTTTTTCTCGGGTGATCTAACCTCAAACATACTGATGATGGGCTTGAGTAGGTACTGGCGAGCTTTCTCAGGACCGAGTCGCTGCGCCAACTTTGGGAACAAGCTGATCGCACCAATGCGGGTCACGCTGTGCGTGAAGAGACGGGTAAATGTCGGTAGGATTAAGAGGAAGGCCTCGTCCTCCAGCTCACATATCCGGTCTACCCATTTGTCAGCGAGATACAGGCGACGCGTCGATTCCCTATTACACCGTGAGTCACCTTTACCTCGCCATCATATAACTTACGCTTGATAGAACTCGGCTAGATACTCGTACATATCTGGGATGCAGTCAGGAAAAGGGAATGAGCATCCCGCTTCTCGGACGGTCACAGCAGGAAAGGAGGCACACAAGACCGCCTTGGCCGTCGGTCGATATCGCCAATCGTGTGCAGTCATGGCGGACGTAACGGCAGTTACACCAGAGGGTACCTAGAGACAGTTTATATGAGTCACTGGTAAAGTGTGTAAGTCGAACATACGTTGATACACCCGGTCGGCGCAATGTCGTAGTCGACGTCGCCATTACCCAGCTCAAAATAACCGCCGGCCGAGGACTGGATTCCGCCACTACTGTCAAGGTCGGTTACTTTGGAGCTACTGGCCGAAAATATCCGTTCAATAATGAGCCCAGCGCAAGCTATGTCATGTGCAGCTTTTCTGGAAAACGCTCCTGAGGGTAGTCGCGGAGGATCACACGGATCGATACTGAAACGCTTCTGAATGTCTTTTCCGAGATAGGGATTCAACGGCAGGTCATCTCCTTGGTGATCGTATTTGTACTTTGCCGAAAAAGTCATGGTATCCTCATAGTGAACCAGATTCTCTGTGAAGTAATCGTCGGCGAGCTCGTCGGGCAAGCGGATGGGGTCGCTGCGGATCGCCGACGTCATGGTGTTAGACGTAGTAGTGGTCGTAGTAGTGGTCGATTCCAGCGCAGCGTGAGCGGACGCGCTTCGGCTGTTGATGGACGTGGCCGTGTCAATGGAGGAACATGTCGAATGGACCGAGGAAGCGCGTTCTTTTTTGATATTAAGGCTGGCGACGCTCTCCGTGATACCCATGGCAGTAGGCGGTGAAATAGACGTCGAGGCTTGGCGCTGCGTTCGAATCATACTGCTCCGTTGGGACGCGATGCTCGGCGTACTAGGGTCGGTCAACCTGTCAGGGCTTGACGGATCGTCATTTGTGGCGGAACCGCAGGTCGATCGGTCGGACCCATTGGCCCGTTTCAGCAACAGCCCGTCGCACTGCCTGTATCACTGAGCATCATATGTTATTGCTTTTCATGCTCACTTACTCTTTGGCTTTGTTCCAATTGCACCCTCGCTGAGGGTGTTTGTCCTTGAAGAGCTGGATGATGCCGTGCTTCATGAAACTGTTTTGCCCGGCCAGCAAGGGGAGAGCCACGTTCTTGGCCTCCACCGCACCCTTGCCGGTAAGGTTGTTGCCAAAGGTCAGGTCAATCCAGTGGTGCAGATTAGCAGAGACGTAGTCGCTTTCAAGCATCTCGGCATGTTTCTTGATAAAGTCTTCCGGTGAATCTGCCCACGGAGGAATCTGCAAGTCGGGCATATCGGGATGGATGGATATGAAAATGCTGGGATCTGGCGGTTTGATAAGGTCAGATATTTTCCTCAAGGGTTCATAAAAGTGGTGTTCTCACCGGTATAGAACTCGGGTATACACTCGTCAGGAGTCCAGCTGTAGAGACGCTGCATCGAGTTTGGGTATTCGTTTGGCTCGTACTTGGATCGCACAAATTGGCAAAGCACCTTTTACCCATCAGTGTTAGCTAGGACAGGAGTCAGACTTTCTTTTTATATTTATACCGGTACGGGTGTACGTCGCGCCAAGTAGACGTAGTAAGTAATATCAGATAGGATATCGGTGATATGATGAGGCACAGGACCATCAAATGTGAAATCCAGTTGCTCGTCGCCTAGATTGGCAGATAAGTAGATACACCGCTATACCTTTTCATGCGTACCCTTATTCATTCTGAACTTAGTTTTTCTAAAGTCTCTCCAGCCATCTTCGATACGCGGTCCACTGAAATCATGGATCCAGGGCATAATCGGGTGAAAGTTGGGATCTCCTTCTCGACGACCTAAGTAATAGTTTGAGAACTGATTAATCCTTACTACCTAATCGAAGCCATTGTTTACCAGCTAGATGGTTGAGTGCCATTAGGTATGAGAAATTGGATATCTCTCCTCGAACCCACTTCATCACAAGCGGCTCGTCTGGAATTTCTACGCGCGCAGACAGTTAAATGGAGCCAATGTCCGGATGAAAGCCTACCTTTTACTAAAGTAGGGACTTCTGAATGTGGGCTATTCGGGCTAGAATCGGTTTCCGCATGTGGGTCCATGCCTGCCAGCTGAACCCAAAGGTTGTCATCTACGAGGATATTGGATGCCTCGAGACTGGCACTAATATCAGTACGTGAATAGTTTCACTGTTGATAATGATTACCTGCCATGGAGGATACCACGACTGTGTAGGCTGGCCAGGGCACGTAAAATCTGATACACGACAAAGCTCTTTTTCAGGTTGGAACTCAAAATGCCGGGGTTATAGGTGATGATATCATGAAGCGTCGTTCCTCGGTAATGTGAGAGAAAGTAGTAGGCCGTGTCGGATTCGAGAATGGCAAAGACTTCTGGCAAGTTAGCATTGCCTAAGTCGGTTTCGCTGGTCAGAGATCGAGTAGCATCCGTAGTCAACTTGGGGCGTGTTCTATCGATCCGCCGTAGATTCAGAGTATGTGGGTCAGAGAGAATGCGGAATTGGTGACTCGAAGGCCAGAGCATGTCATGAATACGGTTGACATAGGCCTATTTAGGGAGTAAATATATAGAGGGAGGGCAAAAGCGTCCAAGAAGCACATTTACTTGATGGTCATTGGCTGCGAGGAGAGGTTGAAAGGTGTCAAAAGAGTCAGAGAGTTGGTGGACATTTTGATCGGCGCCTTCGCCTTCGAGTAGCGAAGCAATGTATTTGTTGAGTGGCCAGCCCGGATTAACGGACGGAGTTAAGTTGGATGCATTCGTTGGCATAGGTTGGTATAACTCCAGGCTTTCTTATGTCAGATAGCAGTACCACATGAAGATTTTATGAGTACCTAGTGGTTTGGTCGGGCTCTTTTGAAATGATATTGACGTAGATATTGGTCGTAGGCGACTGTTTTTGAGGAGACTCGGTACTGGGGGGAGGTGAAGTGGGTTGAGAAGCATGCCAGCCAGGAGGGTTCAATAAGAGAGCGTCGTCTGTGCTGTTGGTCAGTTTCTCAATCCAATCTGTATCGACCTGGACACAGAGGTGAGATGGAGAAGAATTATGCAGACAACATATGGAAAGGAGGAGCGAGAACGTACAACACAGCAGGCAGCAGAGCCTTTTGTTTTCCCGGCCGGGAAGAATGGGAAGGCGACATTGATGTGCAAGTCTTTTGAAATGAGCACCTTCAGGTCAGCTGTACTGTAATTGTTGCCCATGAAGGAAACGTCCAACGGTAATTTTTACTACACGAAATCAGAGTGAAACACGGGCTGCTCAGGGGCTGACTTTGAAAGCCACTTTTTGACATGAAAGAGATGAAAAAGATCGGCTACTTTTTTTTTTCTTGGTATCAAATTTCTGGACATAAGATATCATGAACTCCCAACGCGTGGGCATCCTCGGAGGTTGGTTTCTATCACTTTTGGATACGTACCTAGTTTATTGAACATGTAACAGGTGGTCAGCTCGGCCGTATGATGGTCGAAGCCGCCTCGCGTTTGAATCTGTCGGTGACCATTCTTGACGGTCCCGAAGACGCTCCCGCCAAGCAGATCGAAAACACCCAGGCTCACATTCCCGGTGCTTTCAATGACCCCGCCAAAATCAGAGAACTCGCCTCCCAGGTCGATGTCTTGACTGTCGAGATTGAGCACGTCAATGCACAGGTGTTGGCCGAGATCGAAGCCGAGGGCAAGGTCAAGGTGCACCCGTCTGCCCAGACCGTCTTGACCATTCAAGACAAGTATGCCCAAAAGCAGCACGTTGTCGCGCATGGCGTCCCTGTCGCTGATTACATGGAGACTCCCGATGAGACGGCAGTTGAGGGCGCTGGCACCCTCTTCGGCTATCCTTTCATGCTGAAGAGCAAAACCATGGCCTACGACGGCAAGGGTAACTACGTGGTCAAATCCAAGGATGATATCAAGCCTGCCATGGCTGCGCTGTCCAAGACCCCGCTCTATGCGGAAAAGTGGGCTCCCTTTGTCAAGGAGTTGGCCGTCATGGTCGTGCGCCGTGCCAACGGTGAGGTGCGCTCATACCCCATGGTCGAGACCATCCACAAGAACAGCATCTGTCATTTGGTCATTGCCCCCGCTCAGGTCGACGGTGCTGTCCTCGAGAAGGCTCAGGCCATTGCCGAGAACGCCATCAAGTCCTTCCCCGGTGCGGGTATCTTTGGCGTTGAGATGTTTTTGATGGAAGACGGTCAGATCCTGCTCAACGAGATTGCCCCTCGCCCTCACAACTCGGGCCACTACACCATCGAGGCCTGCGACACTTCTCAGTATGAGAACCACATGCGTGCCATCCTCGACATGCCCCTCGGCTCGACCGCCATGAAGGTCCCTGCCTCCATTATGGTCAACATTCTCGGCTCCAACGAAAGCATGGAAGACTGCTATGCTCCCTGCCATGAAGCCCTCCTCGCTGATGGCGCTACCATCCATCTCTATGGTAAGAAGGCTTGTCGCGCGGGACGCAAGATGGGCCACATCACGGTGGTGGGTGAATCGATGATGCAAGCTCAGGCGCGTCTCAAGCCTATCCTGGACGCCATGGAGCCTGGTGTCCACCGCCAACTGTCGCTTCGTCCCCTTGTCGGTATCATCATGGGCTCTGATTCGGATCTGCCTGTCATGAAGGTCGGTGCCCAGATCCTCAAGGACTTTGGTATTCCCTTTGAGCTGTCTATCGTGTCTGCCCACCGTACCCCTCTTCGCATGGTCGAGTATGCTCAGTCGGCGGCCAAGCGCGGTTTGAAGGCTATCATTGCTGGTGCAGGTGGTGCAGCCCACTTGCCCGGTATGGTCGCTGCCATGACACCGCTGCCTGTCATTGGCGTCCCTGTCAAGGGTAGCTCGCTCGATGGCGTCGACTCTCTGCACAGCATTGTTCAGATGCCGGTAAGTTTTTTTTCTTTTTTTTTTGGGGGGGGGGACTGAATGAGCCATAGTTTAAGGACTAAATGTGATATAGCGTGGCGTGCCTGTGGCTACTGTCGCCATCAACAACAGCACCAACGCTGCTCTCCTTGCTATCCGTATGCTCGGCGCTTTCATTCCTGGTGTGCTGGAAAAGATGGACGATTACATGAGAAAGATGGAAACCGAGGTCATGCGCAAAGTCGACAAGTTAGACACGGTGGTAAGTCATTCACACGGTACCTTTGGCTCCTTTACTAACAGGAAATTTCAAGGGTTGGGAGCAGTATTAAGCTATTCAGCTACTTGTATTTTGTATTTTTTCATTTTTTCATCATCACCATTAAAAGTATCCCATTCTTCAGAGTCACCGCTGCGTCTTTTCATGTGTACGTCTTGTGAGCCGGAATTGCTCTGGTTTACTGTCTTTACAAGTTCACCACCTATCTGCATGAACGTGTCTATAGCTCACATAAGCTAATACGTGGCAATGAAAAATGCTAGGTTTGTCCATTGTGGCGACATAACTTCGAGGGTTGCTTGATTTGAAGGTAGGACTTTGAGAGTATTTAGCCTGTACATGTGGGTAATAGAAAGAACAGCACGAAGTTGATCGTCCTGGAGCTAGCTGGAGATTGTGCAATTATATCAAAAGTAGCCCCTTTGCACATCTAAGTACTATGACACGTAGTCTCCTGTATGGTAGATCCTGAGGAAGGCAGGTGTGATGGTGGCCAACCAATTTCCTAAAAA
>VAFG01000373.1:29539-67558 GCA_013461545.1 Syncephalastrum contaminatum | reverse complement strand
TTTTTTTTTTTTTTTTCTTTTCTCTGGTTTCAAATCACTTTTCCGCAGCATGATGACGACGACCGAGCTTACCAAAGGAAGCATCAAGGCATTATACAACGACGATAAGCAGAGCCCTCTTTATAAGGACTGTATCGTCCAAGTCATCAACATCAAGGGTGTTGCTGCCCCTACAGGCACTCGTTACAGGTATTGTGTGATTGCGCAGCACTCATAATATTTCTGAACCGACCCTGACATTTCACTCTTTTAGAATCATTGTCTCTGATGGCGACTACTTCATGCAAGGTATGCTAATGAATAAGAGCCAATCAATAGTCGGCTGACAGGGTGAATTAGCTATGCTGTCGTCGCAATGCGGTGCTCTTGTCGAACGCGGTGAATTGAACAGATTCAATACGATTAGAATTAAAGAATGCCAGCTTAATAGCCTCAAGGAGCGCAAGTAGGTGTCTACAAGATTATTGTGCTAAATGAGAACTCATGCTTTCTCTGTGTTTCATAGGATCTTGATTGTGATCAACATGCAAGTGGAAAGTACTGCACTTACAGAACGTCTTGGGACACCTGCCTCGCTCGAAGCCGAAATCAGCGGTGGCTCCCAGAACAGAGCGTCGACCGCTTCGCCTACACCGGCTGCTGCGAGCATATCTTCTGCGCCCACAGCATCGTTTGCTCCTGCTGCTCCCGCGCCAGTTGCCACGTCGACCCCTGCGGCTCCCTTCGCTGGTGTTAGCGGCGGAAACCCTACTCTTGATAGACAGGTATTCCCCATCAAGTCACTCAACCCCTATCAAAACCAGTAAGTCACCACCACCTAGAATAATACATGGATACTGATGAAATATCTTTAGGTGGACTATTAAGGCCCGCGTGTCGCAAAAATCGGATATCAGACACTGGCATAATAATCGTGGCGATGGCAAACTTTTCAGCGTCAACTTGCTGGACAAATCTGTACGTAGTCTCAAAAACATGGTATTAGAAAAGTGGTTACTAACGAATGGATAGGGTGAAATCAAAGCCACCGCTTTCCACGAACAAGTAGACCGCCTTTACAACGTTTTCGAACAGGACAAGGTAACGCGAATATTATTCTTTGGGTCGCTAAACTGAACGAACAATAGGTCTACTATGTCTCCAAAGCGCGTGTCACAATGGCAAAGAAGCAATTTTCGACGCTTAACAACGAGTATGAGCTGTCGCTTGACAACACCACCGAAGTTACTCCTGTATGTTTATATGTCACACTTTCTACCGCATACTGATCTATTCTTGCAGTGCAACGACGAAGCCAGTGTTCCCACGATGAACTATGACTTCAAGAAGATTGGTGACCTGGAGCTCATTGAAAAAGGATCGATTATCGGTAAGTTAAAATAATGTTATTTGGCTGGATTCGTCTGATTCTCTGGTTTTCTTAAATCGCAGATCTTATTGCCGTCGTAAAGGAAGCGACTGATGTCCAAGAGATTGTTTCACGTGCCAGTGGCAAGCCTGTAAGGCTTCATTTGCTCAAAAAGGTTATATTGTTACTGAAGGACTCTTTAGATGAAGAAGCGTGAGCTTGTTTGTGTGGATGATTCTCAGAAGCAAGTGCGCCTGACGATATGGGGCCGCACGGCCGAGGACTTTGATCCGTCGGGTGAGCCCATCGTTGCCTTCAAGGCGGTCCGTGTGAATGACTTTGGCGGCCGGTCATTATCGCTCAGCATGGATGGTACATACAAGGTCAACCCTGCGAGACCCGAGACCCAACGTCTGCAGCATTGGTACAACATGCAGGGCGCGAATGTTTCCTTCTCAGGCTTCGACCGATCTCAAATGTCTATGGATACCAACACGGGCCAGAACCGCTCGAACCAAAAAGTCACGTTCCAGACGGTCAAAGATGAAAACTATGGTGTTGGTGAACGGGTAAGAGAAAAAGGAAAGATAATAGAGCAGGGCCGGATGTTAATGAGATGCTATACTTTAGACCGATTACTTCTCTGCGCGTGCTACTGTGGCATTTATCAAGCACGAGACATTCTGTTATCCGTCCTGCCCTGAATGTAAGAAGAAGGTGTCTCATGACATTGATGGCTGGCGCTGCGAAAAGTGCAGCAAAAACTACCCTGAACCCCATTATCGGTAAGAGGAGAAGAAAAGTAAGCTTAAGGCATGTGACTGAGACACGCGCTCGTGATAGATACATTTTGACGCTGAGCATGGAGGATGACACGGCCCAGCTGTTTATGAGTGCATTCGATGATATCGGACAGCAAATTCTGGGTATGAGCGCCTCGGATCTTATGCGTCTCAAGGAGACGGAACCGGAAGCGTCGCAAAAGGTGTTTGCGAATGCAACATTCAACTATTACAATCTGCGGGCACGAGCCAAAACGGAAACTTTCAACGTGAGTGTAAACGCATTTTGGCGAATGTTATTGTGCCTAATAGACAATGAGGATAGGACAATACTCGGGTTAAATATAGCATCGTTGAGGCGAAGAAAATCAGTTTTGTCGAGGAAGGTCGCGCCTTGGCAAATGAAATCCAGCAGTACTTTGGCGAACAATAGGTTTGCCACCTCCCCCCAGTTATGGACCGACTGTAGCATAGCAGCCAATTACAGCGAAAATTATGATCATACTTGGTTCCCGCAAAACAAATCCCAGTTCCCCTTTTTATCTTCCTTTGCTTTGCTTTTTTTATAAAAAGAAGAAAAAAAAGTTCATGGCCTCGCCACCCAGGTTTTCCACAATGCCACCCAACTCAATGTACAGCACGGACCATCTTGGTGTCGATACGTCCACACTCAATAGCAATAACCTGTTTGGTCGACGAGCCATGTCGGTCATGTCCTCGTCCAGTTACCAATACACCGCAGAAGAAGAAACAGAAGATAATGACTCTATTCGGTCAGCACCTGAACCTCCCGATAGAGGTGTACATTTGACGAAACATGACCTGGAGACATCGCTCGATTCGTACGAACATCTCTTAGAGGCAGCTAAGGTGTACCGCGACCATATGCAACAACTGTCTGGTGCAGCTGCAGGGTTCGGTTATGCGCTGGAACGAGTTGCACACAGTAAAGGTGCTTCAGAAGCAGGTACTACACAGGTCTTTCTCCTCAACAGAAGCTTAATGACATACGATACAAAGGACAAGGTCTTCAGGCTGCTGCAGGCTTACAATTCCTTATATCCAACCATCAGCAAATCTTGGTAAGATTAATGCAATAATAGGAAACTATTTTGCTTATCGGCACGACACAAACTTCTTAGGGCGACATGTTTTCCAAGACCTTTGAAGCACCACTCCAAGAAAACCTGGAACACCATAGAACGACAGTCCAGGTACCACAGACAGATAGTGAAACGAAAAAAGAAAGAGAAGACGGAAGAAGAAAAGGAGTAGCACGGTAGCTGATATCAGAATCCCACTAGCAAAGCCAGGATAATTATGAAGCCGCCTTGCGGGTCATGAGCAAAAAAATCAGAGAGACAGAAGCACGCAACATGAAAAACGGACGCAAGGGACAAAGAGGTATACCTAATATGTGTAATGCAGAAGTATAGGATGGAGCGAGATCTTACATGAAGGAATACGATAATAGATATCCGACAATTCCGAAAAGCATTACAGGACCTGACACGGCAGGTGGATGAACTCGATCGCATCAAGAGCGATTATCAGGCACATATGATGGAAGTAGAACGCCGTAATCATGCTTTGATCCTCTCCAAAATCTCCACTCTTGTGCATGCCCAAGTCGATATCCACGAACGCATCTCCAACAAGGGCCTGGGAGATCCCGTGCTCGAACAGGTATAGCGCATGACGTGGACAGGAAAGATGCTGGGCCGCTTATGCCTATTTCTTTACCAGATGATGAACCAAAATCCGGACCCTTTTTGCGCTTATTCTACCACGACCGATCAATCCACCGAAATCTTTACAGTCCTACCACCCGTTTCCTTGATAGACACACAACCCTTGGCCGAACGCTCACCCAGCGCATTCTCAGAAGATGACTTCTGCTTGAGCACACCACCCTATGATACAAAACACGAAACTGACAACACAACAACCACAGAAACAGAAACAGAAACACGAACCAGTGGCGATCCTCCATCCTACCAGTGAACCCTTGCCTTTTCCTCCTGTAACGCTCAATCATATTCTACTACCTCTCATGCATACAAATAAATGTACAAATTCTTTACCTCTTTGTTTCTACACTATTCCTTCCCTGTTTCGAGAATACCCGCGCCCTTTATTATATTACTGCTTGGGACTAATTTAAAAATTATAAGAGTAGCTTCCTCTATATCAGCAACTGAACAAAAATCAGAAGCAGAAAATAAAAGCACGTAGCAAAGCATTATATGCATCGGTGTTTGCTTGAGTGTTTAGTTGTCAGATAAATGATTGGGTAAGAAGGACTTCCTTTGTTGCACAAATTGGCTCTTTTTTTCCTTTTTTTTTTTTTGGATAATACCACGTCCTATAGAGAACAATCTGCAACAAATATACTATCCATGTGTATGTTGAAAATGAAGCAAACACAAAACTGTGTCCCATGACGCCCAGGACCTTGGTCATGGCTCCGGGATAGGGAAAAACACTCTATTGTGGCAACAATGTATCTATATTAGAGACGCGCTGAAACATTAGTTTACATAAATTGTGGAGACCGTTCAAATATTACGGATACATCTGATACATGACCTCGGCAGTGTGTTCTATTGACGCACTTGTTTCTGCTAGGTTGACCATAGTTTAAGCTATTACTAGTATGAAGCTTCGGCAGTGCCAAGAACAGACAAGAAGTTCTCTATCATTAAAGTATAAGAGCTACAAGAACGGCCTGCGTGACTTTTCCTCCCAACTCGCACTTACTACATAAATTCATACGAGTCCATAATTTAAAAGAACACAGAAGAACACAAGATTCCCGAGAAAAATTTAGTAGCGTACTCCAAGGAATTGCATGAAATCTAACGTCGAAGGAAGAGCGCGAATCTGCAGTCTGCGATTCTGTTTAGTGAAGCAGTTGCAGACGATATACCCTTATCATTACCGATACCGTTAGATAGTATAAACGATGTAAACATGTGCTACGCATCTACACAATAAAGTCGTTCCCATAACAAAATGTCACTTTATTTAGGACTTTTGAACAATCATCACCTTTTAGTGCCATTACTTCTTTTTTCTTGGTATCTCCTATTTTTGCAGGGCATCACTCACACGATCTTTTCAATTTAACATAACTGTGGAGCCTTCATTCCTGGCTGCAGCATATATATAAATATGCTCTACGTGCGTGCGCATTGTGTCAATAAAATCAGATGACTATTGAGAAGAGCCGGGCGTCCGTATGTGTCAAACATTTATTATCAGTCCTGACAATGGTCTATTAAATTAAAATAAAATCCGCCAAACGACCAGTCCTAATACCGGCCTCATGGTGATTTGGGATTAAGCAGTGACAAATAGGTATATATTCTGATTTCGCGCGGTAATACATAAACAAAGTGCATTTACAGAATAATCTTCATTACTGGGACATCTCCTATGGTATGTAATCTTTATATTATGTAGTTCGGCGACTATTACAAGTATCACTATGCTGAAGGTATTTCACCTTCAATGTCAGAAATGGGGCATTCGGTTAGCATGCAAGCATCAGCGATAGCTCCTGTTTTCCCGTTGCATTTTCGCAGATAGCAAGCATGTTTCTCCGTGTGTGCTGACGCTAAATGTAGGTAACGATTAGTCAGTAACAGCTGTATACGAGTATCATAAGATTTGAAAATAATTTTTGACGGGTACCTTGAGCGGAGACTCCAAACAACGTAGCAGCTTGTAGGACCATCAATGTGGCAAGACCAATAGTAATCGAAAAGCGCATCTTCCGTAAGTAGTGGTGGCAGGTTTATCAGGTTATATAGAGAGGCAAGTGCTTGTTGGATATATATGAAATAAAAGTCATCGTAGGCCATTTTATATGCTTCCATACGCCGAATGCTCGGGTGTAGCCGGTACGCAGGGGTTGCTCTATTTACGGAGGCATACGTGCGCCCCTATTCCTGAGCTGATGCAACTTTTTCACGCTACAGCAACTTACATATTCTATATAGGATGTCCCTGGTCTGGATCTCCCAGTACAAGAAGCCTTTACATATGCATGTGGCGAACCTTTGGCCCTTGTCGCCCTTAAAATCACTTTTGGCATTTTGAGCATATCCTTCACAAGTAATTTTTAAAAAATGACAGATGAGAACCTTTGGTTTACTTAGTTCTAATATAGAGGTGATGTGTACAGTTTTTCTGAACTATTATTGCGATCTGTGCGTTATAATCTTTCTTCTAATTTCTCGGGTTCTTGCAGTATACTGGTGAACTCTACTAGTCAGTTCTCCTCGCTCTGATAGTGGCTGCTGTTTTCCCGTAATTTGGGCCCTTACAGGCGCAGAGAATTCAATAGGTCTATAAGGGTTGAATCGACGAACGCTTACTGCAAACAATCTTTGCGCCCGCATACATGTACAACAAAATCTCCTACTTTTGCAGATCAGCGACTCATAAGAGAAGTCACATGCTCTATACATGGATTCCAAGCCTTTCAAAACTTATTTACGTGTTGCTTACGGATACTCTGAGAGCACCAAATCTATGTGAATATGCCGGCAGGGACGCTCGGTGCAGCAGGAGTACGGGTGCAGCTAAGCTAAAAACAAAATATGGGATGTGTACGTAGGTTCTCATGAACTGAATATTGAGCAAATAGTATAAGGTACTCCGTTCGATGGAGACTCAATACGTATGCCGTTCGCGGAAGGATATGTTATATTTCTTTGCAAAGATTTCTCGAAAACAGCCAAAATTTCCTGTTCGCGTAGTAGCGCTTCTGCGAACCACGAACGTCGTTACGCCTGATAATACAGTATATGTATGTAGCTCCTCATTTGGTTTTGGTGATCTGGTTTTCGTGACTGTAAACTTTTGTGAATGCAGAGGATAAATGCATCTAGTTAGCGGTGAGCGCCCTTAACTATTCGACGAAGGAATGCTCCCAGGCTAGAGGGTGTTTCTGCAGTACAGTATACTATATGTACTTTAGCGGATGCTCTGTGCCACTGCTGCCCTCCTGCGTCAGTTGTCTAGTGGTAAACATAGGGAGCAAGTCTGCATATGCCTTCGACGGTTTACGCCATTTTCCTCCTGCATCACTTGTTATGTAAGTAAATCCCCTGTTCTGGTCAGGAACATCTTACAGAGATGTACAGTCTGGCCTCTAAAACTTTTACGAAATATGTCAAAAAATCGGTTGTCTTGTTCGATGGATATCGTAGGTATCCATGATGATGGTGCCGAGAGCATCTGGTTCTCAGCAATTGGGTGCCTAAAAATGATTGGATTGTGTTTGAATTTAGGCAATGGCAATGGGCGACGTCCGTGCAACAAGCACAAAAGTCAGACTCCCACACAACTTTTACTCCAACTGATATACACTGACGGATGCCGAGATCTCTGCTACAGCAGTTTCGGAGGCTCGACGCCTATGCAAAACCGCTCGATGAAGTACGCATACGGACAAGCACAGGCGCGTATGGTAAGCAGGCCATTTCGAGTCTGTCCATTTCACTTCTCACTCACATGTCATCCACGACTCGAAGTTACGCTCCTGAGCGCCATTGCCATCATCACTCTTGTATGGTTCGAGATCTCGCGTTTTTTGCGTCCTACAATGGAACCCGAGATTGTTGTCGACGGCGGCAAAATGGTAATACATCTCTTTATTTTTCTTCTAGAAAGCCAACTCATTCTCCATCACACACACGACGTGCAGCAAAAATTACCTATACACTTCAACATCACGTTCCCTCACCTTCCGTGTTATTGTGAGTGTCATTCGAGATTTGTCTTGATATACGTAATACTCATCAGCATATAGTGCTTGGTATGGATTTAATGGATGAGAGCGGTGAGCACATCGCTGGCTACGATCACGACGTGTTTAAAGTGCGCCTCGACAAGGAGGGCAAGGAAATCGAACGTGAAAAGCAGACAGGTAACAGTCTTCTTGCTACCGGTCCATATCATCCTAACGCCTTCCTGAAATAATAGATTTGAGCAGTCCGATGAAGCAAAAGAGCGCTCCGGGTAGCTCAGAAACCGAGTACTGCGGACCGTGTTATGGCGCCAATCCGCGTGGCGAGGTCAGCCCGTGCTGCAACACATGTGATGAAGTGAAAAGGGCCTACACTGAGATGGGATGGGCTACGCCCAACGAGAAAGACATGGAGCAGTGCGTCCACGAACAAGCGTCGTCCCAGAGGCACGAAGGATGCAATATCCATGGCAACATCCTCGTCAGCAAAGTCCGCGGCAATTTCCACTTCTCGCCTGGAAATGCTTTTGCGTATGGTGGCCAGCACATCCACGATGTCCGATCCTACTTGACGACAGACCACGACTTTAGCCACGTCATCCATCAAATGCAATTTGGCGATCAAGAGGATCAGAAGCAAAAGGAACGGCTTGGCCTGGCCGATCCTCTCGATCATACACAGTGGGGCTCTGCGCAAGGTATATGCTAAAAAAGGCGATATGCATTATCGTATTACGTTATTTTGGCTCACCGCATTTCTCCAAATTAGTGTCGATGATGTATCAGTACTTCTTGAAGATCGTTCCGACCCAGTTTGATTACCTGAGTGGCCGGACTACACATGCATTCCAGTACTCGGCCAGTCGTCAAGAACGTGACTTGCAGCTGCAGCCCGGTGGAGGTCTTCCAGGTAGGGTGTAACATTCATGCCATTGTGGGCGGATATTTATTAATATATCATATTTATTTAGGTGTGTTTTTCATGCTTGACTTTTCACCGATGCTGGTGATTTACGCCGAGAGGCGCGCATCGCTCGCCAAGTTCTTGACAGGGCTGTGTGCGATAGTGGGTGGTATTTTTGCCGTAGCGAGCATGGTGGATGGAGTTCTCTACCGTGCCGGAGCGTCCAAGCAAAAGAAGGCAATTTGATGAACCCCCGCCGAGCCTAAAGTTTCCTTCCCTTTATCCTTTCTCTCCCCCTCCCCCCATTCGTCATTCTCTCTTTATACAATGCATCCTCTAGAGTTGGATGCCGCTTTGGACGGCACCTACACATACACGTTTTGGCTTGGCATTGGGATCTCATTGGTGACCAACTGGATTCAAGCATTTGCAATGGCGTTTCAGCGCAAGTCGCATATATTAAACGACCAAATATATCCTCGAGAGCAGCGGAGGCATGCGTTTAAACGGCCTCTCTGGGTAGCGAGTTTTGCAACGTTTCTGACGGCGAATATCATTGGATCGGTATTTTCAATCGGATACCTTCCCATAGTGATTCTGGCGCCGATTGGGGCTGTCAACCTCGTATTTAATGCTATCGCCGCACGTATTGTCCTTGGTGACCCTTTTACGACCCAGAGTATATGTGGTATGAGCTTATATCGTCCTATCACTCTTCCTTTCTGATAATTTTGTTGGGGCGGGGGCAGGAACACTGCTGATCGCCATGGGAGCACTCCTCGTTGGCATGTTTGGTGTCATCCAGGAGCCAAACCATAGTCTGGATGACCTCGTCGAGTTGTACAAGAAGCCAGCCTTCATTGCCTATTTCAGCATCCTCGAGACATGTATTTTTGTCACCATGGTCGTCACGCATTACCTCGAGCATGTCTACGAACGAATCCAAAACCCAGAGGACAAGTTATTTGCCTGGATAGATGCACCTCGTTTGAAGACCTACATTGGGATCAGGTAAGAAAGAAGAGTGCACATATAAAATAAGGCTCATCATTGTGTTTTATATAGCTTTGGCGTATTGAGTGGGAATATCAGTAGTCAAAGCTTGCTGTTTGCCAAAAGCGGTCTGGAGCTATTCATTCTCACGATTATTTACGGACAAAACCAGCTGGACCATGTGCTGACCTGGCTACTTGTGGGGATGATGATAATCACGGCTGCACTGCAGGTAAATGACACGACGAAAACGCATAAAGGAAAGAGAGGAGTCGATGGAAGGGGTATACTAATGAAAATATTATATTATATTCATACAGCTATATTACCTGAACAAGGGGCTGCGGCTGTGCGACACGGTGATTCTTATTCCGCTGTCATTCTGTGCGTTCAATGTGTCGTGTCTCTTCAACGGCCTGATCTACTATAATCAGTGGGATCGGCTCCGATGGTGGCAGCTTGTATGCGTCTTTTTAGGCGTCATATTGACAATAGGAGGCGTGCTGTGTCTGTCGTGGCGCAGAGGAGCCCACCCGGCAAGCACGCAAGAGGAGACAGTGGCTCAACATACACAAAGTGCTGCTATTGGCGAAGACGACGAGGAGGACCAACAAGCGGAGGAGTCCGCGTCTGAAACATCGCCGCTCTTGTTATAGTCGTCGTCACAACAACATTTTCACACCGCACCCATTCATATTCTTTCTTTTTTTTTTCCTTTCCCATTTTTTCTTCTTTTTCTCTTATCTTCTCTTCTTCTTTACCTACAATAAGAACAAAAGAGAGTGCGATCTCATATACACAACGTAATTTTTTCTGCGTTACCTTCTATTCTACTCCTTTTCTGATTGTTGTCTTCTTATTATAGAATACAAATGTCAGCAACAGGATCGCGCTCAGCACAATCAAAAGGTGGTTCGAGATCCTCTGGCTCCGAACAAAATGATCTGAAGCAACTCAAATCTAAATACGGCTCCAAGCTTGCGACACTCAAAGAACTTTTTGTCGATTGGACCGATGACGACTTGTTATTTGCCATTCAAGATGCAGATGGCGATCTCGAGCTGGCTGTTGATCGGATTAGTGAGGGTAAGCGACTCTTGTAATCTCGCTATGGATTGGTTTGGGCTGACAATCAATAGGACACGTCTTCCAATGGGGCCAAGTGCAAAGTAAAAAGACCAAAAAGGAGGCGGCACAGAAAGCCAAGGCAACAGTACCCCCACCGCCTGCACCTGCCAACACATACCGTTCTGAACGCTCACAGCCCTCCAACAGGGGCAACCACGACCGGCCGAAACGAGGTAAGCTTCTTGACGCGTATGGGATCTGCATCAACAATACATATTAAACCTTGTCTTCTCTTTTGCAGGAGGAGCAGCAGCAGCACCTCGTCGTGGACAAAAACCGACTTCTAGCGGAGTCCCCACCGCGTCATGGGGCCAGTCCAAGCCTACATCTTCTACCACTTCGACAAACACAGCAGACGCTGGTGGCTCCTGGGCCAATATCGCATCCAAGCCATCCACAGCCGCAGACGACACTTCGGCTTCCGCCGCGCCTTCCTCTAATGACGATGCTTGGAATGCCCCATCCACCACCGCCACCGCCGCCAATGACGGCTGGGGCTCTTCGAATGAAACTCCCTCCTCCTCCGCACCGGCTCCCTCATCTTCTTCAAACACTGCCTCAGCACCTGCTGCTTCTACCTCCACCAGCGAGCCCAAGTCTTGGGCAAGTCTCCTAAAGTAAGTTATCCCCCCCCCTCCGAAATAGTCAATTTGCAGAGAACACGTGTTCACACGCACCTGTTAGGACCCAACCAAAGCCAGAACCCGAAAAAGAACCTGCCAAAGAACCCGAGCAAGCACCCAAGGAAGAAGAAGCGCCTGCCACAGATGGCTGGGACGCGCCCGTCAACACATCCGCACCCGCCACCGACGGCTGGGGCGACGCCGTCCCCGAGCCGGAAAACACAACCTCCACTACTGAACCTGAATCCGAACCCGCCAAAGAACAAGAAGAGAAGCCCAAGGCAGAAGAGAAGAACGCTGCTGATGAAACTCCTGTTGCTGCCACGAAGAAGCCTTCGGCTGGCCGCCGTCTTATGCAGGACACCCCCGTTGTTTTGCCCAACAGCAGTGCTGCGCTCGCTTCCGTCGGTGTCAAGTTTGGCAGCCTGAGCTTGGATGATGAGTCTGCCGACGTCACTGTCGAGTCGACCGAGGTGCGTACCGAATCTGCTGATGTTTTCAAGCAGCCCGAGAGCCAGCCTGCTGCTCAACCCCAACCCCAGCAGCAGCAGCAGCAACAACAGCAACAGCAACAGCCAAACCAACCTCCTCAGCAGCTTCCGCAACCCCAGCAGCAACAGCAGCAGCAGCAGCTCTTTGGTATGGATCAACTCGCGGCTGGCTATGGTTCCTATCCTCCTGCCCAGCCTCCCACTGGTGTCTCTGGTTTTGGTGTCAGCCCTATGGGCTCGCTTCCTGACTACGGTGTCTATGGCACTGAGGCCCAGCGCGCGGCTGCGGCCATGGGCTACTATGATCCCGCTGCGTTCCATTCGCCCTCTGTCTCGTCCGCGTATCCTCCCCGCGACAAGCACACCCAGGACGCCGGTGCCTCGTCTGCGGCGCCCGCCGCGCCCGGCATCCAGCAGCATCAGATGTACCCTGCCAACATGCCCTACTACCCTTACTACTACATGCCCAACCAGTTTGGTGGCTATCAGCAGTCCTATGCGCAGCCCTTCTTGAACAAAAATATGTACCCCAACATGTATCAAGCCGGTGGTAAGCCTGCTACGAACAACACGACCACGTCGCCCTACAGCAGCGGTTCGCCGTACTCGCAGAACATTTACAGCCAGTCCATGAACGGTTACGACGACCTCCAGCATTTGGGTGGCATGGGTAGCCTGCACGACTACCAGAAGCCGTATCAGCAGGGCCAGCAAGGTCAGCAGCCCCAGCAGCAGAACCTGCCTGGTTTCTTGGGAAGTGGTAACCTTGGACAGCAGCCTGGTCAGCCTTCGGCGCAATCGCCTGCGCAGCAGCAACAGCAGCCTTCCAACCCGCAGGCGGGTGCTAGTGCCGAGGCCAAGGGCAACCCCCAGCAGCAGCCTCATCAGCAGCAGCCCCACCAGCCGCCAAACAACTACTTTGGTCACTCTTTCCCGTACCAGCAGCACTACCCGCAGCACTTTGCGCAGTACCACCAGCAGCAGCCTATGCACCAGCAGTCCCAGCAGTCCCAGCAGCAGCCCTCGCCCATGGCGCGCCAGCAGCCCTACTGGAGTCAATAAACACAAACAAGGCAGACACTCCATGACAAGAAAAAGCTAATCCCATTCTATATTTCTTTTCTTGCTTTTTTGCCCACACATCCGCAAGTAGCATTCTTCCCTCTCTGTCCAACTTCCTCTGTCTCCCCTCTTTCTTTTTCTTCTGTATTTATCGTTTTTTGTGCTTTTCTTTGTTCATACTGCGGCGTAAAAACGGAACCTTTCAACCCAATAAAAGGTTTCCCTCTGAACACAAACACACGTACATACGCGCATACACATCATTCTTTCCAAGAAAGAAGAAAAAAGGGTGACTTGTTTCAGATTTCGTCAGTGCTAATGCGAACGGGGAGATGGGGCATGAAAGCGGGGGATGGATGCATGCTGGTCGCTGTGGTAAAGGAAGAAGACGGGCTTGAGTAGGGGATGAAGGACGTCGCGTGTTGCATGATCACCCAGCTGCCATTATACTCTCTGCATTCGAGAGGTGGTGCGGCAGCGCTGAGGATATCGCGTACGTCAACGTGATCGCCATAGAGCTCCATAAGCATGCGCTGCATCTGATCCAGAAGGTAAAATGGACGCCGAAGGAGTGTATCAAGTCTGGCATAAGCAGCCTTCAACTTCTCCAGTAGTCTTGCATGGTGCTGTTCACGTCGATCAGGCTATTTCCCCGTTTGGTTAGCACCCCAGAGCTTAATGAGCACGTTCATTATATACACTCACCAAGACGTCACCAAAGAGTCGGCCGTGAATGTCCTCAGATAACACGGCGGACGCCGTCCAGCCATTCGTCCAATGTGAACTGGACGTGTTGGGCTGTGGATTCCGCAGTGCGGTGATCCCTGGCTGTGCTGGTGAGTGCATGGCTGTACAACCTATAACATGTTATACCATCGTATCTTGATGCGTCTCATTCCCATACCATGACTTCGGCCAAAGAGAAAATTCGAAAAGAGAGACCGCTCGTCATCCGTTTCGGTCGGAGGCGGAGGTGGAGGCGGAGGCGGTGGATGGACAGCTGCTACTTTGGAGGAGGATACGAGACGACCATTGGGTAACTGACCGATGGGCGTGGGGCGGGTAACAGTTTTGGAGCGATCTATAGGGCAAAATGGGTAAGCCAATGTCAAATCCGGGTCGACAAAACTGACCTGACGGATCCAGGGTATGAGACGAGGAGACAATTGAAGAGGTATGCGGTGAGACGGTAGAAGAAGAGGGCGCTGTAGGCACAGAGTCGGTCGACAGGGATCGCTGCTTGGAAGACTTGCACTCCTTTTCCCACTGCTCCTTGCGTTCCTTGAGGGCCCGGTCGCGTCGTTCCATTTCTTCCTTGAATTCACGCTCGCGCCGTGCCTTTTCGACCTCAATCGCTTGCTTACGCCGTTCGAGCTCCTCTTGCTCTAAACGGGCAGCGCGCTCAGCCTTTTCCCGTTCTTTCTCTTGGCGTTCTTCCTCGAGAAGACGCTCGCGCTCTTCCTTTAGACGCTGCTTGCGCTGCTCTTCACGGCGTAACCGTTCCTCTTCCTTTTGCCGGCGTTCCTCTTCGCGTCGGAGCCGCTCTTGCTCGCGTTTTTGCCGTTCTTGCTCCTGCTTTTCGAGCTGCGCTTGGCGTTGCGCTTCTTCCTCAGCCTTGCGCTTGGCTTCACGTGCGATGCGCTCTTCCTCCTTTTGCTTCTTGAGTTGGCTGTCGTAGAAAAAAGCAAGGTGAGCCGATCAAGACAACTCCTGACTCCCCCGTCTTCATGCATGCATACCGTTTCTTGTCTTTTTTCTTTTCCCGCTCTTTTTGCTTCTTGAGCTCGCGCTCCTGCTGCAGCTTCTCTTCTTCCTCAAGCTCCTGAATCAGGCGCAGTTGGCGTTCGTGTGCAACCTTTTCCCGATAGGCGGCCAGGACGCGCTGCTCAAACATGCGTGCAGCAAAGATCTGAAACATGCGGCGGCCCTCTTCCATGCGTTGTTCCTCGGTCCGGCTGTCCTGGTCGTGGTTCAGCACCGAAACTCTCGCATGCATGGTTGATAGGCATGGCTGACTTACTTGGCCCGACTTGGTCTCGTCATAGGATTCATCGTCGTCGTCTTCGTCTTCGAAATAGTCGTCCTGGGTCTGCTCCAGGCTGATCTCTTCCTCTTTCTTGATGCGCTTCTCGGCGAGGCGTTCCATCATGTCCAGGAACTTGCGGCCGTCGTTCTTGAGCAGGTCGTCTGCGACAGTGAGTATACCACCTAGATAGATTGCGATGAGATGATAAGACCCATGTTTGGGCTCGGGGTACGGATAAATGAGTGTGGCTGACCTTTGACCGTCAGACTGTTGCCAAAGTTGAAGTGGTCTGTACCTCTTTTTCGAGTGGAGCGCTGCTGATCGGTCACAGCAGGATCTGCGCTGTCGTCAAAATCAGAAAGCTCGCTATCCGAATGGAAGTCAAAAAGACCATCTTCATCTGCCGCTGCTGCCGCTGCCGCTGCAGCTGCACTGGGCATTTCTGTCTTTCTGAGTTTTTGATAGTCGATCGCAGGATGCTGATGCTGGTGGTTCGCGAAATGCTCGAGCTCTTCGTAATAAGCGTCGTATAAAACTTCGAGTTCGTCCTCAATGGCGGTTCTGCACATATTGTAAATAAATTGGTTGGGTTGCACGGCGGTATAAAGCAAAATAGTAAAGAAAAAAAGGAGAAGCACAGGAAGCTCACAAAGAGAAGGAAGGCAAACGGAAGAAGAAGCGTAATGAAAAATGAACAAAAGAAAGAGTTCCTACCGCTTCTTGCCACAGACCGTACAATTACAGCTATGGCGTTGCTGTTCCTTCATTTTCCGCAGGACAGCTTCCTTTTCGATTTTGACAAGGGATCGACGGTCTTCCTCACCGAGCTCAAGCCAGAACTCGCGTATTTTCTGACGCTCTTGGGTAGTCGATGTGCTTGACCAGAACTCGTCTTTGGATTTGGCCTGGACGAGATCAGTTGAGGAATAAGCGTCGTGGCTATGGCTGTGGTTGTGGTGTCGGTGATGGTTATGGTGGTGGTTGTGTTCTAACCAGGTCGGTGTGGTATGTCGTCTGCCCATCGTCGACGTGTGAGAGGCCGAATGGCTGTGTGGACACTCTTCGGGAGGAGGAGGCGTAGACGCTCCGCTGTTTTTTGTGCTCGACGTTGACGTACTCGTCGTCTTTTTCATTAGCTTCTTGCGATTCTTTGTCTCTGGCGACGTCGCAGCGCGAGCGTTAGACGGGCGTGTCATTCGGCAGGACAATGATTAGGCTGTCGGTATAGGGAAACGACGAATGGTCAAGATAAAGAGGAGGGTGGTCGAGTCAATGAGATCAAACGAACAGAACTAAATTAAGACTAATGCAGTCAGCCCCAGCTTCTTGTCCTTGTACTTTGTAAAGTGAGGTGTTGTTATGGTCTGGGTGCAATATTCGTATAAGGTCTTCAGGAACTTGAAATCAGCATAGCTGTACATGTTGACAGGTTCCACAATTTACCCAGTTGCTCAAGGATAACTCTGCCAATCTTGATAATTCTCACACCAATAAAGTGAGTCTTGTCTTTAGTGTTCTTAAAGGACGACAAAAGAAAGAGAAAGAAAGAGACACCCTCTCAAGCAAAGTGCAGAGAGAAACTATTGCAAGTGTGGTTCCAAGGAAGGTAACTTTGAATGTCCGACTATGAAACCTCATTTCACCCCAGGCAGTTGCTCAGGATCCATGCGTGCACACTACATAAAGCATTGCATTTTTGGAAGCCCATCATCAGCATTTATTCTTGTGCATTGTATTAGGCGATAAGAATATCCTCGCCACATAGACACTTTGTATGATGTCTGACACACACCCAGCAAGTGATAGAGATCTTTGTGTAGCGTGTGAATAAATAGAAGACCCAAAAAAAAACTGTGTAAAGGGAATAAGTGTATAACATTGCATTTATCATTTTATAAATGATCACCTTGACACCATGGTACTCTTTTCATAGGAGCCCTTTGCAAATTTCATAGGGGTCTCCCTATCATTTCACTACATATCCTCTTATCATCCCTTTGGTATTGCTTATGCTTTATTGCTGGTGAATTCCTTCCTTATCGTCCGAGTGTAACTGTTGACCCTTGCTCGAGTCTGAGCTGTGCACCATATGCTGCATTGCCTACTTTGACTTCTCTTTTGGTGGATTACCGGCAGAACGAATCCGAAAGTCAAGCTGTAACTGCCGTCGGGTTGAATGGTATATATCATAAAAGTTATTTGCCTTCACTCTACAAGGACTCCTCAACATTGAACAGGTCTTTACTAGCACGTGACTCGTCAGCTCGTGCATAAGTAGTACTCGGTTGTGCGACAGTGATGTATATCTGGATAGTCATAGTTAGGTAAACAGAGTATTTGCATGAATTCTCTGAATCGTTGTCCATTTGTTTGCTTGATAGAAAGGGAAAAAGCTGGAAAAAGCAAGATGTATTTTCACGAAACATTTTCTTTTTACTTGCTTTCTTTTATCCTAAAGTTGCATGCTTCTAGAATGGCGACTCTCCGGGCTTCATTATGGCTACTTTTTTGTGTTCTTTTGTGTGCCCAAATAAGCAGCTGTGATCGTCACCAGACTGTTCATGAGCGTTTAGGCGTTGACCAAGGCTATGATACCAACCTCGGCAACGACACACCCTTTGGTACACATAGAGACATATAATTGCGTGACGTATGCTAATACTGCTAATATCGAATGACAGGCTATATATATCGCATGGATACATCGCATCGCCATTATGGGCCCGACCAACCCATTCACCAACATTTTCCCGCAGCAGAGGCTGGCAACAGCGCAGAGCAGCATACTTTTCCCAGATATGCCATGATGGTCTTGTCCAACGCGACTTATGTCGGAGCCGATAAACCGCTGTGGTTTGAAGGCTACGTGAGCGAGGATACAGCGCAGCGGTTCAAAGAATCCTCATTGGAGGGAACGGTCGTACGTTTTCGATTTGGCACGTTTAGCTTTGATCACCTGGCCCATGCATGGTTTTCTCGCTTCCTGAGCGGATCCACTGAAGCGTATCCACAGGCTTCGACTATTGTCGGTCGTGTACATCACCTTTCTCTGTCGCACGACTGCCATGCTACATCGAAGCGCCTGGTGTCTCTTCAGCTCGAGCCGCTCGAAGATGTGCTTCAAACGCTGACGCTCGCCCGCAATGCCGAAAATCCACCCATGACGCTCTATTGGGGTCCAGAGCCAGGCAAGAACTCCAAACATGGCCCATCCTTTGCGCAGGACGCTTTCCAGCAGGTCATCTCCAATGATATGTTACTCTGATAGATAGTGGTGGACTGTCACTGGAATCCACTTCCCCCAAGATATATGAACGTACGTAACGAGCGATTACTCTGTCACTATCCTATAAAAAAAAATAAAACATGCAAGTTAAATGAAATACCGGTGGGAGCATCCATTAATTTGTGACGAGTAGCCTTGAATATTGAGCTAAGAGGCTCACGTGTAGAAGAGATGAAATGAGAAAGAAGAAAAAGGAAGTACACCATATCTAGATTATTATTGGACGGGTATTCAAGGTGCCGGGAGCGGAAATATCGGGCAGTAATGCACGCTCGTCCGGAAGTGGAAATGAAAGAATCGAGACAACCTGTTCTCGCTCGGCGCTTGTGGCTTTTTGATACTCCACCCGACCGCCCTTCTGCTCTTCTTTTTCACTGTATCGTCTTTTGATATGGCCACTGTTAATACGAGTGCAGCTGTCCCCAATATCGAAGTCCAACCGGCTTCGCCTCGGGAGAGTGTTCACCATATTCACATTAACCATGCTGACAAGTCGCAAGCCATGACTCAGCAACAGCAACCACAACAACAATCGCAACCTCAGCAGCAGCGTTCACGCCCGCGCACCTTGTCCATCTCGAATCTGGTGGGTAAAGCACGACGGGCTTACTCTGTCTCGTCAGCCTATCCGCCTAAAATGATTCACCCGTCTTTGGTCCCTGCCTCGCTTCAACCTCCTGCTGAATCTCCAGTCGACGGCGATGTCTGGTTCCGTCCAAAGAATGTCACGCCCGCCCAACGACGCAACTCTGTTGCAGCTGCTCACAGAAAATACGAGGATTTTGAGCAAAAGATGGAAGCCGCGCCTCTGCTTATTCTGGTCTCGACTTATCTCAACTATTTTGTTCTCATCCTTCTCGGCCATTTGCGCGATATTATCGGCAAAGTCTTCAAGCGCAAAGAGTACGCTCATCTGCGTATTAACCAGGTATGCTATTGATTACTCTATAGATTTCATTTCTCTTATGGTTATATGCAGGGTTATGCTCCCATTGTGTCCGACTTTGACTCCTTTTACACTCGACGGATGTACATGCGTATTCGGTATGTAAAGATACTCAGACACCAGCTTGCGCTCTAATTGAATAATCTTTTGATAGCGATTGCTGGAACCGACCTATCACTGGTGTCCCCACACGCAAAACTACCGTGCTTGAGCGCGCGACGGATGATTTTAATCGCACTTTCAAGTAAGATGAACGAGAAAGAAGGGGGAAAAAAAAGGCATATGGGCTGACATACCTCTGTGTGTTTTAGGTTGACGGGCCGCAAAATCGAGGCACTCAATTTTGCGTCGTACAATTACCTGGGATTTGCCCAATCAAAGGGTCCTTGCGCCGACGCTGTGGAAGAAACTGTTCGCCAATATGGCATCACTGCAGCCAGCTCCCGTGCCGAGACCGGTACTCTCGACTTGCATCGTGCGCTTGAGCAGAAAGTGGCGGCCTACGTCGGCAAGGAAGATGCCATTGTCGTCTCGATGGGTTTTGCCACCAACTCGACGACGATCCCCGCCCTGGTCGGAAAGGTAAAAATCATAATCGATGTTCTCTTCTGTAATACCTGACTGACACATAAACTTTGCCCAGGGGTGCTTGATCATCAGCGATGAATTGAACCACAGCTCGATTGTTTTCGGTGCCCGTCTCTCTGGTGCCTCCATTCGCGTCTTCAAGCATAACAACATGGGTGACCTGCGCATGCTGCTCCGTGAGGTCATTTCCCAGGGTCAACCACGCACCCATCGGCCGTGGAAAAAGATCCTTGTGGTTGTCGAAGGCTTGTATTCTATGGAAGGCTCCGTTGTGAACTTGCCTGAGCTGATCAAACTCAAGCGGGAATATAAAGTAAGTAGAATTGAATGTACTTGTCGCGCGAAAAGAAGGTTTTGTCTGACGCGGGTTTGACTTGTGAATAGTTTAACCTCTATGTCGATGAGGCTCATTCCATCGGTGCACTTGGTGAACACGGCGCAGGCGTATGCGACTTTTATGGTATGTTTGGCAACGGCCGATCAAAGGTCAGATGAGGTCATGCATGCTAACATTGAGAGTTTCAGGTGTGAGCCCGAGCCACGTGGACGTCCTCATGGGAACGTTTACCAAGTCCTTTGGTGCTGCCGGTGGCTACATTGCTGCTGACAGGGTAATTCATAGCAGTCATGAATTGCTTCCATATTCACACTTATGATTTTACTACTAGACTGTCATTAACCATCTGCGCCTCAAGAACCATTCTTTCATCTATGCTGAGTCTATGACGCCACTGGTTACGCAACAGGTCATAACGAGCATGAGCATAATTAGGTATATGCAATCTGCAGGTTTTGCAGCTTTGTGCACCGTCAAAACTGACATGTCGATCTAGGGGCGAAGACGGGTCTGACGATGGTCAGAAGCGAATCCAGCAGCTGGCGGACAATGCACGCTACTTTGCCGCTCGACTCCGCCAGATGGGCTTCATCGTTTACGGCGATGAAGGCAGTCCTGTGGTACCATTGCTACTCTTCAACCCAGCCAAGATTTCGTAAGCATATCAAAAAAAAGTTCTCCCTTTAGCCTTGAACTCATCCTGACTGTAATAGTGGATTTTCACGCGAGATGCTCAAACGTGACATTGCCATTTGCGTGGTCGGATACCCAGCAACCCCTATTATCAGCTCGCGTGCGCGTTTCTGTGTCTCGGCTGCGCATACACGCGAGGACCTTGGTAAGAAAAGAGAAAAGAGACGATCGAGTGTAATTATTGACATTTTGGTATAGACCATGCGCTCGAGCAAATTAGCGAAGTGGGCGACCTGCTGATGCTCAAGTTTAAGGCACAATAATGGCCGTGTTTGTTTCTCTACTACCTTTTTAACGTATTACGCCTTCATGTATTTCCCGTCCTCCCTGAACTCTTCAATCCCTCCTCCTACCCATTTGTACATCGATATCTTTTTCTTTTCTTTGTTTGCACATTGTAGAGCACTTCCACCAATTATTTTCTGCATAAATTACTTATTACCCGTTGTTACTTATTATCCGTTGTTGGTTTTAAGCTCACGATGCATATCCACCTGCAGGTGGCTGTCTGAGTGATAAATGCTGTTCCGCGCGCGTGCGAGCTGTGGTGATCGCGCGAAATGCATACTACAGTTGATCAACAACACCCCGCGCACGCGCACGCAGCGGTCCTTGAAGTGTTTCGCGCGAAAGGAAGACCCCCTCTCCTTGGAAGATCCGTTACCCAGAGAAATATACCCTTAATTTCCGTATCCCATCATGCGCAGGTGGTTACAACGTAAGTGTTTGAATTCCCCTTTCGTCTTGTAAATTGAACAGAAGAAAAAAGAAGAAATAAAGACAAATAAAGTAATAAGAAAGCTCAGCGTCAGAAAAAAAAATCCAGTTAACTGGTAGGGCTGATGATTGCTGTGGCGGTCCTGTGCGTCTTACCTAGTATGGTGTGTTACACCAACGTAAGTCAGTTTTCGGCCGACCTTCGCGCGACGAGATAGCCGGAAGGGGACCAGGAGCGAGACTCTCGCGCGGTGCGCGCGCGAAAACAGCGGAGGGAAAGGGGCGAGGTATTTTGCGTGTGTACATTTGTATACAAGTCTTTGTCCTTCCGACTGCTTTTACTGCTCTTGTTACCGTTGTTGTAGACGGGACTTGGCTCGTCCAACTCGTAAAAAGTTTAACGGAACGGTCTAGGATAAAATTCAAACTTGATTTCCTCTTTTCTTTCCTTTTTACTATACCCTTTCTCTCTCTTACGTTTCTTCTTTGTTCCCTTCTATCCCATCGCTTCATTCCTTTTTTTTTTTTACCAATGACACTGTGTACCATGACGCCGTCCTACATATCATCTACGACGCCCGAGGTAGAGCTACGAAAACGGATAAGGGAAATCCAAGACGACGGCGCGCTCGAACCGGCAGAAAAGGCACGGAGGATACAGCGACTCATGAGTGGCGGTCATGCCAACTCGCGCTTTCAGCCCTCAGATAGACAAAGTGTCCAGGACGTAAACGCGCCCACATACCATGTATGAAAAATAATTTATCTTCATTAGAGAAAAATGCGTCTGACTATTGACCTCTATACAGAATGAAAAGCAGAAAATCCTGGGCTGTGAACACTATCAGCGTAAGGTCAAACTCCAGGCAAATTGCTGCGGCGAGATCTTTCCTTGTCGGTTTTGCCATGACCACGTATCTCATCACAGCATGGTACGCAGCGAGACAAAAAATATGAAATGCATGCTCTGTGGCGTCTTGCAGCCTGCAGCACAAAGCTGTCGTGAATGCAAGCAAGTCCTCGCACGCTATTACTGCGATCTATGCAAGCTGTGGGATGACGACCCAACCAAGACGAGCTATCACTGCGACAAGTGTGGGCTCTGTCGGAGCGGGCGAGGGCTCGGTGATGACTACTTTCATTGCGACACGTGTAATGTCTGTCTATCCATCAACATGAAAAACAACCACCGCTGTATCGAACGTAGCCTGGACAATGACTGTCCCATTTGCGGCGAGTACTTGTTCACGAGTACGACCCGATCCTACTTCATGGTAAGTCTATTTTTATTGCACAACCTATAGTTCAAGACACATGATCTCACATCTGTACACAATAGCCCTGCGGCCATTCCATCCACGTTCCTTGCTACATAGCTCACCGAGAAACGTCCTACCAGTGCCCGACCTGTCTAAAATCGCTAGGCAACATGACGGCGTACTTTGAGCGAGTCGATCAGGATGTCATGCAGCAGCCTATGCCACCTGAATACCAATACCATATATCCCATATCTTTTGCAACGACTGTGAAACACGCTCACGCACCAAATACCACTTTTTTCATCATAAATGTCATCACTGTAGTAGCTATAATACCTCTGTCCTTCAAACAGAAATCATCAACCCGTAAAAGCTTCATCCTTGTACGCACACACATATGCATATACGCACACACGCACACACACACAAGCACATACAAAGGCAATAAAGACTGTATATATATATGCTTGAACGTAACATAACAGATGGATTAAATAGGGTGAGCCCGTTAGGTGGTCTTTTCTTTCACCAGGACGGCTTGTATCTCCTTTTGAACTCGAGGGATAAGGTATAAAGCGCCAACGACAAGGAGAGCAGCGATAATAAGTACGATCTTATAGACTTGATGGAAAAGGAAGCCAAGATAGAGGTTTTCTAGCACTATAAAAGAAGGAGTAAAACGATGAGTGGCATATCCTCGTGCATTTGGTGAAACCATTACCAAGGTTGTAACTAACTGGTGCATGCTCTCTGCCTGGCACATGCGATACGCCAGCATAGGCCGATTGGATCCGTACCATCCATGCTACTGTGCCATCCTCCCCTTCTCTGCAAGTATCCAGCAAATCGAGGCTAAAATCGGTAGGCCACTACAAAATGAACGGATAGGTACACATGCTTTTCGATTGATATCAATACTTACTGAAGCAGAATAAGACACGCGTAGCTCATAGCTTGAGCCTGGGTGCAGACCCGACAAAGCGTAATATTGCTCTTCTTCAGGGACAATCGCACGCGTCAGTTGAGAGAATGGCGGTGAAAGGGATGACGCTTTATGGAAGCCCATGTCCGACGATTGTCCACACCATTCGGCTCGGAACATGAGCTTTTCCGTATTCGCCTGCACAAGAACAAGTATTACACATTGAAGAAACAGCAGCAGTAAAGTCTGTCTCATCATTAGAGTATATAAGATGTGTGGAAATGAAGCACAGGTGATAAGGTAAGGTGGCTTGTGTCTTTAGAATAGAACATAATAGAATTGCGCGATCATAAGAGAAGGGTGTATTTACAGTCAACAACGATGAAGAGGAGAGTGTGCATGTGTGTATGAATTCAAAAGAGATGGAGACGTCCGAATTATTTCTTCATTTTAGTCTCGTTGAACAGGACATGCTGCTTGACTATGGAAAGTTGTCAATGGTCGAGTTTATGAATATTTCCATTTATAACCTACCCATAGGATCGTACTTCATCATGGACAGCTTGGGGTTAGCTCTCGGGCGAGCTTTAATGTAGTTGTAACCCGTGCCCGCGGTCGAGAGCATTTTGACGAGGATCACTCTGGCCTTCGCTTTCTTAGCCATCCTTGTTCGAAAAGAAACAAAAATTCCAGCCCTGAATAACTCGACCTGTCAATTCAATTCTGAGTTTGCAAGTCACATCCTTGCTCAATGCAAGGTACGTAAAACAATCTATGAGTGCATGACGAGACATAAAGGAAAATAATATATGTTTGGTCACTGGGCATATATATACAATACTGTCTAATATGTGCCATTGCTCTGCTCTCAAACACTAGGTTAGTCCGAAAAGCTTTAGAGTGAGCTCAACCGGCAAATACAGAAAAGAAAAAGCACTGTGGACGACAGTATTAAGTACGGATTGTGTACTATCACTCGGGCGACTTTCTTCCGCTCTCATAGTATGGTCTTGATGTAGAGGAGTATAGGTGCCTGTTGCTTGTTTACATATCATGAAAAATCCCCGATGTTGACCTTGTATTTTCCGTGATATTAACGCATTGTATCCACTGAAGCAGTTAGGAATATGCAGACATCATTGAAAACATGTCTGCTGACATTTCCATTTTTCATTCCTTTGTTAGCATTCTTCATTGAAAGCCACAATATAGTTCATCAGTGCCAAAAAATCCGCTGCAGATGGTACAGTGGGCCGGGCAGCTGAAAGCTGCATCCTCACTTATCAAAGATGGTGTTGAAGAGCAGCAAGTAAATTACTACAAGAAACGTAAAAAATCAAGTCGAAAAAGCAAATCCCAGGAATGCTTGAAGATCCGAGGGAGAGCTGCTGGGAAAAAGAGCCGATTGGCATGGATAGGTTGCCAATGAAAGACAGCCTGGTTTGAAATCGTGATATAAAAATCTAAAGTAGTTGGTTTGCCTTGTGTGCGACCTTATATCTCAAATCCTATTATACGATATTGTCCCTAAGCCCGACACCCTTCCCATTCCCTCTTACCTGTCCAATATATCATAAGCACCTATGCGCTCCACCTACTTCTATTCCGCTCTTGCCGTCGTCGTTGTCGCTCTCGCACAGGCTGAGGCCAAGACAGGTAAATACTAAAAGAAGATTGGATAAGAGAAAAACGAATACTAAATACCCCAATCCAGTCACCGAGTTCAAGACTATCACGACCACCATGTGGAAGGATAGCCCTGAACCCACCCACCACACCAGCAAGCCCGACATGAATGAGAAGCCTGACATGAGCGAAAAGTCCGAACCCCACAGCACTGACGATGGCCACAAGTTCACGCTCACCAGCACACACGGCCTGGACAACGGCGGGCCCAAGGCCGAGCCCACTCGTCACAGCGAGGTTCATGAATCGAGCGCTCTTCCGACAGCCGGTGTTCCTTCAGACGCTCTTCCTGCCGACAAGCCTCACCACAGTTCGGACATGTCACTCCCCTCCGCCTCCACTGGCCTTAAGCCTACCACTACTCCCGCCCCTCCTCCGGGTACCGCTATTAAAGCCTCTCACAGCGGCTCGGTTGCGCATAGCAGTGGTACTGGCTTCACCTTTAGCCCCATCACGCTTGCCCCCGAAAGCAGCCACTCCGGTCACGCCTCTACTCTTCATGAGCTGACTGCTAAGGTCTCTGGTCACCAGGCCTCTGCTTCGGCTTCCTCCTCCGAGTCGGCCGCGTCGGGTATGTCCGTCTCTGTTGGCACCCTGCTCTCTATGACCATCGTAGGCGCAATCGCCAATACCCTCCTCCAGTTGTAAAAACGAAACAAAATTCAACACCATGAAAAAAGCGTATACACACTCACTACCACCACAATAACCGAAAATGACAAGTTTATTATGATCTTGTGCGTCCACTATGAGGCACGACACAGTATATAGCATATATCATTGTTGCCATGTCAACATATTTTTACTCAATTTCACTCTCCCTCGCAAAAATTCGCAAAAAGATAAAAAAAAAAAGAAATACAACTCGACCTCTTCTACTTTTTATACGCATCTTGTGAAATGTGGGCTCCTAATACGAGTTTCACGCCCATTCGCTCGGGTTCTATGCAGCATACATTAGTATCACGAGAAAAGTGTGTATTAACGTTAACAAAACGAAACAGCTTATCTGCATCTTTGCAAACAGAGTTCCTGTATACGACAAGTCGCTTCATAAAAATCCACTTCTTGACAACACCGATCAATGGCTTGCCGAAGAGGAAGCCCTACTAGAAGAGCAGGCCTATACAGTTCCATCGAATATTTGTGGTCGTGGACACAAAGACGACTTACCCACTACCATCGTGTCGATCGATGACCACCACAGCCGTCTTGGCTTGCGCTCCACATCCGAGATACGTACGCAATCATAGCGAAAGCGATGGCAGCAAAATGGCTCACGCGTATGCTGTAGCGGCCCCGTACAATAGCATATTCAAACATTCAGCTTTTAACGCCATGCAATCAGCGTGCCTTGATAAGGTAGGGTCGGCCGCCAATGTTGTCATTGATGTTAACAAATCATTTTTATGCATGAAGATCTTCAATGCCGATGACAATATTGCTGTATCTGGTAAGACAAATCTGCTCTCTGCCTTAGCATTGAGAAGCCTATCTTTGTGAACAGCTCCCACCGGATGTGGCAAGACTGTTCTGATGGAAATGGCGATATTACGCACATTGACGCAAAAGCGTAGTGAGATTAAAATCGTGTACATGGCGCCTACAAAAAGCTTGTGCGCCGAGCGCTCGAGAGATTGGTCGAGAAAGTTTGAACAACTGGGTGTCACATGTAGAATATACCAATCAAATCGAGACTTTTTCTCATTTTTTACATAGGCAAAGAGTTCACGGGTGATACCGACTACACGACGGTCGACGCGATAAGCAAGTGTGACATCATGTAAGCAGTGTAGTAAGCACCTTAGGAGTCAGAGCTAACCATCGGGGGCAAGTGTCACAACACCTGAGAAATGGGACTCAATGACTCGCCGCTGGACAGATAACAGACACCTCGTACAGATGATCAAATTATTCATGGTAATATTAGTCGGCAGAATAGGGCTGATTCCCCTTTTGCGTGACTTCACTGATATACTTGGAATACTCGTAATGTTATTTAGATTGATGAGGTTCATATTTTAAATGAACGACGAGGAGCCGTGCTGGAAGCCTGTGTAAGCCGGATGAAGGTGAAGCACAAGTTTTTCCGTGAAATACAGACTCTGCTTACATATTAACACATATAGACAATGGCACATCAGTTGCGCTATATGGCTATCTCCGCCATGGTACCTAATCTGGATGATGTCGCCGAATGGCTGAATGGCAAAGGTAGTTAGGAACAAGGTTTGCCATATGGAGATCAATCTAATCCTTTTTCTACGTAGCCCTAATCTTTTCGGAGAAGTATCGACCTGTGCAGCTCGAACGCTTTGTTTATGGCATCCCTTTCTATGGAGATAACTTGTTTTCTTTCGAGAAAAAGATTGAATGGAGGTATGCGTCAAAATTTGCGGGTCATCTATCATATGCTCATTTTCTTTACGAAAGACTCCTTGACATGATCAATCGCCACAGCAGCAATAAACCAGCGCTCATAGTAAGAAGAAACTTGGCATTGTCAAGCAGCATCTTTTTTTTTTTTTTGACTTTTTCACACATAGTTTTGCTCGACACGCAAATCAGCGCAGTCTTCATGCGAAACGCTGATGAAATTGGTGCAGCAAAAACAAATGAGATTGCTCGAGTAAAATTTACATAATGAAAACAATCTCTTATACGTAAAGCTAATGGAAATGAATTCAACTGTCCATAGTGTATCTGTCCCGCAAAACGAGCTCAAATCAATTAAAGACAAGAAACTCGCTTATTTCATTGGAAAAGGAATTGCTTTCCATCACGGTATATACCGACGCTTTCACTCCCCTTTTTCCGCTTTATTATCTAAATTTGACCTTCTCCAGCGGGCCTAACTCTAGACGACCGGCGAGCCGTCGAAAGGCTATTCTTGGAGAAGAAGATACGCATTATTTCGACCACATCAACGCTGGCTGTGGGTGTAAGTACACTTACTCTTATGGGAAATATTGGTCCTAAATGACGTCTTTTATTCTCTTAGGTGAACCTCCCAGCCCACCTTGTCATAATCAAAGGAACAACTAGTACGCACTACCTTTGTAGATCATATCCATGTATCTGAGTTTTTTCTATCCTCTTCACTTGTCTATAGCGTACCAAGGAGGTCGTATGGTGAATTATTCCGACCTTGAGCTCTTGCAAATGATGGGACGTGCGGGACGCCCAGGATTGGACGACTCCGGCTGCGCTGTGATTTTGACAACTCCAGAAATGGAGACGCGCTATAGAAATCTTATATGCGGTGCAAATCATATCGAAAGCAGGTATAAGCTAGTTTTAACGAACATATATAAGCGACTGACAGAAATTGTAATATATAGTCTCCATAACAATCTTGCGGAGCACCTTATGACAGAAATATGCCTGGGAACGATCACAAGCATTGAAACAGCATCGCAGTGGTTAAGTATTAAAACAATGTATAACAGGAATATTCATTGATGCTGCTTTATGAAGGATCCAATCCACCTTTCTCTACATCCGCGCCAGGAAAAACGCTGTGCACTATCGTCTGTCTTCACTATCAGCTAATCTATCGGCTGATCAGATCCTTAAAGGCATGTTTTCATATCCACCACTCAGATTTATTCCTCACTTTTTATATGTATTCAACCTTCCCCATACTAGAGCTCTGTATCAACGACTTGGGAAAGCTTCATCAAGCTGGAGTCGCTAGCAAGGACGAATGTACAGGTCTATTTAAATCGACAAGTATATTTTAACAGCGTAATCCGAGAGATAACGTATACTAAGGCGATTTCACTCAAGGCTATGGATTTGTCATGTCACGATACTGCATCAAACTTGAAACGATGGAGTTGATATTAAACAAGGATACCATGTATCACAGCATTCGTGATGTGGTAAGCGCAATTACTCTTCATAAAATACAGGCCTCCTTCTAACTTTGTATGCATAGCTCGAGTTGGTTTGCAAGTCGGTGGAATTCACCACTATTGTTCGATTTGCGGCTGGTGACAAGCCTTTCCTGAATTCACTCCAAAGAGAACCAAACATTCGTTTCCCATTGACGGAAAAAGTATCCTGCATTTCTGACAAGGTGTTTTTAATCATTCAGGTGCACATTCAGGCTATAGGCTCTTCAGAGGACTGAATTAAAATTTATTACAAGTGCATCCTTGGCGGTATATCTCTTCATGGTAACACTTCCCAAGGCGGAAATCTATCGCTCGAAAGCTTTCCTATTATTCAGCAGGCAATTCGTATCACCAAATGTAAGCATATACGCCTTGATACTGCTTCATTAATAACCTTTTGTCATTATTTTCTTCACAGGCGTGATCGACTGCAGCGTCTATGAAAAAATACCGGCAAAACTCAAATTTTCACTTGAACTCTTCCGCTGTCTCCAAGCCAAGATGTGGTCCCACTCACCGTATATACTTCGGCAGCTTGACAAGATTGGTCCACAAAAGGCCAAAGCGCTCGGAAAAGCGGGTATTGGCACGTTTGCTCATCTACGCGACATTGATCCTGGCCGCATTGAAGCGGTATGAGGAATTTGCTGTTAACTACAAAGCATGTCGTCCCAGATAAGTTAATCAAGTACATCCAAGTAGATTCTACATCGTAACCCCCCGTTCGGGAGCGACGTGAGTAGGACGATGAATATCACATTGTCTCACTCACGATGCTAATAGAGAGTTTATATTTGTCTAGATTAAACAGACCTTGCATTCCATCATCCCCAAGTTCGAAGTATCTCTTGCGCAGGTGTTTATCATGGAACTGGCTGCTCGATGTATTTACCAAAAAAATGTATGTAGGTGAACCAGCCGAGTGCAGAAGCGCCGAACGAGATAAGCATCAAAATCACAGTATATGCAGACTCGCCGCGGAGACTCAGGCGCATGAAATATGGCAAAGGTTGCTATGCTGTGATATGGACAGAGACTAGTGAACACGAACTGGTTGATTTTCGGCGTATTCCGTAAGTAGAGTCATGCCCTATCGCGCATACATAACCTCGCCTTTCAGGGTGTTTAAGCTCCAAGAAAATCATCAGACTTACTTTCTTGGTGTTCGCGTCACGAGCATGAGATTGGGTATCACTGTACATGTGCAAAGCGAAGATTTCGGTAAATGTAGACCTGACAGTGCTTTCAAGTGTACTTATTATATTCCGCAGTTGGAGTCGAAGCTCAAGCACATATTGAATCGTTGGACAATCCTACAACATTTGTACCCCAGTCGCTGCCTTATCGACGGTTGGATGAACCTCCGTTGCGCGCTATGTTGCAAAATACTGCCAATAGCGATCCTATTTCGAGTTTGGCACATGCTGCAGACACAGTCATCAAGAAGCAGTCGCCTTTAGCATTGCCTACAATTGAGGTCAAGGTATTTCTTACAGCGACTCTTCTGTAGCTGAAGCTCTTTTTAGACTTCATTAATTGAGACAGCAGTGAAAGCTCCAGCAGAGAATACACTTGTAAGCGTCACGTGCTATACGTGTTTAGTATAGATATAAATGAGTTGTATGAAGTTACAGAGCTTCAAGTGTGATGATGGATTCGATGATACGGCCAGCTTTGATGAGGCAGTATGGAGATATCTACTCGGCGATAAAGACAAAAAACAAAAAGGAGAGAAATCGAATGGTACGTTTATCCATCGATTGCTTCAGCTGTTGCTGCTATTGACAGCCATTGTCTTGCTTTTAAGGCTTAATTTCTGCCAGAAAAGCATCCACCAATTCGACCTTGGCAACCAAAACGAACACGCCGCAACATGGGTACTGTACCTGAAACGAGATAAAATATAGCATTTGGCTCATATGAGCAAATGTATTGTCAGATGCAAACACAACTGCAGAGACAAAGGCAGGTAAGTAGCCAGTAGTTGCAGCTGACAAGGAAAGGGGCCCTTATGAACATGTGTCAAAGCTGCAAGCACAAATGTTGCAAACCGAGTAGCCTGAGGAAACGCGCCATATCTAGAGACAGCAACGGATCAAGTGACGAAGACGCGACCTTTGCAAATCTATTCCGACCCAAGCGATCCCGTATATCGCTGGACGGTGCTCTTGTTTCCAGCCGGAGCGAGTATAAGGAGAAAGGTTTGCCTCGAATCCTTTTTCTGCAGTTCTTTCTGAAGGAATTACATTCATATGCCATGATAGATACCACGCCTCAGAGGTACACCTGTATTACTGCGAAGTCAATAGAGTACCCGAAAGAAGCGAGCCACATAGTAGCGCTTGCAGAGTCACCTGCGGTATCAAAAAAAGCCGTCAAGGAAGAGCAAGGCGACGATGTTTTGAGTTTTTCATCATGAGACTCGTATGACTGGGACGAATTACTGCGCGAAACAGCCGGATTCAAAATGAGCAGCGATGTCCGGTCGGACCATAACGAGGAGAGCAGGGCAGTTGAAATAAAGGAAGATGAAATGCCAGCTATGATTGACTTCTCTAATGAGGAGTTACCGGCAGAGTTTGACCCCGCTGTTGATCTCTGGAAACCCTTTGGCTCCTTTGCTCACCGTACGCTTGCAGATGAAGTTCAAACCAGCGGGTCGGCACCGCATTTCAAGGAAGGGCAAACACAGAACCAACAGAAACAGGCATCGCCCGTCAGCTCTTCCTCGCCTGAACCCACAAAGAGCAACCTGCGCCGTTGGTTGGATACGAGGACTATCGTCGTTGATGATCTCTGAGCTTCATGAACGTCATGATCGGTTTACAAACCACAGGTTATATATGCTCTATTGCATACGTAGATGCTTTTATATATCAGCGTATTATCTGTGTGACAGCATGTCTAGTGGAAGCTCATGACAGGATAGCTTCCAAGAATTATTTTAAAAAAAGACGCCTTTCTCGGAAGGGCAAGTCAAAGGAAAATATGCTATTCTTGATGATCAGGGTGGCACGAGGTATCGGTCCATCAAGCATGCTAGAATTTTGTTTGGATTCATATGTACAGTTGTTGGTGCGTGGTGGAAGAATGGTGTGCTCAGGATATGATATGGAAAAGAGGAATTGCAATCGCTACTGCCGACTAATTCGCCGTTTGACGAAGCCCTTGACGGATTCATGACCCCTAAGAAAGAATGTGAGTTGAATTACAGCATAGTCCATGCCCTTGTGTGAGTGCTTACTCTGGATTAATGACCATCATACGTTTCTTCGAATTAGACCACAGAAGAACACCAAGGTCTTTAGCATGTTTCTCAGCGGCCTCGAAATCGGACTGCATGTTAAAGTCGTGATACAGGTATGCTAAAGAGAGAAGATTATAGTAGCATTAGCAGCTATATCGCTATCCCATTCCCGAACCATACCTGGTGTAGTTTTGAGTCGGTTTCTTTCCATCTCCCACAGTCGTATTTGATCAATGACAGTCAAAGGTAATACAGGAGTCTACGTCGAAATAAATAGATGGTACCTCATTACGGATTGCTTTACCTTTTTTCGCATCTGCGGATGCGCATGTGTTTGCAAGTAAGAGATCATCTGATCGGCCGTAATGCCCTTGACGAGCGCATTGCGGACGCTCTCGCGCGAGATAACGCCTGTGACCATGTTTTGGAAGCGGGCCTGTAGTTGAACAAAGAGATTGAGGACGGCGATTTGCAAGGGCGATTCGGTATAGGCATAGACACGGTAGTTGGTTTCGAGAATCACAAAGCCTTGCTCGCCCTCCTCTTCCTCAGCTCCAGGTGGTCGGTTGGGATCGCCTTGCTGCGCGTGTTTTGGACCTGCGCCGGCGATGGCTGCATTGCCAGAAGTCAGAGTTGTTGCGAGACGCGTAGGGTAATATCGTCTTGATCCTTTTTTCCTCTGATAGACGATGCCATAGTCGCGAAGATCTTCCAGCATTTGTTGCTGAGTTTGTGTAAGCGTCTCGACCGAGTAGTTCTGTCAGATGAAGGAGCTGAAGTGAGAAAGAGGCACATATCATCTTTTTCTTATTTACTTCTCCCAGCTCAAGGGATCCAAGTTGGAATAAGAAGTTCAATACTTCGACGAGATCCATTTGCAACACCTAAGCGTATTCGTAATGAGTACATGTAAAATAGTATCCCGATCAAGTATATTCACCTCGGCCATGTTGAGGTACTGCAACAAAAATGCCCACACCTGGGTATTCACATCTTGCAAAAGGAATTGAAATCCTTTGTTAGTGATCTGCAAACCGGTCCCTTCGTCCATACTGAGAGTAGCATGAGTCATTGTCAAGTCTTACACAGATCAACATACCTCTCTTGCATGAGTTGGCTGCGCTTCAGCAAGTTCAAGACACCCCGACTAGGCTTTTTGGTGAGGGCTGTGCCGACCATAAAGTGAAGAATAGCCTCCCATTGCTGCTTAGCGTAAGCATCCAAGAATGCAATGTCGACGGGGTGCTTGTCGGGGGTGGCACAGGGTAGACCGAAGGATTGCTGAGCACCTCTATTGATCGAGTTTAGAGCAGCACTATGCATTTGACATTGATAGACACGTACCCACCCGTCAGGGCATTACGAAACTCGCGTCGAAATGTATCGTTCATTATCAATACAGTGTCTCTTTCCTCAAGTATGCGCAAATGCGTGAGTTTGTGAAGGGACTCTTCCAGTTTTCTAATTTGAAATTTCAACGCACTGCTTGGTGATGGAAAAAGAAGAGTTATACCTCTGACCGTCCTTGTTAACCCAGTTATTGACATCGTTGCGCGCGATTTCCTGGTCGACGTAGAGAAAAGACATGACGATCTGCCTGCCTAGGCTAGGCAATAGACTGAATGAAGAGGATGAGAGAGAGGATCAAGCTGGTATGAAAGGAGAGTACCGAAAGATCGCGAGACATGTGGACGGTTTCTCAAAAAGACGGAGAAAGGTGATGGTAGGCAGCGACTCGAGGTAGTCATAGATATTGGTCTTAAAGTTGTCGACCGACATGCTCACCACAGCAACAGTAAATGAGAAGAGTGCACGCGCACGATTAGTAGAGAAAAGAGGAAGAAGAAGGGACGGTAAAGAGAACAAAAAGAGAAAAGACGTGTTGCGTATGAGATGGAAGTTGTCGCTCCTCCAAATTCAATTTCAAAATCCAACTTCACCGCGCGTCTTGCCACTTTCCTTCTTTTCCAAAGTCTTTCGATCATGTCGATGCTCAACAAGCTGAAGGAGACACAAAAGAACCCGGTCTTTATGGATGGGGATGACGACGACATTGACAACATGGACTTTCCTCTCCCCAATGCTGGTGAAGGTTCTTCTTCATCTTCGGGCGGTCCTCCCAACATGGATCAGCTCCAGAACCTCATGAGGAACTTGTCCACCGGTGCTGCTGGCGGTCCTCAGACAGCTCAGCGGCCCCAGGAGCAGGCGCCGATTGCCGTAGCACAGACACCTCAGGGCGTCCGTCGCTTGGATCCTTCGCAGTACAAGGAGTACGTTTATATATATGGATATAGATGACACATCTTCAACTTCTTTTTCTCTGTATAGCTGGGTATGCATTTATCCTTGTTACATTGATGCAAGCAAGAGTGTGCAGGATGGTCGCAAGATTTCCAAGGACAAGTGCATTGAGAATCCAAATGCGTATCACATGGCTGTCGCTGTCCAGCAACTTGGTCTCTCGGTCGTCTATGAGGTCGGTATACCGATACAATCATATAATCTAATATCCTAAAACGGTATCTGTTCTGCTTTGCTTTGATCTGCGGTCGATAGACGAAGCGACATCCTCGAGACTGGTCCAATCCTGGCCGTGTGCGCGTGCAGCTCAAGGGTCCCAACAACTTCTTCGTTAACTCAAGCATCACGACACGTCGCCACCTTTGTAAAGCCATTGCCGAGCGCATGCCCCAAGTGCAAAAGGATACGCAGCCGCCCAAGAACATTATCACGCCTTTGACTTCGCTCAAGGAAGTCGAGGATATCGTCAACGAGCAACGCAAGGCACAGGGTTTGCCGCCTCTCTCGGAAATGCAGCCCAAGAACCCAACTGTGCCTGCCAAACCCAAGAAGCAAAAAGTAAAATATGTACGATAAATAGGATACCCTTTAATGTTCGTCCTCACCCGGTTGAGGCGTATTTATTATGAGGTGCGAAAGCGCTTCTCGGGTTCACTCGATCGCTTTCTTTTCGTAGGAAAGGAAATATACATAGTTACAAGCAAAAAGACTTTTTTCTATTCTAGCCTCCGTGCACTTTACTGGCCAAAGGCGCCATCGTTGCGGAGAGTTGCGATGGTGTCATCCGAGTAGCCAAGTACATTCTTGAGGATGTCATCTGTGTGGGCGCCGAGAACAGGAGGAGGGAGTCGGATGGAGGCCTTAAAGTCACTGTACTTGACAGGGGGACCTACAAGCTTGATGGGACCCGCACGCTCGTGCTCGATCTCCTGGACCAGGCCACGCGCCACTACCTGAGGGTGCTCGAAAGTCTGCTGGATGTTGTTGATCGGCGCGAACGGGAAACCAGCCCCGTTGAGCTTTTCCAGCCAAACACTCGTCGACTCCTCCTTGAGGCGGTCGGTCAGCGTCTCAATAAGCTCCTGACGGTGTTTGACACGGTCCGAGTTGGTCTTGAACTTGGGATCCTCGAGCAAGTGGGTCAGCTCCATGCGGTTGCAGAGCTTCGCAAACTGGCCGTCGTTGCCAGCGCCAACCATAACGAATGAGTCCTTGGTAGGCAGCACCTGGTAAGGCACAATGGAAGGATGAGCCGTACCCATCCGCTTGGCCTCGCGACCACCGACAAGGAAGTTGGACGAGATGTTGGCTAACGAGGCAACCTGGGACTCGATCAACGAGCAGTCAATCCATTGGCCCTTGCCTGTGACACCACGCTTGATCAATGCAGCCAGGATAGCGCTGTGTGCATACAGACCTGTGGTAAGATCTGTTCCAAAAAAGTCAATCATCCGGTACCAGATCAAATCTCTTCCTTCTTCTCACCTGTGATAGCAACGCCCACCTTGACAGGGCTACCGTCAGGCTCACCCGTGATGTGCATTAAACCAGCCTCAGCCTCAATAATGACATCGTAACCTGGACGATCCGCGTAAGGGCCGGTCTGACCATAGCCGGTGATGGACGCGTAAACCAACTTGGGGTTGATTTCTTTGAGCTGCTCGTAGCCCATGCCCATCTTGCTCAGCTTGCCAGGCAGGTAGTTCTCGACGAGAACGTCGCACTCCTTGACGAGATCATGCAACATCTTGCGACCGGAGGGGGACTTCATGTCGACCGTGACCGATTTTTTGTTGCGGTTGACACACAAGAAATAGGCAGATTCACCACGTCCGGCATCCGCCACATCCTTGTTCTCGGCGAAAGGAGGACCCCATGCACGGGTATCATCACCACCCTTTGGGTTCTCGATCTTGATGACTTCGGCGCTATGTTTCATTATCGTTAACAAATCAGATATGCTATACAACTCCGTTTTGATTCTTTTACCCGAGGTCGCCCAGCATCATTGTACAGTAAGGACCAGCTACAGCGCTATCAGTATTCATGTTACCATAGTCACGTGCCATGACTTACCGAGAACGCGAGTCAAGTCGAGCACACGAATGCCGGCCAGCGGACCATCGTTCTCAACAGGCGTAGAAGGTAAATCTCGGCGCCATGCTCGGCAGGTGGAGAATGAGCGGCGCACAGTTGGGGCAACACCTGTGCGCGAAGTAAAGGAGACACGTGCAAAGAGTGAAAGCATATTAGATATGAACAAAGAAGCTTGTGGTAGGAGAGGGGAAGATACAAATGTGGTACCTCTCTCGCATAGCTGCCCCGCTTTAAAAAATAGCGACCTGGGAAACCTTTTGCCGACATCCCCGCATTCCGGCGCCTGCCATTTGTCATTGTGTAACCTATTCCGGAACATGTAGGGTTTGCATATCCATACCATCATCCAAATCCTCGTCATTCGACCTTATCCATGCTATAAAGATCTACATGAAGATCCACATAAAGATATACTTTCTCATCATATTTCATGGGTGGCACTGACAAAGATAGGATTTGCGATATTACTCAAAAAAGTGTCGGGATCTGAGCATATACTATACCAGGCATGGAGATCTCTCAGTAACCTTATATCTGCTGGAACCGCGGGTAAACTTAACAGGATCGAATCATAAGAATGCGTTCATATACTTATTTTACCATGATACTATTCGTAGTAAGTGATAGATAAATGCCAAATCACCCAATTTCTTGATTATCAGCAGCGCACTGATACTGATATCACATGCGTGTCTTCACAACAAAGATATCCATACTGGCATAGCGTACATGGCATCACATACGTCTTTATGCTATAATTTAACTATACATAGTATAACTTGGTTCTCAAATGCATACAGATACCGAAGGACAGCAAGAAGAGCATGTATATATGTACCTCTCTACGAATCCAAACAAAGTTGCGATAAAATTTCGGGTTCCTTTAGCTTGTGCTTGCCATAGTATGCCAGCTTCCTGTATC
>VAFG01000373.1:1952-29457 GCA_013461545.1 Syncephalastrum contaminatum | reverse complement strand
TGCGATAAAATTTCGGGTTCCTTTAGCTTGTGCTTGCCATAGTATGCCAGCTTCCTGTATCTTTTTTTTTTTTTTCACTAATCATATGACATATCTGATCCTTCTAAGACACGTTCACTGAACTAATATGGTTAATAGCTGCTATCGTTCAGATGAACCAAAAGCCCTTTGCATGGTGATTTTGATCGTGGCCTCCTTGCTGCCACGAAGAGCTGCACCAGATGGGTACAGTGATGGATGTTTTGTAGTGGCCCTTGCGGCTTTCCAGCGTAACAAGCTCTGGTATACGAAAAACTCTAACCGTGACATCTTTCTCGTAAGGTTACAAAGGTTGCCTATCATTTATGGGCCACCATTGCAAGCTGTTTAAAGGTACATTTTAAATCAGAAGGAGCAGTTTCTGACTCTAAAGAGAAGTTATTGAGGTACATAGACGGTAGTGATTGCCCTCCCAAGGTATACTTACATAATATGAAATACGTGAGCAAGAATTGCGATTTTTTACGAAAAAAAAAAAACGATAGACAAGACAAGCTTCTCAAAAGCTTTATAATGTCCTAATTGGATTAACCGCAAGGGACTTATAGGAAAAGATGACGTGTAATAAAGCCGTACATATGTGGTCCCCTCGTATTACATTTTGAGGCAAAAGAGATACTCGGTGACTCGCGAGAAGTATGTTAAAGCAATTTGGATGGTGCGACTAGGATGATAGCACGGTTAGCATGAAGAAAGAGTAGAAGCAATACGCTTCGTCAGCCAGTGACACCGGTGATGCGATGTATCAACAATTTAGAGCATAAAGTACATCTGTACATAGTTGGAGCAGACCCGCTGATTCCAAGTATGAATTGCGACTGACGAGTCTTTTGGGAGGTGATATAAGGTGCAATAGTAGAAAGTGCGTAAAGGGGAGACCATTAAATATCTAATATTATATAATATTTCAGGCGAGCAGAGAACTCAGCCAAGAAAACCAACCTAAAGCGATCAAATACTCTCCCCCACCCTTCCCATCGATCTAGCGAATGCTACGGCATGCAACATTGATTTTACATTTCCACAGGTGCATTATCCTTGTTATTTTATATCTTGTATCACAGAAGCTATCGTCGATCATTCAGATGTAACTCGGCATATACAAGTATCTACATAAGCAGATACTAACAGACGAATGCGTGCATGACAATAGGCATCAAGTGAATAAGATGTTCATCATCCCATTTCACTTTGTCTGGTTCCGCGGTAGGCATAAGAATGGACAGCGTCCTTGCCAGATACGGAGGCCACCGATTCGTCGATGACGCCTTCCGACGATCATACGGTAAGAATGATGCCATCGATCCCAGACCTCGTGCCTTTCACATATGATGAATATAAAAGAGACGCTTGAGAAAAAGATCTTTTCAGGTTTAGTGGGCTTTCAGTTACTCGCGTTTCGATAGTCATTGTCCATTATCTTCTAAATGCTCCGTGGTGCATCAACTGGTTATATAGATAAATATATCGGTTATATAATTACAGGCCTTACAGCTTCGTGTGCCGGAGTGTTAACTCATGTAGCAAAAGAGGCTCATTAAATGAAGCAGAATAAGGTTGCAGTAGCGCATGTTGTGTTATACACTTGCCCTTTTAATCTTCCGACGCCTCCATCTATGTACGTGGAGCGGTTTTCTCCTGCTCTGGATAGCTAAATTTATACACACTCGGAAAAGTAGAGCTATTGGTTTTCGTTCAATGATCTCTGCACTCTAGTCGACCTTTTTTATTCTACAACCACACGGGTGAAAATACATATCTTGGTACGTGAGACAGTTTCGGTGGCCCAAGGAAACATTTATTGTACACCGTTTCTGAATCCATCGTGACGAGACCATAGACCTCACATGGCACGAACGACTTGAAGGTGGCGGCGACTAGGAAGTGCCGGTAACGTTCAGGTCACGTCAAAGGACATCTGAATTGTGGCAAAAGCCCTATTCATGAATATTCCAGAAAAGGTAACACATGACCTCATTTAATTTCCTGGAAAAGGACAATGACAGAAGACACTTTCTCCATCACGAGCAGAAATCGAAAGAAAAAAGAAAAAGAAAATGAGAGCACCTTTGGATTACCGCGCAAATGCAGTAGCACAGCACTTGTGTCTCTGCACAAGAAGGTGTGCTCCGTTCGTGCTGATATAAATGATTCACATGACAGAGGGTATGCACGAATTGTTCTGTCGGTGTTTTTACTGCACGTCGTGCTGCATGTCGATATCAGACTCGCCTACTTTGTACAAAACTGCATGCTGTTTCATATTCCTCTCTTCTATGTGAAAGCAGAACACGACAGCATGTATTATGTCTTCTTTATTTAATTTTCGACTTTGTACGCAATTGACGTCTCAGGAGGTTTACAGCCGTTGTCGTAGCTCGCCTGCCTCGCTGTCGATCAGGACGCGTTATCCCACGAGATTATCACAATTTCAAAGATCATGCGAATTCAAAAGAGCTCCATTTGTTTGTATGTAATGTGTGTTCCTGAGAACCTTGTTGCCCGCCGACATTGGTATCTAAAGTCACTTTTTTAAACTTTCGGTGGCGGGTGATATTCGCACTCGAACGGTCAGAATTATGACCAACACATGGTTTAAGTGTCTACTATGCGTTCATGTGCTTAGACGACAAATGTGCATTTCTTGTTTATGTAATGCGTTTGGAAAGTCCGTGTGCCATCTCAAATATAATTACTTGCTACGAAAAGCGTAAAGATGAAAGGACATATTGTGAGTGTATCGGCAGGTAGCAATGGGCGTTAGAACGAATAGTGCGGGGGTGTGACCAGAGGAGCGTGCAGGTGGTGATGGTGGTGGGTGGTGCAAAATACGTAGCTGAGACTTGCTTTCTTTTGCGTGTGTCACCCAAGCGGTATGTCCGGCTGATCATAATAACTTTTTGATCTGGCAAAACAGAGACTGGGCTTGGCCCCTCACTCTTGTCGGCCCGTTCGGCAGTCTATACAATCCGATGTAGTCCCGGGCCCAAACCTTCATGAAGAGAAAAAAATTTATATAGATTTGGATGGCTTCATGAAACATAATACATATACATGATGAAAAGTAAGGGGATTATAATCGTTTAGAGAGAAAGTGAGTTATAGTGTACAGCAGAAGAAAGAAAACGTGGAATAGTGAGGGTTTGCACAGAGAAAGGTAGGTATGTATGATGTGGCATAACGACAATGAGACTTATTAGACCTTATCCTCGTTACGTACACGTCGACCGGGACCAAAGCAACATGTAAGGCAGTACCAGAAGGACGAGATCAACAAGGCAACCATCGAACCGAGTGTCATCCACATTGAGGGTCCCAGGTGACCAGACGCATCCGCACCCGAGTCCTTAGCGGCATTCACACCTCGGAGCGATACGACCAAAAGGATAACGAACACGACAATCATGACAAGGGCGGCGATGAAGGTGACAAAGGAGGCGCAAAGGTCAGTTCCACGCTTAAAGTGAGTCATCATGGTCGAAAGGAGGGCGAACAAGGTCAAACCAAAGCCGATCCAGTATAGGATGAAGTTGGCCATGAAAACTTTCTGCAGACCGTCCAAGCTGCCGATAGAGTCTGCAGCAGATCCAGCCGCGTTCGCTAAGGTACGCTACAGGTTAGTCGTCTTGTAAAAAAAAAAAAATAACGTTCTGTTTGACTTACTCCAGTCGAATGCAGCTTGGGGCTTGCTACACTCATCGACCGTGTCTCCGCTGCCTGTACAATAATTCCTATAAATAACAAGGTCAAAACAAACGAAGAAAAACAGGAAAAGAAAAAAAAAAGAGCGCGCGCCCTCTTGCTGTCTTTTTTTCTGAAATTACCATAAACCGAAATCAATAAACTCGCTGCCAATATTGAGACGAGCAAAGTATAAATCGCGCAGGAAAGGGCGATTGTAAGTGTTGCCGAGCAAGGTGAAGATTTGCAGCACCAGAGCAGCAAAGTCAAAGAAGGTAGCGAGGAATGCAAGCATATGTTAAGTAGTTATGTACGTGTATTTAAGTAATTGAGAAATAAGATGTGAAGGGGAGAAAGAGCGAGAAAAAAGATGGGTGTCATCAGGTCGAGTGTCTTTTTATAAGTTATCTTCTTTTTTTTTCTTTTGCATAATCCATGACGAAATGCTGGGAGCGGCCGTACGCGTACAGAAAAAGCAGAAGCCATACTAAAAAAGGTAGTCCCAGCTTGCCTTTGCCAAGCTTTCTTCCGACTTCCATCTTTTCCTATTTCGCTCGCCCTGATGACATCGTCGTCTGGTCATTCGCGTCAAAGCGTAAAAAAGAGGCTTTATTTTTAAATTAATTTTTAATGCTTCTCCCCCGCTCATGCCATGTTATGTATGTTAAAAATTGCATACCCGGCGAACGAGTCTCGAGAGCAATGTTGTGTGACAAAAACAAAACAAAACGGTTTCGAATCCGACAAGGACGAAGACCAAGAATAGACTTTTTGTATTCAGATGACCTACTGGGTTGGGTTCGGTTGGTGGCGGAAGGAATTGAAGAGCAGTGGTCCTGCAGGAGGTGTTTGTATCTATCTTTTGTCTGTGTGTAAGCGCGACACAAGCGATCTTGGCAAGTATTTCTCGTCCCAGACCGACCGTGCGTGTCTTCTATTTCGAAAACGCCGAGAACGACAGCGTCACAGGGTCATAACTTATTTTTGCTTTTCTTTCAAACCGGGACGTGCATGTACGCATTATTTGCAGAAGCCTTCCGTGGCTGAAGAGGCCATGTCTTTGAATTTGCTACCTCACAGGTTAGTACATTTAAACCCCCGCTGCACCGCACGAACCGACTCAAGTCACGTTTGATCAAGACGCGCGTCATTCAATCCCTTCTTTACCAACACCTTTACATTTTCTTATATTATCACAATGTCACAGCAAAAGGCACAAGAGGACACCAAACAAAAGGACGTACCCCAACTCGGTGCCCTTGAAGAGGACGATGAGTTTGAGGAATTCGCTGCTGAAGGCAAGTAAGAGTATTATTGGGGATGACAGCAAACCAACCATCTTGTAGATTGGGGCGAGGACGGTGAAGACAAGAGCGATGCCCACTTTTGGGAAGACAACTGGGATGACGACGATATTGAGGATGACTTTTCCAAGCAGCTTCGGTAAGTGATCGCGATTCCAATCCAGTAATTGGTGCTCATTCTACTATTGGATAGGACCGAGCTCGAGAACGTGTCGAAGCAGCCTCAGCCTATGAATATGTAACCCTCCCCTCCCCCATTCTATCTCTCTACTTGATCGCTCTCAATCCTCGAAAACCAAATTCACTAAACGCAACCTCGCACCTGCACACACGCACACTACACACAACTCGCACGTGCGCTGTCAACCGTCATATATACACGCACATATCCCAACATGCTGTGGACGACCAAACACACATTCAAACAGCCAGAATAGCATCGTTTTCTGTAGTAAAAGAACAAAAAAATACCTCCATGCTGGCAAGTTTTTTCTATCTATTGAGTTACTGAAAATGGTCGACTGTGTCATGGAGATAAAATGTTTATTGAGAATGACATATGCGTATGAGGATGCTTTATTTCTTCTTTTGCTGCTTTTGCTTTTGCTTTTCCTTCTCCTTTTGCTCGGCTTTGCGTGCCTCAGCAGCATCGTAATTCTTGTAGGTACGTCTCTCGTATTCTTTGAGAGCATACTTGCGCTCGCGCTTCTGGCGCACTCGGGGTTCGATGATGTTGCGCTTTTGCATACTGACAAATCGGTCGGTGAACACACTGCCCTCTGGCTAGAAACAAATGGCGAGTGTGTAAGTTAGATGTCAAGAGGATCACTCTATCGATTTACCTTAAGTTGACGTAAAGACTCACTGAGCTCCTCTGTGAGCTTAAGCTCCATGCTGACGTCTTGATACTTGTGTCTGCTCAAGCGCTGTCTGCCCATCTTTTCGTCTTCTTCCTTCATCTCCTGACGACGCTTCGTTGCCAAGTCAACCTTGACCTGGTGTTCGGCCAGCTCCTTCTCCAATTGCTCAACGAGATCAATCTGCTTGCGCATTTCCTTTTCGTTTCGCTTGATAGCAGCGCGGACCTTTTCCTGGCGAGCACGCTTCTCCTTGTTGCGCTTGGTCTGTGTCTTGCGCTGACCCATCTTTTTGCTGGGCACCTGAGCCTCGCCCTCCTTTTCGTCTTCCTCGTCGTCGTCGTCGTCGTCGTCACTCAGCTCCTGATCTTCGTCTGGCAGGTTATCGAGTTCCTTTCGGTAGGACCGTGCCTCATCCAATCTGCGCTGGGCAGCCAGTTTGCGTTCTTCAATCTTTGTGGCAAGGCGTAACAGTTCTTGATGCTCCTCGGCTGTGGGGTTGTACGAGGTGCCTGGATGAGGCAGAGCAACAGAGGGTTGGTGTATGGCAGCAGCAGGCTTCTTTGTAAACGTAACGGGTGCTCTAGCCTTGCGCACTTGCACTGACTCCAAAAAGTCGTTGGTATCTTGTGGTTCGGCCGATTCTATCTCACTGTATGAATAACACCCTATCAAGGAAAAACAATAGTTCTTACCTTCATCACCCCACATGTCATACGCTTGCTTGCCGACCTTCTTCTTCGGTGGTGGCAGCAGATCACCTCCTTCCCGTTTCCGTTTTACCAAGCGATCCACTTGTTGCTTTGTGTACCGAGAACCGTCTTGCTTTCTGCCATTCAGCACCTTGACACCGACCGCAGGCACAGCTGATCGCTCGCCGAGGATTTCGTCGACCTTTAACTTCTTCTTGCCCTTCATTTTCTTTGCCACTTCAGCATCACCCGCAGTATCGATCGTGAAGAGGGCATCGTCTTGGGTGACCTTTTGACCACTAATAGTGGAGTGAAAATAAGTGTCAGTCAGACAAAGTATAACAAGATTGACTGGATCTTACAAGACTCGTTCTTCTTCACGCTGTCCTTCGAGTGCCTCGTCGACATCGTTCAAGTCAATGTTCTTACGCCATGCCTTCTTGCCTTTTCGGCTCGTTTGTACTTTCGGTTTCTCTTCAACAGCAGCCATTATTTTAAAAGGAAAGAAAAAAAATTCAAGCAGACTGACCAAAAGAAGTTTAATTTTAGCAATTCCGTTACCTCAGTGGCTTACGCTCATATCTCAGCCTGGCCTCTCCAAATTGTACCTTGTCCACATATTGGTCCCGTTTGGTCTCGCAACTGGGCCCTTGGTTTCATCCGTGTGGCAATGAAATGAAGACTGTCTTGATTAAAAATGTGTGGTGCGGAATCCATAAAAAGCGATAGATATGCAGGGCAGTTGCAGTGTCCGCGAGGATATATTATACATACCTTTTCGCAGTCAATTTAAGTTCTGCACATAGATAATAAAGGATATTTGCCTGCTAAGGTGGCAAATAAATCTTAATTTATTTGTATGAGTAAATACCTATAACCTTTGCAGATACGGTCGTTCCGTGTCCACGCTCATGTTCTGGCCTCCAGAAGAAAGACATTCAATGCATCATGGATGTATCTGAATAATGTGCTTGTGCTGATAAAGGATAAAAGGTAATTTATTGCGTCCTTTGGTGCGGTACAAGAACAAGAAGATACCATCAAAACAAAACTATAGTCGGTACGTGATCGTTCTTCATTACTTCCATCACCAGCCCGTTGTCATAGCCTGCCAAGTAGGTGGATCCAAAGGGGTTCTGCTCGCTTGAGCCGCGTGTCAGTATTACCGGCTTCTCCTGCTTGTCGGTCTTGATGGGCTTGGTCAGGTTCCACGGGATGGCTTTCTTCATGTCGCTGAACTAGAGTCGACGTTAATATTTGAACTTTCTACCTTGGTGGCTGTAGCTTACCTTCATATCAGCGCTAATAACATGTGCCTCTTCGTCGACATCCACCAATTGGGCAGATTTATCCTTGCTGTGATCCTTTTTTGCGAAATGCAGCTGAAATGGACAGCGTTTGTACCTATACGTCACAAGCTTTCTCAGTGCCCTGTTCCTGCTTTCCTGATGTTCGTGTATACCTTTGGAAATCATAGTGGCCTGGGATATTGCCGTGCAACACGATCTTCTTGCAGACATGGTATGTGCCATCTACGAGGATATCCATTCCCAAGTGAAAGTAATTGAGAAAGTAGTCGGTGGCATCGAGCGTGCTTCCTTCTAACAAACAGGTCAGAAATACTCTTTAAATGGAGCCTGCAGGTACCTTTGTCACCGTCTACATTTCCTCTGCCCTTGTCATTCTTATCATTCGCCGGTGTCTTTCCGAGGACCATGTTGTCATGCACCATCGAATGGATCTTCATCTTGTCCTCTTCCTTGTAAAACACTTTGGAAGCTTTTCCGAGGTCAGCCAGAATATCTTGCACGGTCGAGATGTGAAGTGTAATATTCACAAAAGCCGATTGCGTGGAAGGTCCATTTTCCTTGCCCTTTGCGTCTTCCTGTTGAGGAAAATAGAGCGATACGCCTTTACCCGGCTAAAGCGGTCGAGTAAATAAGGTGTTACGAATGCTACACCAGAATCAACGATGCTTACCTTGGCAACGAGACGCTCCAGTTCACGTCGACCCAGCTTGCCGTATTTCATCGTGGTGCTTGCATTGACTTCAGTAATATAGTTGGATATCACAGGAACTTTTGCCTTTTGCCAGGCAGTATTTCCACTATAGAGGTATACGCGTGACGCTATAGGAGTGGTGCCATCGGGCAACTCAAGCGGGAGTTCTGGTGCATGAAATTTCAATTGTAAGCGGACATTTAGCACGGTGTGTTCATGCGATCATACCTGCTGATGACTGGTAAAGCTCGGTGTATCGTCCTGGTATCGGAAACGTGAACGATACGCCCTACGTCATCCGTCGTCATCATCATCCTTGTTAAGATCTCCCATTTTCGATGATAATACTTACCGGATACTTTAAGGTATAAGTACTTTGTGAAGCATCAAACTCGCCTGGGTAGGTAGGTCTGTTGGATGATATCAATATGAGGATATGAAGTGTAAATGTTTATTATACATACCCAAAGGATTTGTATATGAGTAAAAAGGTCGGGATAGTGCGACTCGAGCTTCATATTTTAATGCAGATAGAATGTCAGCACATCGAGAACCGTATTACACCACCGTGGACTTCACCTGATATCACTGCTTTGATAAACAAGCTTGACCTTGGAAGGGTCAAAGCACTCGATGCATTTGAGCCGTTGTAGTGAACTATCGAAACGGAGGTTGAGCCCGTTGGCAGGCAGTGCGATGATAAAGTCGTATTTCAAAGGCTCCTATCATGATTACGTTAAGTATGATATCCCTTTTACTCGAGAGCATATATAACCTCAGCGCTGTATTTGAGCTCGACGGCAGGAAAAAAGACGGGGCGATCTCTGAAATACTGAAGAATGTCCCACAAAGAAGCACCTAAGCACCAGGGATGAGTCTTGTAGTGTATATAGACAAGAAAGCATACCAAGGTGGAAGGGGCCGAAGCTTCGTCCTGGGACAATTACAAGCTCGATCCGTTTTGTGCGTTGGTTTTCATTGCTGGGTGATCCTGTTGCGGAGGTCATGAGGAAGACAAATACGCATAAAGCCGACACAAGGGCGGATAAATTCAAATTGGGTTTTGTTGGCTGCAACAATTCAACACTAAAATAGTAACGACGCCCAAGACATTGTCTTATTATGATACATTTTGCTTTTATTGTAGTAGACAAGTTATATCTTCCATAATAGGACCAAGAGAACGATATAGGCAGCCATGGTAACGCATGTAGTGAGAATCACCCAGTCACCGCTGGTCTTGAAGGGTATCGAAAGATCAAAAACATCGCCCGCTGTACGACGTCGCCACACTGCAATCGCAAGCATGGCAAGTCCAAAAACGAAAAACGTAATTCCAATCTTGTAGAATTCTCGAGTGAAGACTTTGAGGACCAAGAGACCGGTTGAAAACGCAGCGAGTGCGGTACGCCAATAAGCGCCTTCAAAGGTCCGTTGTCGTGCTACAAGAAAAGAACGAGGAGGCATAAACGGGAAAAGGAAAAGGAGAAGTATATTATATGGATTACCTCGTAGGTCTTGGAGCTCACTTTGAGTCAAGAGGACAGAGTCCTCACGGTGACCACGTATCATGCGCTGTTTTTGTTTTGCCATGACAGACCATGAAGAGTAAAAAAAAAAAAGAGACAAAGAGGGGAATGGAGTGTCAAGAAAAAAGGAGATGCAAAAAGAGGTATTGGTATTGCTGAGTTTCAAATGGGTTTACGCGTGATGACGAGTGATTATGAGGAAGGAGTTGGCTCATGTTTCACCTTCACCACAAAAGAGCCGCTTCCTGTCCACAAAACACGACAACAAAAAGTGATGACCAAGATAATCAGGAAACAATCCAGTCCGAGGAACACTACGAGAAACGCACAACAGACAATGAAACACCTTTTCAAAGTGGTCTCAGCTCGCTTTTGAGGCACCAGAGTGCACCATTCCCACTTCCATCCTTTTGTATCTTTTCACAAGCCGCCCTCGCGGACGAATACGCCAACAACCAAGACATTGTGCGCTATGTCTACCCAGATACTGTCTCCATTGACCACGCGAGCATTTTGGCCAGCGTAGCAGAGCCCCTCGTGCGTGCTGTTGAGGAATTCACAGAAGACAGCGATGAGGAAGACGAAGACGAAGACGAAGACGAGACCGGTGCCTTGTACCGAGTACTCGGTCTCAGCTCCTTCAAGGCCGTGCTTTCCATGACACTACCTAAAGACTGGGATATGGCCATGGTATATCCATATATTGGATCCAATCACGATATTAAAGGCTGTCTAGGTTACCATATTGCCGCCTCATGTCAGCGATGAAATCATCCGTGCCTATGTCAAAGACCTTGTCAACGTTACACCCGAACTGTACGAGGTATCTACTACTAAAACATCTAACCATTCCAATAGCTGACTCTTTATGTCAACAGCCTGTCAGTGAGCAGACTGCCAACATCCTTATACCCATCTTGCATCAACACTTTGGCACTATTCACAAAGCATGTCCAACTTTAAGCAATGACGATTAATCGTAGTGTGAGCATAGATACTTTATACTACCGTCAGGCAAAATTATGATTTGGATATGTCTAAGTACACATAAATAACGAATCGAGGACACCTAGAAAGTTATAATAATACACGAGTGCTGTGCTGTCTCGTTCAGGAATCTTGACTTGAGATTACAGCATTTAGCGCATGTAAACAAAAAGACTAAATTGTACCCTCTTACTTCGCTGTATTGATGCTGCATTGGTAAAGCACATCGAGTGGGATACCAGGCGTCAATAGAATGGGCCATGCTTTAGCTGTCATTTATTGGGCGTAGTTATCCTACTTTTGAAAATTGAACCCCGCATGAGACTCATCAGCACAGACAAAGCAGACGACAGCGGAGCCTCTTCTCTGTTACCCTTTTCACGACCAAGATGCAAGCTTCCCGGCCTCGATACCATGGTGTCGGCCTCGCTTCACGCACTATCGAGGTTCCGATTCAACAAGATAACGAGCTGTCCGTTGATTGCAGTGATCTGCCTACAGAACCAGCAGAACTGCTCAACATCTTCCAGCAAGAGGATGTCCCCTACGAATATTATCGCATGCTTGCTGTACGTATCTCCTTTCCCCATTCTTTATAATGCCATCCGCCGAGCTAATCTTGCTTTAAAGGTTGAGTACTACTCGCAGAAAAAGTTTGATCAAGCCGTCTCGGTCATGCACGCCTGTCTTTCGAATGGTAATCCGCACGCGTATCGATTGACAATCGTACTAAAAAGCACTCAATCAGCTAATCGATCCACCCACACCACTCCTCGACGTAAATTACCTTACCTGACTTTACTCGCCACCCTCCAAATGCGACTCTATAAGTTGTCCAAGACCGAGTCTGCTCGAAAAGAACACATGACAGCCTTGACACAAGCACTGAGTGACGCCGAACACATTGACAACGAAGACGAAGACGTTTTGATCTTGAAAGCGAACTTGTACTTGCTCCGTGGCAAGGTCAACGACGCGCTGAGTCATTTTGACAAGGCACTGAAGATGCGAGACAATTGTATCCCTGCTCTGGTCGGCAAGGGCCGCATTTTCTCTCATTTGAAGCAGCACGACAAGGCCTTGAAGATGTATCAGGATGCTTATCAGGTCTCCAATGGAAAGATCGCTGCCACAGATATTAAAATCGGTATTGCACTCTGTCTTGCTCAGCTGGGCATGGTCTCCGATGCAAAGTTGGCTTTGACCAAGATGGCCGAAGTAAGGCAAACGAATATCTTTTCGATATTATTCTTACCTTTCCATTAGGACGGCACGGGTGGCTCTACCGCTTTCCTCCTTCTCGCTATTCTCGAGTTCAATGCGTGCAACGACGAATCCCAGAAACTGCCCATCCGAAACACGTCCATGGAACAGGCTCTCACTCACCTTCACCGTGCTTACTATGCCGATCCGCATGATCCCGTTGTTCTCAATTTGATGGCGAATTATTTCTTCCTTTTGGACGAAAATGACAAAGCCATTGCCTGTGGCGAAAGAGCCTTGGCGTTTGCGACGAGCGGTGATATCAAGGCCGAGATTTACTACCAACTGGCACTTTCTCAGCACAAAGAGGTGAGAAAATGACTCAAAATGAAAATGGACTATTCCTTACTCGAGTCATAGGGCAAATACGTCGAGGCATTACAAAACTACCGGGCTTGCGTCGACAAGAGTCCAAACAACCTGCATGCCCAGTACGGCTTGGGTCAGATGCTTTTGCAGAAAGGTAATTGGCAAAAGAGGCGAAACCGGAGAAAGACAGCTCACGGTCTGAATGTACTATAGGCGATACTGAGGCTGCCGTCAAGATATTTGAAGAACTCACAAAGAAAGAGCCCAACTGGATCGACGCCAAAAAGATCCTTGCTTCCCTCTATGTTGCAACGGGCAAACAATCGCAAGCACTCGAATGCATTGGCAAGGTGGCCGACAAGGTGACCGATGATCCGCTCTTTGCTCTTGATGCTGGTCGATTATATGAAAAACGGGACCGATCGAAAGCCCTTCAATGTAAGTCTAAGTCTTTTGAAGTCACCTGCGTTAGCTCATAGATTTCCGTTCAGGGTACGAAAAATGCCTTGACAAGTGTAAGGAATTGGCAGACGAAGACCCTCTCAGGATACAATGCGAGAGCATCCGACCCGAGATCGAAAACAACATTGCTGTGCTGCAGCAGAGCATGGGTGAACTGGATACTGCCTTGGATCACTTGACATATGGCATTCAGGCTGGCAAGAAGCGATCCGAGGTGGCCGAGTCCGAGCACGATAGAGAGCTTCACATCGTCATGACGTACAACCTGGCACGCTTGCACGAGGAACGACGGGAATTTGATCAAGCCGAACAGCTGTATGAGCAGCTTACCAAAGACCAACCGTCCTACATTGAGCGTGAGTATCTTTTGTAGACTTTTGACACAGCCGCTCACTGATATAAAATAGCCTATCTCCGTCTGGGCGTCATCAAGCAATCCCGAGGGCAAGCCAAAGAAGCCATCGACCTGTACAAAGAAGTGCTCAAGCAGAGGCCCGACAAAGAATGCAAGGATGTATGGATTCTCATGGGCCAAGCACAGCAGTCACTCAAAGATCGTGAGTGCAAGCGCAGCTGGGAGCACGTCCTCAAGCACTGTGACCCGAATGATATATACACCCACATTGCTCTAGGCAATTTCCATTCAGCTGTCGCACGCGATTTGCGAGGCGACAAATCAAAAGAAGCAGTAAGTTGCATAGATTGACTCATAGAAATGTTACTGACACGCGAATAGCAACGCGACGAAAGTCTCAAACTAGCCCGAAGGTTCTACGAACAAGCGCTGCGACGTGATAACTCTAACGTTCATGCGGCCAATGGTCTTGCCGGTATTCTGTTTGAGTTTGAGCTCTATGAAGAAGCGCACCGGATGCTGTCCATGATCCTAGAGGCCTCTACCAACAACGCGACTGTACTCGTGAACCTCGCCCATTGCAAAGTTGAACTTGAGCAATACAGGGAGGCGATTGTCATGGTAAAACCAGTTCAGCGAAATGAAGAATAGGAAATAACCCGTTTTTATAGTACAAACGTGCATCCACAAAATATTTCAAAGGCAGAGATACAGAGATCCTCTGCTGCCTAGGACGAACACAATTCGTACTGGCCAAGGCCAACAAGGACCTGGACCTAATGCGGGAGGCCCTTGAAACGATGGAACAAGCACTCGAAGTCGCGCCACATAACAAGGCCTATACTTATAACGTTGCGCTGGTGCAGCAGTACTGCGCTCAGCTGCTCTCGGATGCGGCTGGACCGGACACGAAACCAAGCGATCTGTTCCGATGGGGCCTGGACCAGCTGATAACCAGTCAAAAAACCTGGACGGCGCTTCTTGCCCTGGACCCCAAGGAAAAGGTACCATTTGATCGCAAGGTGGCTGTGCAGAGAGAAAAGTTTGGCAAGGTGCTGTACAAAAAGATGAGCCAGCGCGTCGGCCTTCCACCACAGGATGCACCTGTCGAGGCAGGTCCCTCGCATTCAGAACCTCAATCGCCCATAGACCCACCACCGCCGCCACAGGAGAACGCGCCCAGCCCTGAGGCAGGTGCACCCGAGAGCTCGCCGTCTAAACGGCACTCGGAGGAAGCCTTGGGCAAGGATGATGAGGCTGCTGACAAGCGGATCCGTATCATGTAGAACCTCGTGTTCCCGTACACATAAAAGCATCTATTTCAGAATCATTCCACTTTAACACACCCTATTTCAAAGATATAAACAGCAGCCGCGTGTTTTATGTATGAACTGCATATGGTTACATTGTAATAGAAGGAGATTGGACGCGTATTGTTTGCTTTTACGCGTTTGGCTCTGTGTAACACAAACGGATAATTTATGGTCCGACAGGACGTGGTGTATTTTTTTTTCGCCCGCAGCAAAAAAAAGAGAGAGAGGCAGGTTGAAGCAAACATTGGCCGATCTAAAAAGACCACTTTTTGCCCATTCGTTTCCTTGTCATTGCAAACTGCCCAATCTCTCCTCCAAAGCCATGGGATCTACTCGTGCTACTTCAAAAACTACGACTGCGTCGACATCGGACGTGAATCAGGACAATCGCAACGGCAATGAGACACCATCATTGCCCAACGAAGGATCCGTCTCCACTTCATCCTCCACACCATCGCGGCCATCGCGGGCTTCGCCTGCCAAGGCCAGTCCCAAGAAGGGTGGAGCTAGCAAGTCCATGAGCAGCTCTGCCAAGCGGTAAGCGTCGCTTTTGTCGTCTTCTGGCTTACTTATTAACCGCATACTCCTTTTGTACCTTAGTATAACCAAGGAGCTCGCCGAGATCGCGCTGGATCCGCCTGCTAACTGCAGGTATGGCCTCACGCGCTTGTAGAAGCTCACGCGATGGCTAACCTATGTCTTCTTCTATGTTAGTGCTGGTCCCAAAGGTGATAACCTTTACGAGTGGGTGTCCACTATTGCCGGCCCTTCTGGCTCGCCCTATGCTGGTGGCGTCTTCTTTCTGGATGTCCACTTCCCTCAGGAATATCCCTTCAAACCTCCCAAGGTAAATGCAGAAAGAAGAATACACCTGGCTTTTACTTACGCATTGTTGGACAGGTCGTGTTCAGAACGCGCATCTACCACTGCAACATCAACAGCCAAGGCGCTATCTGCTTGGATATCCTCAAGGATAACTGGTCGCCGGCCCTCACTATTTCTAAAGTCCTCCTTTCTATCTGCTCTCTTCTTACGGATGCCAACCCTCGTATGTTCAAAGTATAATGTAGGCAGCCATGACTTAGCGTTCTTTATAGATGACCCTCTGGTTGGCAACATTGCCCAGGAATATCTGAACGACCGCGAAGAGCACGACCGTGTTGCTCGTGAGTGGACCAAACGGTAGGTTGAAAGCGCGTACTGTATCGTCCCTATCTCATACTGGGTATTAGATATGCCTGCTAAGCGCAAGCGCATACACAAGACACACGCTCAATGATGGATTCTATATACGCGTGTCAACCTCCCACTTCCCTGCCAAAGATTGCGCATCAAACTTTCCAGAAAACTCATTATCATCATAGAACGGGTGTTGCTATGACCAAGTTCCTTTTCATCTGTCTTTAATCATTTTTTCGCAATAAAAATAACAATATCCCCCACCAGCAATTTTAAAGAAAATTGGAAGCAGCTGCCCAAGCGTTTTCTACTTTTCTCGCATACGTGAGCCTCATATGGCCAGGGTCAGGTTGCAGGCGTAAGACTGAAACGATTAACTATAATACATGGTATTTCTGTTTGTTGGATGGAAAGTTTGGACCAAAATAGAAAATAGTGAATTAGCGGCTGCTGCTGCGGAGAGTTCTATAGTCGGGCGATGTATCAAATGTTGGGTCTGTGCAGGACAAACTGAACTTGGGTGTTCTTGACAATGGCCACACAACCTGAACTGCAACATGCTGCTTCTGTCCCACGCAATGTACCCTTGTCTCTCCTAATGCTGTTCTTCCGAGACGCTCACCTCGTTGTCTTGTTTCGCTAGGTCTTTACCCTACCCTCGCCAACCGATATCACCTTGACACCATTCTGGACTACCGTGCGCCATGTCGACAACTTTTTGTTTCAGAAATCGCACGCACCGGGGAACCCCATTTTCAAGAGCCTTTTTACCACTATTGCCAACGTGTAGGTCGGGCCCCGTATCTTTAGTAGCTCGGCTGATAGACGTTATATATGCAGTTTTGATACCAAGCAACCGCCGTTTCGGATCCTATTCCAGCGTGAGGTGAATACACCGTGTCTGCAAATTGCAGTGGCCGAGTCCGAGAGCCTGATTGAGTCTGCCTGGACGTGGATCGAACACAACATGATCCCTGAGCTCGATACCATCGATGATCCATACCAGAAGGAGCTCTGGGTGGCTGAAAAAGTCAGCATGCTCGTTACAGCCCTTGGTATGTACTTATATTAGCTACCATCCCTTGACTTGCTTATGTTCTGTCTGATAGACACCGGCACCGATGAGCTTTCTCTCGATGAAAAGATTAGAAATGCCTCGCGTACATTCCGGCAGCTCTTTGACGTGCCTTCTTCCGAGCGTCTTGTCAGCTGTAAGTACTCCGATCCATGGATTGCATAGACAATATTCATCCGGCTTCGCCTTTTTTTTTTTTAGATTACTCTTGCGCTTTCAATGGACGCCAGGGCTGGCTCTACCTGAGCGAAAACTACATTGCGTTTTATTCTTTTCTGCTCGGCGTCGAGACAAAAAAGCTGATCGAGATGAAAGATGTGCAGGATATCACCAAAGAAAAATCAAAGCGAAGCATGTTTTCGGATAGCTTACGGATAAAGACCAAAGATGAGGAGGAGGTATGTAAAGGGAAAAGAGAAAACGGTATGGTCTTTATTGACCCAACATAGCATTTTATTAGCAATCTTTTTAAGCGCGATGAAGTAAATCTACTCGACAAGGAGTTACTCGGCTCTAACTGTAAACATTAGGTCTGGGAACTGCTAGTACAACTAACAGGCCAAAGCATGCAGCGCCTGCTGCGCAGCGGCCATGCCGAAGGGTCACCCTCGGCTGATCGTATCCGATCACCTGATAGCAACGGACTCCTTCTCAGCCCACTGAAGCAGAATCTGGCAGCTCAGAAGCGCAATGAAAACCTGTGTTTGCATTTCCGCTTGCCTTTGACAGAGCGCTTGATGGATGCCATGGAAGTACAGTATACCAAAGAGTCAGGCAAGGCAGTCTACCAGGGCCGGCTTTATCTATCCGAATCATTCCTGTCATTCGAGTCCGCTGAGCGACAGCGGCCACCGCAGCAGCATCTACCCATGTGTCTGGTCGTCATTCCGCTGTACACTGTCAAGCGCGTGGAGCGAGTCAACACTGGCACATATGTGGCCGCGCTCGCCCTCACCGTGTGGCACAAGATGGAGCACGTCTTTGATCTGCACGCAAGTAGCCCATATAAGAAAATGCTCGTTTTGTCGCTAATCTCCTTGACAGGCTGATAAAGTATCTGCAGAGCGATTCAGCGAGTCACTCGGGCAACATCTGCGGGCACAAGCACCGACGATGAAGCTCCTCAAGCCATTCTTGGCCACCTGCGAATCAGAGCACTTGTTACAACCCGAAGAGAACCTGATCGATGTCCATGACCCTGCAGGTGGTCTCGGTCTTATCTTTGGATACCCTGGCGACGCCAAAAAGACAAAGGACCGAAGCAAGGTGAAGCTCTGGCGCCAGTATTTCATTGGTAAGCCTAACAAAAAACAGCGCAATGAGTGTACGTTGAACAAAGCGGATAGAAAACGGTCGAAATTTGACCATGGTACGCATGTCTACGTTTGGCAAACTGGTGCGCATCGGTTTACCGAATGCATTGCGCGGCGAGATTTGGGAGACGTGCTCCGGCTCCATCTACCTCCGCCTAACGAACCCCTTTGTCTATGAAGAATTGCTGAAAAACAATGAGGGCCAGACCTCTCTCGCAACCGAAGAGATTGAAAAAGACCTAAACAGGTAAAAAAGTAAATACAAAAAGAGTTCAGACGTAATCCCTTCAAAAAATAGATCTCTACCCGAGTATGCTGCTTATCAAACACCCGACGGCATTGATCGCTTACGGAGAGTGTTGACTGCCTATGCATTCAAAAACCCGGAACTGGGCTACTGCCAAGCCATGAATATCGTCACCTCGGCCTTGCTCATGTAAGGGGTCATTATCTCATGTTCATGTGCAACCTAACACACCGTACCACCTCATAGATACATGACAGAGGAGCAGGCGTTTTGGACCCTCAACGTCCTCGTCGACCGCATGTGTCCTGGCTACTACAGGTATGGAGACTGGCAGATATCTGATAGGAGATTGCGTTATCTGAGTTTTTTGATAGTACATCCATGTACGGCGCCCTGCTGGATCAAATTATTTTCGAGCAGCTCGTGGAAAAGACAATGCCGATTCTGTGGAGCCATTTCAAAAAGACGGATGTTCAGCTGTCTGTGGCTTCGCTGCCATGGTTCCTCAGTCTCTACGTCAACTCGATGCCGCTTACATTTGCTTTTCGGGTGCTCGACTGCTTGTTTATGGAAGGGCCCCGAATCCTTTTCCAGATTGGGTAGGTAGCGGCGCGCGTATTATAACGTGTGATTTAACCTTTACTTCTCCGCCATCCAGTCTTGGTAGGTATCCCAACTGACAAAGGCAGAAAGATACCTAGAATTTAATCAAACCTCCAGCGATTCTTAAACTCAATGGTGATGAGTTACTGAATGCCAAGGAAGATGGTACATTTCTGGACATTTTGAAACGATTTTTTACGTCCTTGGATACGCCTTACGAGGAAGGCGATGATAAAAATCGGAAGCATACGGTAAAATACGGAAACACATTGGAAATGAATGTTGGCTAAGCAAGGTTATAGAAATTCAACGAACTGATGCTGACAGCGGTATGCCACGCAGCACTCCAAAAATGGAGGCGTCGCATTTTTACCAAAACGAGGTAGCTGACGTAGAGATTATTTTTCTGTCATGTAGTATCGTGAATTTGCCATTGTGACCGATGAACTGGTCACCGAGATGCGGCGACAGAACCAGCTCAAGGTCGTGGCTGGCATCGAGTCCTATACGAAGCGATCAGCCATTCGCCGTCTCAAGGATCTGGCTGGCTTCAACAAGGATGAGATTGCGACGGTCTATGATAAATTTTTTGGAGCGCTGTACTACTCAAAACAAGATAGCGGTAAATCAGAAGAAGCTCAAATGGACTATCAGACATTCCTCGACATGCTTGCGACCTTGACGCCCTGGGCCAAGAAGCTCAAGAACCACGACGATTCGCCCGATGCAGGGTATGCCCGGTCTTTGGGGCAGACCTTTGTAACACGCCTCTACGACTTATTCAGGGGAAACGAGTCGTATGTCAGCTTCCAGTCAACCGTGACCCATCTGAGTGAAATTATGCACGGAGTAAGATTTTTTTCCTTTTTTCATTTTATTTCATTGCGTGATCAGGATATGCTTATATCACTTTGTGTCACCTCAGGACCTCATGTCACAGATCGAATTTTTTTTCCACCTCTATGCCAAGGAGACATTGACAAGCGCGCATATCGTGGACATGATCAAGGATATCTATTGGCTCATGACTCAACTTGGACCGGAGACAATTGCTTGGGAGGCTGTGTGCACGTTAGCATGCAACTGCGTCGAGCAGTCGGAGATCCTCAAGGGGGCCCAACCCGACGAAGCGGCCATGGCGCAGACCCTGACTGATTTGAAACAAGCATTGGGGTCTCCCCAAAAAAGACTTGGACGCGTGGAAGCCTACCTGCAGCCCCCGTCAGCGGATGCGCTGGTGGAGTTATCGGATGACGAGAATGATATGCACGATAAGGTGGCTATCGGCTTGCCTTCTTACCGCATGGCGATCCTGAGCAATGAGGCCCTGGAGATGTTCTTTGATCACGGCTTCCGTGACAGCTTCAAGCTTATCGAGTTGGCGAGCGAACGTCAAAAGAGTCTTGGTCGCGAATTGTTCGAGAACCTGTTTGCAGAAGGCAAGGAACTCGCGCACACTGCCCACCAATCGCTCTCGCCACGGCATCAAACCCAGACGCCTTCGCCTGTGCCTTCACCCTCGGTATCTTCAACGACATTGCATGACGCAACAGCGAGCGCCCAGGGTGCCAGTGGACCGGGCACGCCGGAGGCCGCATCGGCGAAGAATAAGGAAATGTCGGAAGACGTGGACACACTGATGACGGAGCTCGGCCACTTGGATGCTTAACATAGATAGAGAGAGGTCGGGAAAGCGAGGGATGTTTTAATATTATCGTAATCGCGAATAGGCGTCGGCTCGGTATCCCTGGACCGGGCGCGCTTCTTATTTTTACCGTTTTTTTCTACTGTCATCACGTTCACATGCTTGCCGATCAGGTAGAAACGTGGCAGACCAGCATGTGAAATTTGTGTAACTTGATCCCTGCATTCTCATATAAATAATTCGCGTCGAAGCTGTCAATATTTTCCTCATCCAATTCATCTCAAATCAATTGAATAGCCATTCTACTACTACTACACTGAACATATCAATCATGAAGTTCTTCATCCTCTCTGCTCTTGCTCTCTGCGCTTCAGCCGCTCCTACTGCCCGCCAAGCCGATGGTCCCTACACCATTACCTCGCCTGCGGGAGATGCTACGATCTATAGCGGACAACCGTAAGTTGAAAACTTTTTAAGATAGCGCAATGAAAAGCTTATTCATTTTAAATTTCTTTTTTAGTGCCACTGTCCAATGGATCCAAGGTGACAACAAGCCTCTGACCATCGGTCTTGCTGGCGAGGATAGCTCCAACACCATTTCGCTTGCTGAGAACGTCAATGGCAATGTGGGCGAGTATGTTGTCAACGTACCGAGCGTGGCTAGCTCTTGCAAGCAGTACCGACTTGTCCTTGGCCACGAGGGTATCAATGCCACCTACTCGCAGCCCTTCTATGTGTCTGCCGACGGCAAGCCGTGCGACCAGCAGCAGTCCTCGTCGGCTTCCGCTTCTTCTAGCTCGCCCCCGACTTCAGCGGCCTCAATGGAAAAGGATCTTTCCGGTGCCACCGCTGTCGCCAGCATCAGCATTCTCAACGACGATGGCCAGCCCATGAGCACTGGCAATGACGCCGGTGCGCTTTCCACCAATGCAAAGCAGGTCTCTCTCCTGGCTGGCGTGGTTGGCGCCGCCATCTACTTCTTCTAAACCAGACAGGAGTAGAACACCACCCTTCTCTATGTGTATATCATACCGCATTACAAGATTCCCCACCATATTCATCCATTCCATTCATTATCATACTACGTATAGTAACCCACGCATCCCTACCTGCATGAAATCATGATGTACAGATAGAATTTACTATAGATCCTGCTCCATTTTCTTAATATTTACATAGCCTCTCGGATTATATTCATTATTATATCCATTATTACAATACAATGCATTATGAATTATATATTATCGGCCAACTCTTCTTTTTGGGTTAATGTGTGTTACGAACTAGATTCATAATCTACGCTGTAATTGCAGGTTACATGAAGAAGGTCTTTTTTTCCGACCTGTCTCAAGGAAGCTAGCAATAGAAGCTACATGTATCAAATTAAAAGGGATTAAAGTTTTGAGCCACGTTCTAGATGAGAATGGCTCTATAGAGAATATCAAATTGAGGACGCTATGGTCGGCCAGCGCGTTTTATTGGAGCAGTCTCAGTGGCTCGAGTCACCATGCGCCTACTTTTTCCATTGTCGGGAACCATGGTTACAAGCTTTAGAAATAAGAGATTTCATAACACTTGAACACACGCGTCATAGTATATCTTTGTTTGATATATATAGAGCTGTACCCCTAGTTTAAGGACATCAATATTTGAATTTCCTACAAGTAGCATAACCTGTAGCTAATACGCTCTACCTGAGATTGTTCGATGCCATTCCACAAATTGTCTTCGTGGCTACTGAACTTACAAAAGGATGAGCTTCTACGTATGGTAGGTAACTGTTGAGCATATAAAAACACGTGTATGACGGTAAGAGCGCACGTACAAATATTACAGCTAGGCTTTTATCCATATTTGGGGCTCCACGTGTGCATTAACAGGGCCGCCCATGCGGGTTCGAGAGTCAACGCAAACGAGTGATACGAGATGACGAGTTTTGCCGTGTTTTTTCTGGAGAGACTTACCGTGAGCTCGATTCGCCATCATGGCTTAGTAGTGGGTGGATAACCATCATTTGGGTCCATGTGTATGTGTATGTGTGTTGGGGTCGGTGTCGGGCGGGAAATCACAGGAGAGTTAATAACCGGTGGAAAACCAGGCAGATCAGGGCCCGTGTCAAATTGGCAGATCGGACCCCAACATATTCCTCCTCTCAAGATGTAGCAAGCAGTTCTTTGTCATTATTTCGCAAGCCTTTGATCTTCCACGACAGGAGAAGCACCTTTGATTGTTCCGAACTCTATGGCTATATTTGCAAAGATGCCTCTTTTAGACAAACACTCGGACTTTCTCGGGAGTTTCAGCCCAGGCAGCAACCCACGATCTGTTTTGTTTTTTCTTTTCAACTTCATATCATGATTGCCACGACTGCTACGCGTACGCTCCCGTCCCTCTTTATGAAGCGCGGCATGTCCACGCTTCAGCGCGTCCGTAAGTTCTGTAACAAGGGCTTTATTCGTGTCACTGACGCGTCAGGCTAGAGACCGCCAAGGCCCCCGCTGCCATTGGACCGTATGGTAAGAGGAAAGATGAGCGTTGATTGCCATTGTGCTGATTATAAAGCAGCTCAGGCGATCAAGACGAATGGCTTCGTGTACACGTCAGGTCAGCTCCCTGCTGTGCCTGAGACGGGCGAGATTGTGCCTGGTGGTGCCAAGGAACAGACGCAGCAGGTGCTAACCAACTTGAACGCCGTTCTCGAGGCTTCTGGTTCCAGCCTCAGCAAGGTCATCAAGACGACCGTCTTCCTAAAGGACATCAAGAACGACTTTGTGCCCATGAACGAGGTTTATGCATCGGTAAAAAATGAAAACGAAATTTTTCTTTATTTTTTTTGGTGTAGCGCTCATTCAATGTTTCTAGTTCTTCAAGGATCACCAGCCCGCGCGCAGCGCTGTCGAGGTTGCTCGTCTGCCCAAGGACGTCCAGGTCGAGATTGAGTGTGTTGCCCTGACTGACTAAAAAAAGAGAGAGAGACGCAGGGTCCATTTTTTGAAAGAATAAACGTGTCAAGTCGATTTTATTACTCCAAAAGCACACGTGCGGGAAGAAGCACACCCTCCTCTTCGTCGACAAACAAAGGGCTGACCATGGTCTTGACGATCCGATCCTTGTCGGGTAAGTCACCCATCACGGCCATGACGTCCTCGTCGTATTTGCTGCCGGGTGCGATAGGCTGGACCATCACGTCCGCGTCACCGCCATGAATCTCGAGGGAGAGGACGGTGCAGAGATCAAGGATTTCGTCCCACTGGTCTCGGTGGTCAATGACGCCATTACTGTGCAGATTCTGGACGAGCATATCTGTCAGGCGGTCAGTCATCTGGCGGCGGGTCTGCTCGAGGTATTCCTTGGTAGCGGGGTTGAGCGACAAGGATTGGACGGTCTGCCGCCGGTACCACTTTGCAAAGTTGGTGCCCAGCGTAGACTGGAAACGGCGGATCTGGTCGGCATAAGCCAGATTGAGGAGCTGTTGGTTTTCGGTGCCAAAAGGGAGCGAGTAAAAGTAGAGCTCTGTGATGGCCGAGAAGAGGAACTGCTCGAGCGCGATCCGGTTTTCGGGCAGAGGGGTGCTTGCCTGGACGAAGCCGGTAACGAGCTCGGCGAGGCGGGCCAGCTGCTGTGTAAGAGTGCGTGCGTTGACGATGGGAGCAGAAGAGGGGTCGATATCCAGAGAAGACGAGGTGGAGGAAGCGGATTGGCGTTGGTGATGCATATGGTCGTCATGGTGATGGTGGTGATGATGATGGTGGTGGTGGTGGTTATTGTTTGGGGTGTGAGGGAGACTGAGCGGGGTCTTGCTCCATCGCTCGAGCTCCTCCGGGGTAATTTGGGAGAGGTGCAGCGCGCGGCCGTACATTTCCTCGTTGCAGCCGGTGAGTGAACGCAGATTGGAAATCATCTCTGCTTGGTGTTTCTGGGCGTTGTGTAGACTGCGGATCTGATTCTGCATCATTTCGTTTTCCTCGAGGAGCTCAGCATACGACTTTGTGACCGAAGCAAAGCTGGGCTGGGGCTGGGGCGGTGCGGATATAGCATCATTGACAACATTGTGAACGTGGATTTCTTCGTCGTCGCTGCTGTCGCTATTTTCGAAATCACCCGCAGCGGATCGTGCACCGTCGTCGCCAAACTCTGCGGCATTCGAACGCGATCGCTTGTCGTCGTCTGTGGTGATGCTCGATGCATTGTCGCCGTTCGCGGTCAGGTCACGCAAGGTCTCGAGTCGGAGCGAGGCGGTGTCTGTCAAAAGAGCCGACATGCCATCACGCATACTTGCACTGCCGTCAATGGTGCCGTCGAGGGTGGAACGGTCGTCGTCTGTCTCTCTGTCGATAGTGGCACGACTGCTGCTAATCTGGCTGGCAGTTCCACCTGGGCCGCTTACGACCGACTCTTGGTCGTCGATAGTGGCAGCGACACTCCAGGCGTCTGTGTCTCGATGGCGCACGGCATCCAGGGTGTCGAGCAGATCCGTTTTGCGCATGGCCGCATACCGCTGGGGCAGACCGTCTGGAATACTGCGGTGGTGATAAAACCCTTCTTTCTCGCTTCCGTCATGCGAAGATACGGAACTCATTTTGATATGGAAAAGCAAAATAGGAAGCAGAAAGAAAGAAAAAAAGAAGAATGTCGATGGTGTGTGACCCCTCTGCCACACACACACTCACACACATACATACACACTCTCACATATCCCCCTTTTCCATCTTAGCTTTGTGTCACCTTTCTTTTTTTTAAGCACTTTTTGTTCTTTTCTTCTTCTTTTCTGCTGCTTCATGTCCATCCTCTTTCACCTTCCCATTGCACTTCTCATTACTGTGTGCTGCACCAGGAACGGCCGTTCGTTGCGTAAGGAACCTTAATTTCTTTATTTTCATTCTATTCTATTTCCTCTGTTTTGTTTTCGCTCATTCTGAAACAGTGGCCAACGCGACTGTCAAGTTCCTGCGAGGGGCCATGGCCTATCTGCCCTACACAACCCGTCTTAAAATAATAAGAGGCGGTCTTCGTGGGGGTCTCCAGCAAGCCCGCCTCTTCTTGGGCTTCGTTTCGCGTCCACTCGATGACCAGCCCAATTCTATTTTTCGGGTCAAGAAAGAGTCCTGGCAAGGCTGCTGGATCTCTCCCGACGTGCAGAAAAAGAAAACTCCTCTTAAATGGCTCGAGGAGACTGCCATGGATGCCGGTGTCGTCGTCCTTTACTTTCACGGTAATATGGAAATTTTATCACCTGTAATGTACTTGTTGGCTAACCCGGGCATCGACTGCAGGTGGTGGTTTTCGAATTGGTATGTGTAACACAAAAAAATTCACTCATATCATTTTGACAAACAACCATCCTCTATTTTATAGGCACCCCCATTCAGTACATGCCCGCTTTTCTGCGTATGATCCATAGATTGGAACGCCTTGGCCTGAAAGAACCCCGTATCCTCTCTGTCGATTACAGCCTGTCTCCTGAAGTGCAGTACCCAACGGCCCTTCACGAATGCGTCGATGCTTACCGCTATCTCGTACACACCCTCAGCGTCTCGCCTCACCGTATCATCATTGGTAAGCCTACCTTTTGAATATCATCTCTCTCTAACGCCCTTACGACATGATCACAGCTGGTGATAGTGCAGGTGGTAACTTGGCAGCTGCAACCCTCCTCAGTCTGCGCAACCAACGGTCCGACCCTCGCCTGGCTTCATTACCTCCCTTGCCTCTGCCCAGAGCCGGTGCCTTGATCTCTCCCTGGGTGCGTCTCGAGCTGACGTCGCCCTCGTTGGTGGCCAACCGCAAAACAGATATCGTGACCATTGCTGACCTTGAGGGGCACATCGCAGCTTATGCGGGGGACTGGGACAAGAAGAGCTTTGAACAGCAGCAGCAGTTTGTACAGCAGCCGCTTGTTTCCCCTTACTATGCAGATCATACTGGCCTTTGTCCTCTACATATATCACTGGGCGAGCTGGAGGCACTCAGAGATGATATTGAGGAGTACATTCGTCGACTAAGGAGCCAGAATGTGACAGTTGAAAGAGTGTGTGAACCAGGCGCGGCTCATATTTGGATTGTTGAACCTGGCGTATGCAGAACCTTGGATGTCTGGGAGCGAGGTTGGGATGGACTTACGGACTGGTGTGCTGATCAGATAACCAAGGATTAATCCTCAGTCCCAGTCCTACACGAACCAGTACCAAGGCTGATCACGACTTCTCCACCCATGAAATTCTATATACGTGTATCATATACTCTTTCCGAAACTTTCTATGCGTATGTTATGTACCATATTGCACCCATAGCAAAAAATAATGTTCCAGTTGATGAAAATACACTTTGCTCATCTATCAATCAAGAAAGCCGTGGCGCGCCACCACTTTTCACAATTCTCGTACATTGGGAAGATACTTGGCTGTTGTCAATATTCACAATAGGATATTCAAGATGGGCTGGGACACAGTCGTCTTGATGTTCTGTGTCTCTCTCAATTTCTCGAGTATTTCTCGACATTGGGGTGAGCATACCTTTATTAAAGAATAGTATCGATATCGTTCTCTTCTCCTTGTACTGGATCCGATTGAGCAATCCTGGTCAGATGTCGATAGTAAACTTAAAACGAAATAAGCTTTTAAACAAAGAATCTTTGATAGAGAGGATTTGTAT
>VAFG01000372.1:1362050-1397454 GCA_013461545.1 Syncephalastrum contaminatum | reverse complement strand
AATAAAATACTAGTACTATATCCAATGACTGTCCTTGCCTCGGGTGTCGTCAGCAGCTCAAAGGTTTCAGCCGCAAATCGAGGACCCAGAACCCTTCCGGCATATTTGGGGCGTTGGTGGGACTTATGGAAAAGATGGCATAGGCTGCGCACGACCGTAGCTAATATTGTGGTCGCTGATACACATCCTTTACGCGTGCGCAAAAACCGGTGAATTCAGTATTGAGAGCAATCGGGTCGGCTAAAGCAATCAAGGGCACCTTCCATGTGCATCCCAAAAGTTCGAGTCACCGGCCGAGAACGAGCTCAATATCATGCGCGCCACTTTATGCTTAGCATGTAAGACGAGCCTGGCGTGCTGCCTGCCACGTTGGAGATTAGCAAGAAAAGGAAGTGCACGATATATATCGGCTTATCCGTTCGAAACGCATCCCTGGGGTTATCCATAACGCCTCCTTAGAACCGATGTACACTCATCACAGCTCGTAAGTGACTTGCTTACCCAGTTCAAAACCTTTGTTGCGCTCCATACAAATCATTCTGTTTAACAAGTATTTTAATTTTTTTACACGCATAATTCCTTCTGGTCATGTTGCTCTCTATCGACAGCGGGAACGAATTAATGTCTTCAAGGGGCATCTCAAATAGCAATGCAAGTTGAAAAGCAAAAATTGCTTAAAAGAAGGATTAACCCATACTACCAGATAAAGGAATGCTATTATCTTTGAATTACGTGGATGCTCATTAAAGAGAAAAGTACTTGATATGCAGAGACGCATAGTGATTCACTTGTGAGTGGAACATGCTACTTCTAATTTTTTAACAGCAAAAAGGAAATCGGTTTTATTCCACTCAGATTTCAACGACTCACGGTGAATATCATGTATGTAGGTGATATCGGGCTTTTGCTGCGATTTTTATAGCCCACTGATATCCCGTATTAGATCGAAATAATTAAAGGAATGGCCGTGTGCGGTATGCTACTAGATTTGTTAAGCAATGTATAATTTATATAGCCTCAAGAAAAAGAGAAAGAATTAGACCAGACAGGGCAACCCTCGTTGCATTTGCTGGATTTATCATCCAATTGCAGATAGTGTCCCGTTTTTTATCGAACGGATTCTAGAAGGGTATCTGTCCTGGACCTTTCGTGTTACTCTTCTTTGACGGATCCATTACATTGACGACATTTCGTTCAAAGTAGGCAGCAGGTTGACCACTAAAGACGGAAGATTGCCATTGTCTTGCTCTGCGTGAATATCCCGTCAAAACATGGCCTCGGTATGGAAGAAAATAACACGCAGCTATTTGATAATGGTAGCTTCAATGCTTTAACATAGACGAGATACGTTATCACAGATTATTTTGCAGTATGCGATTTGCTTATATATTGGTGTCTTAATCTTTCCTTTTATTTTAAAAAAAAACAAAGTAAAAGTGTCTCTGTCGTTACCGCTGCTGCAGACGCTATGAGCGGCGGAGCGGATGCTGCTGCTCGGCTTGTCTTCGCCGAAGTACTAGGAACTGGGGGTCGCCCGATCTCATACGATCCCGCATTGCTTCATCGAGCTGTGTGAGCTGTCGTTGGCGGACAAAGCGCTCCTCTTGCGTGAAATCAGGGAGATAGTCAACCATGCCGGTTCCAAACAAGATAGACGACTGGTCGGGCTCTGTGGCGGTATCGGAGCATCGGGTAGTATACACGCCGGACCAGCATGTTCATTTCTCGAATGCGGGCGCGTCGCTCGTCACTCCAGTTATTTGAACGGATGGCATTTCTATCCAAGCATCTACGACAGCAGAGAACTCCAAGCACCCAGTAGACATGAATGCCCGTCGCGTTGGCCGACCGGCCGCAGATTTGGCAGTGCCGACCAGCCAAAAGAGCAAACACGCGCCGGTAGGTAAACGGAAGAGGTGAAGGCAATGCGGTATAGGTGGTGTTGCCCTTCAAGGCACTTGGGTAGGTTCGGAGTAGGAAAAGGTGGGTAAGAAGGTGTCAAAAAAAAAGCCGGTTCACAAAGGTAGTGAGCACCAGCAAAGTTTTGTCTAAAAACTTTACAAAAAGGAAATACAAAGATGGGGAGAAGTGACAAAAAGGATATGTAGGTACAAAAAGGGTACGCAAAGAGACAATGTCGAAATGGAGTTGTGCAGACTTGTGGTTTTCGATGGTGTCTTGATGCAGGACCAATGGAGACGGGTAGGAGACTTGTCTTTGAGGTTTGAAATGGGATCTTAACTTGACTTGTGAGCAGAGGTAGACAAAAGAGAGCCTTTATGAGAGAGTATAAGAATCTTAGATAAAATCGAGTCTGCTTTATTCTGGCTGAAAAACTGAAGCCTATTTATACGTTTTCAAGGTCTAGGATAGTTATATGATATATATGGGGAGAAGACGAAAAGTGGTGGCGATTGCCATGGGGGAAGACAGGAAAGTGGTAGTAATGTTATGGGGGGAAGACAAAAGATAAGGACAATGCATTTGTAGGTGACGAAATATATATGGCAATCCTGTGTCACCATCCTTACAACGTACTTTCTGACCCCAATATGCCTGAGTTGAATAGGGGAGCCATTGTATGGTTGCTGTGACAAAAGGGTTTTCAGTATATCTTGAATAACGTCCATGTCAAGATGACCTGAAAAACTTATAGAGGATAAAAAACGCATCATATGATGAAGGTCGAAGTTGTTAAACATTACCCCGATTTGCGTGTATTTCTGAATTTTATTTGTCTTTCGGGCAGCTATTGAATCCAATAGCGCAGTGAGAGGCCTTATTATTATAACACGTAACGGCATTGATCACAGGTTAGAAGACATTTGATCCTTGTCAAAACTGCAGCACTTCGTTTGACAAGATCAGAACGGGCTCTCCTAGCAAGAAAGCTCATGGCATGCTTTCGTCGGTGGATATACATAATTTTATGAGAACTATGTGTGACCAGCCTACGAGGAAATAGATGCGATATTCGTATCGGTGCTTACTGTTCATTACTCATGCGTAGTAATGATTTCTTTGCACATATACACAGAAAATAACTATTATGACGGCGCATGCGCTCAAGTGTGAGCGAGATAAAGAAAAACAGATGCTTCAATAATAGGATGAACTTTAATATGGAAAGTTGAAGATCACTGGAAAAAAGCTGTGGGCGAGCTGAGAATAAGTGGGGATCAATGATCTCCAAGACAAAGAGGACATGCGCTCACACGTCTTCCATTATGTATAAGTTATATTATGCTTCGTACATATATGACTTGGAGCCGCTTACCTAGCTGACATATTCAACAACGGCACCATTTCTAGTTCTGCTCTATTTTCTCTTTCTCATGAAAGAAAAAAACAAAAGAAATAAGGACGCGTCGTATGTACCTTACTATTTTTACAGACGGCAATCGGACCGGATGATAGGTTTTTCGTTGGGTTACACTGAGCCGGTTTGCTGCATTGATATTTGTTGAACTATGCTGCTTATAGTGAACTTTCTGCTTTCCACATTAGATGCTACAATGACAGTTACGAGCAATATGCTGTTCTCGGACTTTCCAACTCAAGGAATTCATATCCAGGATTCACTGCAAGACTATAGCAAAAGAAGACCTTCGTTTGGTTTTGTGGCTCTCATATACCCATTATCAGGGCTCTGCTATCATTAAAACTCGAAGTACGAGGAAGGCATCTGGTGTTGTCGACTGCGAGTTGACAAGCCTGATACTGGTGAAGCGCGAAATCTGCCGTCGCCGACCTCGTTCATACAAAGTCAAAACAGGCCAAAGTAACAGTGGTTCTGGTAGAAGAAGAGGCCCGGTCTTCAATGCCAAACCGTTCAGGACTTGATCAACGACAGCATATTTTGATGAGATAGAGACACCCTCGCATTTACGGTCTGCATCTGGCGTCGTACGGACGAGCAGGTCCTATCGCTGCTGGCTATTTAGCACGCTCTGAAGCCTGTGCACAAATGGGTCACCGTACTTGTTCTTTGCCGCCAATATACTTAACGAGACACGCTAGTATCTACTCGCTAAACGCATGACGCAGAACGGGACCTTAAAGGAAGGACATATCGGCCACAATGACGTCGACATCGCCCGCTTGGTATCGAGATCCATACAAAGAGAAACTACTTAAGTTATCGGATGGGTTTAACATGTACTACTAGAATTACATAAATGAAACAACCTCCCAGTTGTCTTATTTGCTCTGTCATGAGCGTCTCGGAGTTCCTTTTCGGAAAATCATGAGCCGATCCAAGTGAGAAAAAGCATGACTTTGGCCTAATATGGAACTTGGCATCTTTTAGAGCAACAGTGCACAGGCCATTTGACAACAATGTTTATAAGTAACAAACCATAAGCAGCAAGACGAGAAATGAGATAATGAATACAATGTATGTGCCGAAAGAAGCCAGCCAGATGAACGCGTAATCAGAAGGCTACATATAGTTTTGCTTGCTTCTTCGTTTCGTTTGAATAGTGGTGTTGATCTCAAGTGGATCTTGTACAAAAAAAAAAAGGAGGCATGGTCAAAAATGAATTGAATTGGCAAACAAGCGAGAGAGGCAGTAGGAAAAGTAAAAGAAGAATATGTGGAGCTGAACAGCCAGCCCTCTTAGCCAAGCGGATTTGCATCCCAGGGAACTTATGTTGTACGTCCACCGAAGCGACCGCTCTACTGCCTACTGCGGACTAGACAGAAGGTCACACCCTGCTCTCACTTTATTATATTCGGTCGATCTGCTTATATACCCCTCTTTTCTGTAATTGAGCGAAATTGTGGGTTTTATTTTTTTTGGACAACTTTGATCGACTCTACCTCCAAATTTTATCATGGAAACAGACAAGACAAGAGCACTCATGGACTCAGTATTTTATTCTCTTTGTAATGAGATACTTTTTAAGGTTGTACGATCCATTTTTGGTTACCAACATGAGAAGCCTTCAAATTGGCACGGATGACAGCTATTCAACGTAGCATTCTGGTGGTGATTTTACTTTATGTTTAGACCCACGTAAGCCGTGAGAAATTGACAAAACATGCATATACTTATGTAGTTTTGCAGTGGTTTGGGAGCTTGGTTCTGTGTTGTTGTGGGCATTGGGCACGGATCACCGGACCCGCTGCTCTTTCACGTTACACAAATCATGTGACTCTGGAGCCATCTTTTCCGCAGGCAGATACATCCACATCTACCACGAATTGAAAGATACCACCCTGTATACCAATGTTTTGTTTAAATCCGGTACTCCGTCCGCTGCTGCAAGTAGCTGCCTCCACCTGTAACTGTACTACATGCCTATCCTTTTATTGCACACGTTCAACGCAGTCCATGGAACTGGCCGACTTGTTCAGCTTTATTTTCGAAGCGATTTTTCCGAAAATACAGTCATAGATACAGTCAGATCCCGCTCACGGAAAGATCGCCGAATTTTACACAAAAGCATTAGCGATGTTGGGCAGAGCAAATTCATGGTGATATGCGAGTGTAAAGGGTCTTCGTACACATATGATGTTGTCTCATTGTAGCCGGATAAAACTTTTGATAACGACCACCCACCAACAGCTCTGCTATATTTCCTGTCCACCATTTTTGCTGCCTGATTAAAATCAGGAGTTATTCGTAGGGTGTATCCCGCTCTGCCGCAAGACGACATGTTTCTTTAATATGGTATCTGGAGTAGATTGTCCACTAAAAGTGTGCATATCAAAATATCGCCATGCTTTCTAACCTAACATACCTTTTTTCGAATTGGGTAACTGTTTATGAGAAAGAACGATTTAGCATTCAAAATATTGACCAATGTGTCCGGGTAATACCCGCTCTAATTGTAGAGTCTCTCTGTTGAACAATTGATGACCCGTAAAAGTTGCAGCCTGGCAGATTTGAGAAGAGTTCTTATAGATTTCTGGTGGTTTAATGCTCACAAGTAGTTTATAAGATTATCTACCAATCTGCAGAGATTTGCCGTGTTTCGCTGCTATGTTAGTTTTACTATCCTTGGATGATGGAAGCGAAAAGGAGAAAAGAGAAAAATAAAGAATTGATGCCATAAAAAAAAGGAGCTCTTTTTGTCTGTTTCACCGCGGCTGGTTCCGTTGCTTGATAGTTGAATTGCTATTGCTCAATGATGCTATAATACGCCAATGGTGCTGTAGAGATATGCAAAATAATTTGCACGTTCTCCTACTAAAGATTGCCGGACAATCAGGCGCGTTGATATTATGGCATGCTGCCAACACCATAAACCACAAGCGCGTGCATACAATAAGTAAATTTGAGAGAGGTCTTACAGGGTAGGGAAGGAGAAAAGCTTTGTTGATCTTGATAGAATTCATGCCAGCGCGGAGATAACAGTTTTTTGAAATTGCAGCAACCGCAGCAGCCTTCTTTACCATTGTGGATAAAGTCACATTATTCCACTTTATCATGGAGTACGAGAGACGACAGTACAGTACGTTAATCGCTCTATGTTGACACACTGAAACAATTTGCAGTGCTGTATAGGAATGCCGCCCAAAGGCATGAGCTCTCCATCCTATTTTCGCGCCCTCAACCGCTTAATCCATGTCTCAAGCAATACACTAGCCACAGAAACAACACCAAAGCGAGGAAACTATCCTATACTTATGGAAGCACGATCCGCTGCCATCTTAAGATGCTTTCCTCTTTCCAAAGTCGATCTTATCGGGTGTTGCGGGCGTCGTGCTAAGGACCCGATAAACGGGAGACTTCCTCGATCGAACGATGCTATCTCTCCTCTTCGCCTACCTATATATCTCGCTCTCCCGAATTACCTTTTTCCGTTTTCCTTTGCCATCAGGGTTTCTTTCAAATCATTTCGTGTTGAACCAATAAGAAACAAAAATGGGTTTTTTAGAATTTTTTACTTTCGACCTTGACTCTTCGCTCCTGCACAAGTGTGCCCACATTCGTAGGTTCGTGCCTATTTACCGTGCAAAAAAATCATTATACCTATCTCTTCTCTGCTGGTGGAAGTTGACGCGGTTCCCTACGAATCCATTACAGGCGTCAATGCCTTTGTTGGCAGCAGCAGAGTAGAATTATTCGGAGTATGGCGGAGAACTTTTCTCGCTAGACGTAGAACGCAGTTCTTTGCATCAGCGATAGAAGGGGCTGCTGCCGAACGCTTCTTCAAGCGAGATACACGTCTGACCCAAGTCTTGTCGTGACCGAACAGCTGACAGTGGGATCGGACAACCTGAAGGTCGCTGAATGTAAGCGGGAAGCGACGCTCTCAGTGCTCATCCCAAGATAAGACAAGATGTTGAACAGGACTTCAGGACCTCAAACACACGGAGGTATCATGACAATGATCGAGCAAATGGTCAGTATGATGCCGTTCTCGGTTTTAGGAGACATCACCAGGAGCGCGTATCATATGTGAAAATCTTCCCTCGCGCCTTTCCTATAAACCACCACATCGCATAGGAATTCTGTGTCGCGCCGCCAGCTAAATTATACAGCATGCAGACACGCTAAATCGCATCCGGACACTTTATACATCATAAATATCCAGCCAAAATGTCAATGAATACTAGCAGATGGACTTTGCTCATGAGACCCAGTATCCTGGACGGCGGTAGCGACCGATTCCTGAACCTGGTGGTGATGCTCTTGGGCAAAGTTTGTCTGACGGTTTCTATGAACCTTTGAATGTTTCTTTAAGCGTAGAAGGGCTCCGTGAACACGAAATACCATGTGTCGTTAAGATGGGTATCCCTAGACTAGAGTATTATCGGCCATATGTATATAAAATGCGACATAATTTGTCACGAATAGCCGAGTGGTAATATACTTTTTACTTGATGGGCACTAGGAGCTTACTACAGTGTGATGATAATTCCATACTGATCCATGCTTTGGAGAAACACGCTATACCTAACGATTCATTTCAGTGCCAATGGCGTACATAAGCTCACTGATAATGACACTGTCTGGATTTGTACACAGTAACCATAACACCCAGATGAACTTGGAAAAATATTAATATCGAGTACATGTGCTACTGCTGTGGAGAATACCTGGCAAATGTGCCACTTTAAAATATGTTCGTAATGTAGTCCTGTCTGTCTTCCCCTGTTACCATTTATTGTAGGGTCAGCTAACCTATCATCATATTATAAACTTGTCTCCTCATGCTGTAAGCGATCAGGATAATTTTTTATCCATCCGTCTGAATATCATCTCGTGAATTTTCTTTTTCACTCGACACACGAAGTCAGTATTTGCTTTAGGACGCGCGAAAATAAAGCTTTATCAACACGTCGGGATCTGTATGAAGTTCGATTGTTACTAGTTCATAGTTTGGATTGACACAAGAGATGGCAGAGAAGGCTATATGCTTAGGCCTATAAGCAAATGAACGGAAAGGAGAAATTGAAAAAAACAGTCCTTCGGGTTCTTTTATGCTTAGGGTTTTCCGCCACACAAATTTCAAGTGCGCACGAAAATGCTGGTGTAACGTTCTGATAAGAGCTTATCTCCTTTCGCTTCGAGATCAATTCGAACAAATATACTCCGATGATCCCTAATCCAAAGATGCATCTGCAGCATCTTTTCGATCGGTACTAAAAAAGAAGCTTCCAATATCCAATCACGTTCATTATACCATGTACTATGAAAGAAACCATGATATAGAAGCAATGTACTCTTCATCCGTAATATGTACCTGAACAAGAAAAGTAGAACAGCAAGGGCAACAAAGAACAGAGAAAACCTTGTTTAAGTCATCAGATACCCGTCACTGACGTATTGTGGGGCTTCTCGTATTTTGTCAGAAAAAGGAAGGCAACATAGATAATGATATTTTCTGAAGGGCGACAAGGCAATATCTAGATTACCGTATTATATCATCTTTAAAAGCATGCACTACACAATCTAAATCGACTTACTTTTCTGTCCAGATCGATCTTTTTATCCTTCAGTTTTACATTCTCTTTCGCTCCATCAATTTGCAAGTTTATAATACTATGTAGAAAGCTCAGCAGAGAAAGACCCTATTTGCCCACGTCAGTTGAGTATGTTTTCTGTTTGAAAAGGCGACGCATGATTGGATGATGCTCGAGGATAGGATGGATAGAATTTTTCCCCTACTCTTGCTCGCATGACCGAATATGGCATTCCCGGATCCTCCGTTGTCATTTGTACTGTCTAGCCATGTCGGCTGGCAATATCTAAATACGTTATGTTGGCATGTTATGTATTTGCATTTACTAAATAGTGAGATCTTTCGGAATTTATGAAAGAAGTCATACGAACCACTTTAGGTCGAATGATGATGTATCAGACGAAAACCAAAACAATCCGGGGAAGGCATGACGACACCCAAAGTATACAACGGACGAAAACGGTCAAGACAAACACAAACAGACAAGCTTTTTCGGCTTCAAAGAGCGGGGAATGACGCACGCTTAATGGAGTACAGACAGAGCGCGTGACCACAAAACGCACGCGTCGGTTGACACGCATATACACACAAACATACCACCCGACATGTGAAAGGGGCCGTACGAGATTTCTGATTTACAAAGACGATGCGGAGCAGGAATTTCATCCCATCGCGACTGATAAGCAAATCCTGCATTTTGATTGGTTTTCTGCATCAGTTTTCGTTGCACAAAAGATAGCCTTTCCATCATTGAGATTTTTTTTTGTGTGTGCGTGCGTATGAGTGGTGTGAGTGCGTACATGTCAAACCATCCCTGACCTACTAGCATCGTTTCAGGCATGACTTTCGGTTCTCTGACACTAATACTCGCGCATGCCCGAAGGAAGAAAAAGAAAAAAATACTTGTTTTTTCGGGATCACAAGTTCTTTTTTATTTTTTAACTATGAAGCTAACACCGTATTGTCATTTAAATATCACAAATGCAACAGCAATGGGCAACAGATCTACGAGCCAAAAAATATAGATGGCACGAAGAGAACTCGGAATGGCTATGTGTGGGCAGCGGGAATTCAAATCCACTGATTGCAGGTAAGTTGCGATATTAGGTAAAACAGGCGTCCCGGTGGTTGGTGGATGATAAGATGGGGAAGATAACACATCCCGACCCTTTCTCCAGTAGAAAAAAGATCTAATGGGTAGGCGGCCGCCCAATAAGTCATATTTTCCTACACTTTTGTTGAAAAAATAGAATCACTCAAACAGAAAAGTCATGCGTATGGGCAAATAAAGACAAATACATCTTAACGGAAGATTGAGTATGACATGCGTGATTTTTCGGAAGAAGAGAAAAAAGGTTGCGCTTATACCGTCGACATGTGACCCCCTCATTTGGCACGGTGAATTAAGATGCGCAAAGTGTAGATGATACCGAAGGAGGTCGAATCATTGGTCCTAAGGGTCCGTAGATAAGAAAACCAATCCCGCTCTCGAAGGCCATGGTAGATCTAATAAAACCTGAACTTCTGTTCCTGCGTGCAGGAACTTTTTTTCTTTTCTCTTGCTCTTGCTTGCTTGACTTCGCTCGCTCTCATTTACTTGTGTGTGCTTGCTCATATCCCCCCACTCCACCCTCCTATAATCCCATTATACAGCTCTACCACTTATACATACAAAGCGTCTCTCTCTATTTTACTTGTACATAAAGCATATACCTTCAACGCATATGATGGCCAACAATAACAACACATCATGGGCGCAAGCCATCCCTGCCGCGCAGGGCCTCTACAATCCCGAGCTCGAGAAGGATGCCTGCGGTGTCGGCTTCATGGTTCACGTCAAGGGCGTCCGCTCGCACAAGATCCTCACCGACGCGAGCAACATTCTGTGCAACATGACCCACCGTGGCGCCAGTGGCGCTGATATTCGTGACGGTGACGGCGCAGGCGTCATGACCGGCATTCCCCATCAGCTCTTTGTCAACGAGACCTCGCGTGAGCTCGGCATCACCCTCCCGCAAGAGGGCCACTACGCTGTCGGTAACCTGTTTATGAAGGGCGACCCCGATGCTGTCGCCGAGAGCAAGCGCGTCTTTGAGGAGATGGCGACTGCGCTCAACCTCAAGGTCCTCGGCTGGCGTTCGGTGCCCCGCGACTCCTCCATCCTTGGTCCCGCCGCCAAGTCCAAGGAGCCCGCGATCGAGCAGCCCTTTGTCGTGCTCGCCCAAGGCGAATTTGATGAGCCCTACTTTGAGCGCCAGCTCTATGTACTCCGCAAGCATGCCACCCACACCCTTACCATGGCGAAGTGGTTCTATGTCTGCTCCCTTTCCAACAAGAATATCGTCTACAAGGGTCAGCTCACCCCGCGCCAGGTCTACCAGTACTTCCACGATCTTAACAATGTCCAGTACACCACTCACTTTGCCCTGGTTCATTCGCGTTTTTCCACCAACACCTTCCCCTCTTGGGACCGTGCTCAGCCCATGCGCTGGTGCGCTCACAATGGTATGTCTGGGTTGGGCCACATAAAATTTGGGGTGACTAATTTGAATTTCTTATTCCAGGTGAAATTAACACACTCCGCGGCAACAAGAACTGGATGCGTTCGCGCGAGGGCCTCATGACTTCGGACAAGTTTGGCGACGAGCTCGAGCTCCTCTACCCTATCATCGAGGAGGGCGGCTCCGACTCGGCCGCGTTCGATAACGTCCTCGAGTTGTTGGTCATCAATGGCGTGCTCACCCTCCCGGAGGCCGTGATGATGATGATTCCCGAGGCCTGGCAGAACAACGACGCGATGGCTCCCGAGCTTCGCGCCTTCTATCAATGGGCTGCCTCGCTCATGGAGCCCTGGGATGGTCCTGCCCTGTTCACCTTCTCTGATGGCCGCTACTGTGGTGCCTCGCTCGACCGTAACGGTCTGCGTCCCTGCCGCTACTACGTCACTTCTGATGATATCATGATCTGTGCTTCCGAGGTGGGTACCGTGTTTGTTGATCAAGAGACGGTCGTCCAAAAGGGCCGTCTTCAGCCCGGCCGTATGCTTCTCGTTGACACGGAGGAGGGTGTCATTGTCGACGACAAGCAGCTCAAGCTCCAAACTGCCTCGAAGCGCAATTTCGTTGAGTGGATCAAGAAGCAGCAGATTACGCTCCAGGACATCGTTGCCAAGCAGCCCGCCAAGTTTGAGCCCAAGCTCGATGACAGCAACATCCACACCGACCCCCGTCTCAAGGCTTTCGGCTACACTCTCGAGCAGCTCAACCTTGTGCTTGTACCCATGGCCAACACTGGTAAGGAAGCCCTCGGTTCGATGGGTAACGACACCGCGCTCGCCTGCTTGGCTGAGCAGCCCCGTCTGGTTTACGAGTACTTCCGTGAGCTCTTTGCCCAGGTCACCAACCCGCCTATCGATCCCATTCGTGAGGAGATTGTCATGTCGCTCGAGTGCTGCGTCGGCCCTGAGGGTAACATTCTGGAAATCGCTGAGAGCCAGTGCCACCGTCTGCTGCTCAAGTCACCCATCCTGACCATGGAGGAGCTCGCCGCGGTCAAGAACCTGTCTTCCGTGCACCCCGACTGGCGTGTGGCCACCATCGACATCACTTTTGACAAGGCTGCCGGTGTCCAGGGCTATGTTGATGCTCTCGAGCGCGTCTGCACTGAGGTGTCCAAGGCCATCGATGATGGCTACAAAGGCATTGTTCTGTCTGACCGCGCTGTGTCTGCTAGCCGTGTCGCCATCTCATCTCTCATTGCTGCTGGTGGTGTGCACCACCACTTGGTGCGCAACAAGCAGCGCAGCCGCATCGCCCTGATGGTTGAGACAGCCGAGGCGCGTGAGGTTCACCATTTTTGTGTCTTGCTCGGCTATGGTGTCGATGCCATCTGCCCCTACCTCGCCATGGAGGCCATGATGAAGCTTCATCGCGAGAACGCTGTCCACGAAGGTCTGACTCCCGAGAAGCTTATCTACAACTACAAGAAGGCTATCGACAACGGTATCCACAAGGTCATGTCCAAGATGGGTATCTCGACCCTCGCCTCGTACAAGGGCGCTCAGATCTTTGAAGCCCTCGGTGTGGACGACTCGGTGATCTCGCGCTGCTTTGCCGGTACCGCCTCGCGCATCAAGGGCGTCACATTCGACATTCTTGCCCTGGATGCTCTCACCCAACACGAGAGCGGTTTCCCTACGCGCAACATTGTCCAGCCCGTTTCGCTGCCCGAGTCGGGTGAGTACCACTGGCGTGATGGTGGCGAGCCCCACATTGCAGAGCCTAGTGGTATTGCCCACCTCCAGGATGCAGTCCGCGAGAAGAACCAAACCTCGTATGACTCGTATGCCCGCAACGCGCACGAGGCCATCAAGAAGTGTACGCTCCGTGGTATGCTCGACTTTGACTTCGAGGCCCGCAAGCCCATCTCGGTGGATGAGGTTGAGTCCTGGACTGATATCGTCAAGCGCTTCGTGACTGGTGCCATGTCGTACGGTTCCATTTCGATGGAGGCCCACAGTTCGCTCGCCATTGCCATGAACCGTCTCGGCGGCAAGTCCAACACGGGTGAAGGTGGTGAGAAGCCCGAGCGTTCGTTGCCCCTGGAGAATGGTGACACAATGCGCTCTGCCATTAAGCAGGTTGCTTCTGGTCGTTTCGGTGTCACGTCTTACTACCTTTCTGACTCCAATGAGCTCCAGATCAAGATGGCTCAGGGTGCCAAGCCCGGTGAGGGTGGCGAGTTGGCTGGTGGCAAGGTTTCCGAGGAGATTGCCAGCACGCGTAAGACGACTCCTGTAAGTTTTAAAAATCATCTTTCTATTCTTTTTACTCACTTCCAATCTTAGGGTATTGGTCTTATCTCGCCTCCTCCCCACCACGACATTTACTCGATTGAGGATCTGTCTCAGCTCATTTATGACCTTAAGTGCTCGAACCCCCGTGCCCGTGTGTCTGTCAAGCTCGTCTCGGAGGTGGGCGTTGGTATCGTTGCCTCTGGTGTTGCCAAGGCCCGTGCTGACCATATCCTCATCTCTGGTCATGATGGTGGTACCGGTGCCTCGCGCTGGACTGGTATCAAGTACGCTGGTCTTCCTTGGGAGTTGGGTCTGGCCGAGACTCACCAGACTCTGGTGCTCAACGACCTCCGTGGCCGTGTCATTGTCCAGACTGACGGTCAGATCAAGACCGGTCGCGACGCTGTCATTGCCTGCTTGCTCGGTGCTGAAGAGTGGGGTTTCGCTACTACCCCTCTTATCGCTCTTGGTTGTACCATGATGCGCAAGTGCCACTTGGTAAGTGACAAAATTTTAGTTCCATCTAAATATTCATCATTGTTATTATTACTTTCTAGAACACCTGCCCTGTTGGTATTGCCACCCAGGACCCTGAGCTCCGTGCCAAGTTCCAGGGCAAGCCTGAGCATGTTGTCAACTTCTTCTACTACCTCGCCGAGGAGATGCGTACCCTCATGGCCAAGCTCGGTTTCCGCTCCATCAACGAGATGGTCGGTCACGCCGAGTGCCTCCGTGTTGACGAGGGCCTGCGCACCTACAAGACTGCCAACCTCGATTTGACCCCCATCCTCACCCCCGCCGACTCGCTTCGCCCTGGTGTTGCCAACTACTGCACCACCAAGCAGAAGCACGGCCTCCACACCCGTCTCGACAACTACCTTGTTGATGAGGCTGAGGCTGCCTTGACTAACAAGGAGAAGGTCCACATCGACATTGACGTCGTCAACACCGACCGTGCTCTCGGTACCACTCTTTCGTACCACGTCTCCAAGCGACACGGTGAGAACGGTCTGCCCACTGACACCATCCACGTCAAGCTCAACGGCTCTGCTGGTCAGTCTTGCGGTGCTTTCCTTGCCCCCGGTATCTTCTTTGAGCTCGAGGGTGATGCCAACGACTATGTCGGCAAGGGTCTCTCTGGTGGTAAGCTCGCCATCTACCCGCCCAAGAACTCCGTCTTCAAGTCTGAGGAGAACGTCATCATCGGTAACGTCTGCTTGTACGGTGCCACCTTTGGCCATGCCTACTTCCGTGGTGTCGCTGCCGAGCGTTTCTGTGTCCGTAACTCGGGTGCCATTGCTGTCGTTGAGGGCGTCGGTGACCACGGCTGTGAGTACATGACTGGCGGTCGTGTTGTCGTCCTCGGTTCCACCGGCCGCAACTTTGCTGCAGGCATGTCGGGTGGTATCGCTTACGTCCTGGACCTTAACAACGACTTTAAGGCCAAGGTCAACACCGAGATGGTCGAGCTCGAGACCGTCAACGACCCTGAGCGTGTGGAGGAACTCCGCAACCTCATCGAGGACCACCGTCACTACACTGGTTCCGAGATCGCCGATCGTGTGCTCAAGAACTTCAATGAGTACCTGCCCAAGTTTGTCATGGTCATGCCTATCGAGTTCCGTGCCCTGCTCATGAAGGCTCGCGAGGAGAAGGCCAAGGCTGCCCAGGCCGCCGCCGAGGGTAAGAAGACGTGCCAGCACAAGCACGAGGAAGCTGCCAAGGCCGCTGAGCCCGTTGTCGAAGATCTGGAAGACTCTATCATGGACGAGGCCACTATCATCAGCCGCCGTGCCAAGCTCGACAAGGTCCGTGGCTTCATGAAATACAAGCGCCGCACCGACAAGTACCGTGACGCGAAGAAGCGTGGTAGCGACTGGGACGAGATCAACCACCGTCTCACTCGCCCCGAGCTTCATGAGCAGGCTGCCCGTTGTATGGACTGTGGTGTGCCATTCTGCCAGTCCGACACCGGCTGCCCCATCGGTAACATCATCCCCAAGTGGAACGAGCTCGTCTACAAGGATAACTGGAAGGATGCTTTGGATCGTCTCATGATGACCAACAACTTCCCCGAATTCACTGGCCGTGTCTGCCCTGCTCCCTGTGAAGGTAAGAAAGAGAAAGAAGAAAACTTTTGAAAATAAGATACTAAATGTATCATATAGGTGCTTGTGTCCTCGGCATCAACGAGCCCCCTGTCTCTATCAAGAGCATCGAGTGCGCTGTCATCGACCGTGGTTTTGACGAGGGCTGGATTGTGCCCACACCTCCTGTCAGCCGTACTGGCAAGAAGGTTGCCGTCATTGGTTCTGGCCCCGCCGGTCTCGCCGCTGCTGACCAGCTCAACAAGGCCGGCCACTTGGTCACCGTCTATGACCGCAACGATCGCATGGGTGGTCTTCTCATGTACGGTATTCCCAACATGAAGCTTGACAAGAAGGTCGTCCAGCGCCGTCTCGATCTCTTGGCTGCTGAGGGCATCACCTTTGTGCCAAACGCCCACGTTGGTGTCGATGTGGATGCTAACAAGCTCCGCGCCGAGAACGATGCGCTGATCATGGCCACCGGCGCCACTTGGCCCCGTGATCTGAAGATCCCTGGTCGTGAGTCGAACGGTATTCACTTTGCCATGGAGTTCTTGCAGGCCAACACCAAGAGCTTGCTCGACTCGGGTCTCCAGGACGGCAACTACCTCTCGGCCAAGGACAAGCATGTCGTCGTCATTGGTGGTGGTGACACTGGTAACGACTGTATCGGTACCTCTCTCCGCCACGGCTGCAAGTCGGTCGTCAACTTTGAGCTGCTGCCCACCCCGCCTGAGGCCCGTGCGAACGACAACCCCTGGCCCCAGTTCCCTCGTACCTTCAAGGTTGACTACGGTCACTCTGAAGTTAAGGCACACTTTGGCAACGACCCCCGTGAGTACAGCATCCTCTCCAAGGAGTTTGTCACCGACGGCAACGGCAACGTCAAGGGTATCAAGACCGTCCGTGTCGAGTGGACCAAGGTCGACGGCCGCTGGTCCATGGCTGAGCAGCCTGGCTCTGAGCAGTTCTTCGAGGCTGACCTCGTCTTGCTTTCCATGGGCTTCTTGGGTCCTGAGGAGGCCGCTATCAAGCAGCTTGGTCTGAAGCAGGATGGCCGCTCCAACATTGTTGCATCCCACTACGCTACCGGCGTTGATGGTGTCTTTGCCGCTGGTGATTGCCGCCGTGGTCAGTCCCTCATCGTCTGGGGTATCAACGAGGGTCGCCAGTGCGCCCGCGAGGTCGATACCTTCTTGACCGGCAGCACCTACCTGCCCGTCGCTGGTGGCATCTGGCAGCGTCCCCGACAGCAGGTCAAGCAGATCCAGGCCACCGCCTAAGTTAATTTTGTCCATATATACACACATAGTATTTCTTTTTATCATTCATATCATTGCAATATATATACTTTCAGTTATGCAAGAGCACTTGATTTGGCTGTGATCTAGATCCAACTTGATGTGATTTGAATTGAATACCATGAAAACATGTACTACACTAAGGACAAAGGCAACTCTGGACGCTTGGTTTTACCTTTTCTACTTAATATTCAAACCTCTCGCGCCTCCACCCATTTCACTTGGATGGCATATTACCACGTTGCCCTACGAGTGAATTCGTTTTCTGTGCCCAACTGGAAGGGCTCATCCTTCGTGACAACGCATATGGCGGACGGCGACACATTGGCATGGTGGCTTCCGTAGTAACGTAGAAACACAACCGCTGCTACGCACCTTATCCTTTGAAGGCATCTTCTATTACATGTCCAACGTACTTATCTCATATTCCCTTGGTTGTTGGATTGGATGCAGCCGTTGATATCGATGACGATAATAATGATGACTGTCAGAGGCTCTACAGCATCATTTAATACTTCGCCGGCCGTAAAGCATCCCAAGTTTAATCTCTATTCGGTGGCCTTCTCTTTCAGTTCGCATGAACTGAAAAATTAACATGGATTTTGAGTTCCGTTCGTCTTTGTGTGCAAAACAGCAGTGAAGAAATAAAATTTCATGCTTCCAGTAAAAAGGAATGCTTTCCTCGCGACGCACGCCTCCTCACGTTGTTCTCCTCATTGACACGGCCGCTCATAACACAAATGCCACTGATTTATCCGCACTCCTGATCCATTGTGTCTCGCGGATCCTGCTGTACTTTCTCGAACGGTGCGATGATCGCATGACCTGGACCTACCGCTTTTTCAGCTCCCATCGCCCCGGGGCACTCGACGACACCTCAACAGCCTACCTCAACTTCCATCCCGTCACACACGCCAAAATCAAAGAACTAGAGGGTGCCTACCGGAATCGTCTTGCACCGGCTCACCGACCTGCGCGCTTCGAGAGCCTCAAACAGGCGCTGGCGCACACTGTGATGGATATTGGTCGCGTCCAGAGCCACGTCGTCGGCGAAACACCCCAGCGGCCAAAGCGCACGGCTGAAAAGGAGATCGATGTCAAGAACTATGTCTTCGTCTGGTCAGACCTCGCGCGCAACCCTTCTCAGCTCGCTCAGTTTTATACCGGAACTCAAGAAAAAGGCACGGTTGATCCCACCGTGTTTATCAAGATGCATGACGAGCTGCGCAAATACCTCTGGGAGAGCTGCATGGAGAGTCGCATCTCTGTCAGCTGGATCAATACCGACCTCCAACCTTTTGCGTCCTTGGCAGAGCAGGATCAGGCCGAGTCCATTGCCGACGGCGTTCGAGCCATGCTTTCCTCGTTTGGTGGTGATTGCATCCATCTGGACGCGCTCTGTCAAGACTTTGAAAAGTTCGGTGTCGCATTCTCAGACGTGATTGATACCTATAATATTCCCAGTCGCATCCCGGCCATGAAATGTCGCTCGCTCAAACCTAGTACGGCTATTCTATCGCGCGCTCCTCTCAGTCTCTGGCATGGCGCCATTCAGACTGAATCAGGCCAAGGTACGATCTCAGGTACACTCTTATTTGTGCAAAAATACTGACTTGATATAGACTACTTCGGTCCTATTGATGTGTACGGTCCCCCTGCGCTCGAGATCCAACGATTTGAGATCGTAGGAATGACATACATGCGTACCTGTCCACGACGCGCTATTCCTCTCGAATGGTTTTGCGACACGAATGAAGATAACCTATTCGAAGTGCGCCTCAACGACGACACTGGGCGACGGATCCGCAGCTTGACCGATTTTTCAGCCGTCGAGCTTGTCCAGATAAACTACATCAACGATACCCGACGATTTGCTATGCTGGACGTGAAGGGCATCGGTGCTTATCTTCGTCTTTTCTCGCCCACGCTCGCTGAAGCTCAGGTTAGACGTCTGGACATTCCTGACGTCGAGCCTGATCAGAATGAGATTGTCGGCGCCAACTACTTGGATTACTCCAAGCTGCCCTCTCGTAGGCGAAAAAACGATGCGCTTTTGGAGGCCATGGGTGTAGATGCTTTGGATGATGTGACCAATACACATGCCCTCTCTCTCAAGGCTAGGCATAAAGAAGAAGAGGCAGTACTTGAGGCCATGCAAAAGCAGTAAGTTTGGATATGTGTAGTGCGATTATCCTCTTACACGGCACTAGGCGCTGGAAGAGGCTAAATCCAGGCGAAACACGACCCAAAAACGATGCCCCCGGGAGCGAAGAGACCGCTACGGTCGATCCTCCGCCCTTGTCGCCCATGGCAACCGTTCTTCTCCCGGCTGACCTGGAGAGTTTTGCCATAACTCTTGATACACTCTATTTGGATACACTCTACACAGATAAGGTATATCTCTATTTTATGAAAGAAGAAGTACTCACTCTTGCAACAGCGCACCATTTCATCTACTTTGGATAGCCTGATGACATGCATCGACCACATGTTAGAAGCTGAAAATGCGGAGGTAATTCCAAAAGAGTGGGAAGGAACCTCTAGCTCACTCCCTTGAATAGATCACACAAGTGCTGGAGAAGCTTACTGCGCGGCAACTGAGCATTCCAGAACTCGACCAGAAATACGCAAACACGATTCAGCGCGTGCTTGATGAGAGCTCGGTCCTCAGTAGTCCGCTTACCGACATGGAAAATGCCTATCTTGGTGGTTGGCTTGCCAAGGTCACCCAGCTTTACGAAAACAACAAAACCTATCCTGACTTTTATGCCATGTTCCGCCGCTGTCTCCTGCTGCGAGAGTAAGTCCAGAAATGGCGATGTTCTCAAACTTATATCCGCTTAGAACCAAATTGCAACTCTGCCTAGCCCTCGTGGTACTCTGGCTGTCGCGCAAAGCTGGCTTGCACCCTGACACAATGACGATCGATCCAGAAAATGAAGAAGACCTGGAAATGGACAGTGGGGACACCAACAAAGATATCCAGCTCTATATGATGTATCAGCGCATGACACTTGCCGACTCCTTTGCTGGGTACAAATTTTTCCTCGACATTGACTACCGTGATCCGCTGAACAACCAAGACTATGCCGTCGATCCAGCTGACAAGGGTCTTGATGAGTTTTTTACGTCGATCCACCCCACGTGAGTGAAAAACTTGCCAACTATCTGCGTTTGGCTCATATCTTTATAACTGTTCCCAAAAAGTTTAAATCCACTTATTCCTGACTGGATGGGCTACCTCGGTGATAAGTATCAAGACAGTTTTGTCATGATTGACTCCGAAGAGGAGGAAAAGAAGTTTGCTCGGTACGAGATTGAAGGTCGCAAGCTCATTGCCGAGCGCGAGCGCAAGGAGGCAGAGGAGGAGGCTGAGCGCAAGGCTAAAGAGGAACAAGAGGCAACAGAAGCAGATAAAAAGAGCGCAACGGACGCAGACAAGGATGTCGCGTCTGAGCTTCCATTTGCCAGACGCGTCATTGACCTTTCTCGTAAGCGCAAAACAGCTACTGCCGAGCCCGTCTTTCATGGTGGAAAAAAGAAAGTGCCTCGAAAAATCACTGATTATCTCGAAAAAACGTCACCTAGTGGTAAGTGAAGGATGGAAAGGCGGGAATGGGCCATAGGCTGAGATGTTGTTCTATAGACGATCTACCCCAATCATTACCAGTCCGTCCTGCGCTGGACTCAGACGACTTCACTCTCTCTATGCTTGAAGAATTCGGTGGTGCACATGGCCTTGGATTCTCCCCACAACGCCTCAAGCGAGAGCAGAAACGTGAGAAAGAAGAAAAAGAACGCGAAAGCCAGCTGCAGCGGCGCGCTGAGATTCAGGCACTTCTCAAAGAGACACAGGAAAACGATCAAGGGGAAAACGATCAAGGGGAAAACGAGGAAGACGAAGACGAAGACGAGGACGACCTGGTTTTCCGTATTCGAGAGATTGCCGCGCCTGACACGCCTCATCGACACTTGTCGCAGCCTCGCTCCTCGCGGCGTCGGTGGCGAGGCTACGGCCGATAATGTAATTTGCGTGAAATTCTGTGGTGTATGTAGATATCAAATGTATATAGTTTATTCATCCAGGGCATTCACGATGGCCCATTCATGGTCATAATATATCTCGCGCGTATGTACATCTTCGGCATGGTACAGGAATTCAAATTGGCCTCGTGACAGGAAACACAGTGGCAGGCGGTGGGTGATCTCCTCATCGTTGGGCGGTATCTTTCCAAGAGTGAGCTATCCCGGTCTTTCTCGTTTTCTCTTACTCTCTCTATCGCCTTACCTCATGTAATACAACTTGCTGCAATCCTTGGATCAACAGCTTATCGGACAAGTCATACTCCTTTGCTCCATCGTTATAGCTCTGCACGGCTTGGACGCGCAAGATCAGTTTGACAGGATGGACTAAATCATAGTAGGAAGATTTAACGGCATGCATCTCTAGGGACAGGTTCCACTTACCATTGCGGTTACGGATCCGAACATACATCGTGACAAAGTCATTGACTTTGCACGTAAACCGGCGATGGGCGGTCGACTGGGCACCTTCCATATCTACATTAAACTCGATGTCCTCCTTTTTCAAAACATTCAGCTGGGTTGGCATTAACCGCAGCGAAGGACGCAGGTTAAGGAGGCCGTGACGCCCCGTGGAACCACATCGCCATACAGCATTGATACGCTTGAGAAGGTACTCGCGATACCAAAAAAGCTGGAGTCGCAGACGTTCCTGACCAGGCGGCATCTTGGGCGCCTGGCTCACGACGAATTGCTTGTTGGGCTCTAATGAAGGCACGGGCTGGATGCAGGTATCATGGGGCAGAAACAGTCTCTTCACGGGTAGCACAAGCCGCTTGGTCGAGCCTGGATGGATCGTCACGATGGACTTGACCGGTGCCGAACCATCCAGGTCGGGGCTGTTGTCGATCGTGACCTCGGTGTCAAATGGCACGGTCCAAATATTGCGGACGTCCAGCGTCACGAGGCAGTAGTCGTTCTTTGTGCTGTCATCACTGATTTGGGTGAGTGTGAGCAGGTCCTCCACGGGCTGGTGAAAAGCGCTCCCGCTGTCTAGGCTCAGGTGCTGCACACGTTCGAGCGCGCTCGCTGCATCATCCGGCAAGACCGGCCGATTGTGACGCAGATACAAAATGTCCCAGTTAAGTGGCTCCAGATTCTGATACACCGTCACTAAAATCGGCAGGTAGAGCTGGCGTGTATAGAACACGTTGGTATCTGGTGGCGGGCTGTCGTCATCTGCCAGACGCTCGACATGCTGTTCCTTCATGGCACGGTCGAGATAACCATAATCGACCTGAATTGTACCTCCAGTGCTAAGATAACCAGATGTCAGCCCAATCCAATTGTCTGCACATGAACTTACCATCCGCGCTTGCCATAAGCATTCACAATGATCTCCCACTCGCCGCCGGGTGGTAAAGAAATCTTTTTGCCGATGATCTGCGCCGTCTCGCTCTTGGAGCCTTCCCAGGAAAAGACGTGCATACCGCGCGTATACAGCTCAATCTCGTACTGCTCTTCGACCGGCAGTTCTGGATTCATGGGTAGCGGGTGCACGGTCGTCGAGTCAGTGAAGGAGAGGGTCACAAAATCCACGGGAATGTTGCCGATGTTTTCGAGCATAATCGATATATGGGTCCTGCTACCGAGTGAGTATATCAATTTTACTCTTATGGCTGACTTACATTTCGCCTTCATAGAGCATCACCGCGTCGTGCAGAAGCGAGGTGGACTTGACCTTGAGAAGGGGCTGATCATCAATCACATTGAGCTCGTAAAACTTGACCGGCTTCATTTCGTCTGATGTTTCGCGCTTTCTGCTCGCCTGGATCAAGCCCAATCCGCTAGTTCTGATGTCAGCTTCTGTACTCGACAGCTGAAAGTTCCCCCCTCTCCTTTTTTTTCTTTTACCTCTGTTTCAGACGAATCTCGGTCTTGTCTTCCTTTTCGCGCGTATTATCCGTCTGAGACTGGTCCACCAAGAACTCCTGTTCGGCAAAGCCAACAATTTTGATGACGCACCCACGTACGGCGAGTGGGCCTTCCCGCCCCGCCGTACCTGTGAGCCGGAGGGTCGTGGTGCCATTAGCGGGGATGGTCGCCGTGGCGGGGACTGCGTTGAAGGGCACGCCCGTGGTGCTCAGCGTGACTTGCTGTAGCTCCAGGTCGAATCCGAACGGATTGGATAGTACCACCTTGAATTCAGATAGTTCGTCTTTGACCAAGATGACTTGTTGCTATCCTGTTTATCAATATCCAGCTGCTCTTTATTTCCTTATATTTTACCTTTTCATCGCGCTTGCGTGCAAACGGGTTGTAAATAAACGGATCGGCCGAGGAGGGCTCTTCTTTGGCCGCGGCTGCGACCGCATTGGGAAGAGGGTGCTGGTAAACGGCCTTGCGTGGTATCGGCCGTAACGCTTCAATAGACGAAACGATATTGACGCCCCAGTAATTGACGCTGCTTTCCATTTGACCCACGCGCTTGCCCATGGCTACAATGCGCTGTATGGATGAAGCCAAACGAATTTGCTCCTCCTTAGGAATATACTGATACAAGTTTTTAAGCAGCACCGTCGTGTAGTAGAGCACAGCGCCATAATCTAAGTAAAAAGAAAAGCGCGTCAGATCCTTACTCGCTTACACTACCGCCGTGCTTACCTGGCAGGGCTTCTGTGATGGCGATGCATTGACGCAGTATATCGATCTGCAGTTCTGGCCAGCCAAAGCGTAAGCGTTCCTTTGCCACCGCGCCACGCACGCCTGATTCCTCCTTGTGTTCCTTTTCGCGGTCCTGTAGGACCTCCAGCGCGCCACCGTCGTGCACGTTCTGCTCTGTATGGCCATTCAGTATACTCTAACGCCGTATCCTTTCTTTTTCTTTCTGTATTACCTCCTAATCCATAAATCTCACATATGCGCTTGAGGACATCCAGAATTCCGCTGTCGCTGCGAGCATGATCTTTCTTGCTATCGCGCGCACCAGCTAGGTTTGCCCGACCCTGGATCAGGAGTGGGAACATGCGATTCACGCTCTCGTACATGATCCAGGCTGATTTGCGGTGATGGCCGATGGCGTTAAGCGTGCTTGCCATGTATGTCAAGAGGTTGATCTATTTATATCCGACGGTTAGTGGCCTGCGTTCAAAAGATCACAACAAGCTTACCTGATCCAATAAGGGCATCTCATCGAGCTTCACTGCCCAGACCTTGGTGACCCATTCCGCAATCTCGTGCCGCGCGATCCCACTTTCCTTGTAAGCCTTCATCTCCTGTAAGGTCAAGAACCTGCTCTTGCGCTCAGTATCCTGAAGCTTGCCCTGGATCAGCAGTGACAGGACTTTATCGTTCCAGCCGCCATTGACATAGACGGTGAGCAAGAATCGGGCCATCTTGACGCACGTCTCGGCGTAGATGAGGCTCGGCATCGGCACGTTGGAGGTCGTGCTGACTTTGGTATAGTGCTGGATCAGATCTGCGTAGCGCTCGATAACTTGCTGTACGGTGGATTTGGGTTGAAGCAGGGGAGGTGTTTCAGAGGTGGGGGAAGTGGGCGCGCTTTCTGGAACAGGTGGTGGTCGTGACACGATATGACCCACATCTGCGTGGAGATACTCGAGGAGCAGGGTCGCGCACGTCAGGCCTTCCATGGCACTGCCCAGCCAAAGAAAGTCCGAGCTCGACTTGGTCATCTCGATGGCCTGTGTATAGCTAGTCTTTGAGGTGAGCAAGCGTGCGCGTATACTGGCTATGTATGACTTACAAATTGACAGCATCCGGGAGTCTGCCCGCGAGGAGGTAAAAGTCTGCCAGCAGCTTTTTGATCCGGCCAGGGGTGCGGCGTCGGGTTTTGGAGCCTTCGTTTGTAGTCGTCAGACCGCCTGTGCTTGTCGAGCGAGACATGCTTGGCTGGGGCGGGAGAGGCGGGGACATGGGACTGCGGTTCAGCTGGAATTTGCTGGGCTGATTAGGGGTCGAAGCGCGCTTGAGAAGCGACGACGACGAGGATTGTGTTGGTTTCGGTGGCTGCGATATGCGGCTGTTCATCGCTGGTGAACCGGGTGTGCTCACGGAGGGTTGCGGCACCACACCCGTAGGATCAAATTGCTGCACGTAGTAACCGCGTGGCAGGGGCGACTCGAGCGAGGGTAGGTTTTCGATTCGAGATGCCTGTCCAGGTCATCAGTGGATGATGGGGTTGGATAGATTATTGGCTTACCAGAGTGGCAAACTGGCTGAGTATCTCGCTCGCAAAGTCGCATATCATGGTGCTCATGTAAAAAGACATGTTGCCCACGTTGGGGATCATGATCAGACCTTTTGTATCATCGGGCTGTGTCTCAGTCGGATCGAATGCAAAGCATCGTGTTGCAATAGCAGTCGGGTACTATGAACTTGGATTAGCATGAAAGTGTATGACCCGGGTCTTTTCGTACCTTGTGGAGGGTATCGACAAAGTGACGGTATCCTTCACTCAGGTCCTTATCCTTCCACTCCTGGCAGTCCATAATACCAATCACCTGGAAAAAGCGTTTAGAATATGAAATGGATTAGACCATATCCTTACGCCAAATATGCGTCGGTGAGGCTGAAAGTCTTCAAGATGAGCGTGATCGCGCGAGTAGGAAGTAGTAAACTGAAAGTGCATTTGGCCTTCCTGAAAGACCTGACTGCTAAACATGGCTGCATGGCAATGAGCAAGTGCTAAGAAGATGATTTTCTATGGGTTACCACCAGCGCCTTTTTGGAGGTCGGGCGTCACATCACCGAGACGGACGACACTAAACTTCTTGACGAGCTCCACATGCTTCCAGAAGGTGGATTTTCGAATAGGCTGCACTGGGACGAGCAGGACGCGTACCCGGCACGAAGACGTGATGTTGATCGCCAAGTCCATCACTTTGTCATTCACACACGAAAAACGCGAACGAGTGTATACAATATAAGAGAAAAGTAATAAGAATAAGACTATTATCTCGTAACTCTGCTTGCAGGTACACAACCTCGATTTCATTCAGCGAAACTAGTCCATTTTGTGTCACCTCCAATCTTCCTTGTAACATCAACTTACATTTTGTTGTCATTCAGTGTATAAGCATTTTGTCGTCTATTTCATAGAATGTAAAAGTATATATGCACATACATATGATATAAAACCGATACTTGTTCACATGAATCATGTATGCAAGGAAAAGCATACGATTATAATGGGGTTATGTGCTGATTTGTACTTGGTCAGACCGCGTCTGTTCCCTGAGAATGAATAGTTATTGCTTCAGATATGTGGCAACCGACATTATCGCCTATCTGTTGTATGATAGTATTAACATAATTTGAAAGTAAACGGCAGAAGAACGAGCTGTCCTTACTCAATCAGCAGAACGTTATCGCGAGACACCGGGGCAGAACGAATAAAGTCACCTCTGGATTTTGTAACGCGTGAAATGGTATGTCGTTTCGATTAGACTCATCAATTGAGAATATAGCAGAAGTACCAGCACATAATGTGAAGCAGAAAAGGAAAATGCACAGAAGTGTTACATACAGGTATCTCTGTCAGCTGGCTCTAGTACGTGCTTAGAATGCACACGAGGAGGCTTCCGACTCCTTTCCTATTCACCGACAATCAATTGACTAGCGAGGACACCAAAGTGTTAAAAAAGAAGTGCCTATAGTCGGCCCCTCAACGAAAAGTTAAGGTCGAGGTACAAGTCATAATTCCTAGTAAAGTCCCGCAGCACAACCCTATACCTTGACTATTTCACTATCTACAGCGGTCTTATGAAGTTTGCTTTGTATGCGCGTGTAACGTGTATGTGAGTGTATTGACATGAGAGGAGGAAAGGAGGAGGGTGATGAGGATTATTACTACTTGTATACTATCAAGTGGGTCGGGATGCGGAACGAGGAAAAATAAAGATGCAAAATGTACGAAATATCATAGATCACACAGGTTACCGACCCCGGCGTCGTGGAGGCTCTGTGAGTGCAGGTGTGATGGAAGTACCGATCAGGCCGGCGACAGCTGCGGTCAGGCCGATGGTGGTATACGCCACTTTTTGTTGAGTAGGTATCAGAGTGACCAACGACCGCCGCAGCACATTTTCGACCGGCCCGCGGAGGAAAATGTAGAGCAGGACCCAGTACACCGCACCTTTGTATGCAAATGTCAAGCGGAACAGGCGCCGTGTCAGGCGCACGATACGTTGCTCCATCTTCTGGATCTGCACCCGCACGGGCGCCATCGCATAGGCCGACTGTGGGTCGTCTGGAGGCAGCAGATGCGGGAAATGTGGTGTGTGACGCTCAAAGGCCACGAGTTCGTGTTGCATTGCATCGAGCGTGTCTTCTTGGAGGAGATGAACGTCGTCAATCTCGTCTTGAAGCTGCTGCTGTTGTTGTTGGAGCAGCATCAGACGGTCGGTTAAATCCACCGTGTCGATCGGGTCAGGTTGGCGTGTGCGGACAAACGAGGTCAGGAAAGCCGCGCCCATGTGCAGACCCGTCCAGTAGCAAAAGCTGGCTTGCGGCGAAGGTTGGATATGGAGAAGCGAATTGGAGGGGAAGGTCGAGAGTACGGGTGTGCGCGTGCCCGGGGTCGCATAGGCACTGGCTGGCGTGGCATAAGACGAGTACAGGGAAAAGGTGTCGGCTGCGTCAAAGAACTCGTCAGACGAGACCGAGTCGCTCCGCATGGGCCGTGCACCCACATTGGGCGACGCGATGGGAGATGGTAAAGGTACCTCGTCTTTGTGCTCTAGCGTGCGTGTGCCATACCGCTGAATGGCTTGGTCGGTATCAAACGTCCAATAGTAGGGATCCTGTCCACCGAGTTCTACAGGCACTGTAAGCAAAATCAATGGTTATTGAAATTAAAAGCGTACCTTCTAAGAGACAGTCAGGATCGACAATTTCCAATATTTCTTTGGCAGAAGGGAAGCTGATTCTGCTCCGCGCTTGATCGCTCAAGAGATATTTGACCATCTGCCATAAACCTTGATACATCCAGCCAAAATTCATGACGTAAATCGAGCCCATGAATCCTGGAAACCGGTTATCCATCATGCTAATGAGTGTTTGTATCAATTGAGCTTCCTACAGACATTCCATCCATTAGTCAGGTATATCTCTGACTTCTTGCCATCACTTACCACGGGGATGAAGGGGGCCTTGCCGATATCGATAATGACGACCATCTGCGATACCAAGGCAGGCTCGATGCCTTTGTTTTCTCGATCGAGAGTAATATCACGCATAATTTTCCGGGCCATCTCCATGACAAGGCAAGCGTAGGGTTGGATGTATTCTGTCAACGACCGGTTCTTGTCAGTGAATTGAGGAAAGTGCCGCATACGGACCACGGCCATGGGTCGTCCGAGCTTGTCTTGGCTGTGGAAAAATGCAAAACCGCCTTCAAAGAACTCGTGAGCAACCGATTCCCAGGTCATGTCCGGTACGCCGTTGTCTCGTCGCCATTGCACGGTGTCCAGCAGACCATCGTATGCTTTCTGCTCGTCAAACTCGAAGTTTCGAAGAAAGCGAAATATGTTGACTATGACATAGGGAAATGGGGTGAGCATGGATCGAGATCGATCGAGAATTCTATATTATATACCATGATCTTGCAGAAAAGTACGAGCGTCTTGTATTTCAAGAGGAGAGAGAGCGAGGGTGGGTAAAGCTTGTTGGAGCTTGTTGGAGAGGTCGATAATAATATTTTTGTGCTCTTTGTACTGTGAATTGAGAAGCGTCGCCTTCTCTCGTAGCAATGGAAGCATGTCGACGAAAGAAGGTCCACACGCGCAGACACAGACGCTGCGTTTCACCACTTTCCAATTTGGTGATGTGATCATCAACCCCGGGCCCCTCGCCTCGCTTCGATTCCAACTTCCGCCAAACAAACCATTTACTACCGAACATACATATCATATCTTCTACTGCTTTCATAATACAAATGTCAACGAGCCCTTGCCTATTAAGATCTAGCCTTTTGTACTCTCTACTCCCTGCGTATAGCAAGTGTCTTACTACCTCGCTCTTATGACATGGTTGTTTGTTTACCCTTCTTCTTGCTGAGCCAGATCACGCGCATCGCCCTCCCTCTGACAACCCGTGAGCGCCAAACATGTTGTAGACGAAGAAAGAGAAAGTCACGTCTCATATGCTTTTGCAGTCATGTTCGATTCTTTCTTGTCATGCGTCGTATATATCCTGTATGACATCATAGTCAGGGAAATGCATTTACTGGAAGGATGATATCACTATGTCCGTGAGCGATGAATCTTAGCATTATCACTAAAGCAGGACGTCAAGAGCACAGCATGAAACTTGATGACTCTATTTCTACGACTTCCGTCTAGCATTCAATGAGTATCAAGTGTCCTAGCGTGTTGACATAGATACTTGGTTGACAAGTGATAAGCGAGAACATTCCGTGTTTGCTTCTTTCTAGGTCGGGGAGAATTGAGCTACCGCCGAGCTGGCGTGCGTTGACTCGGTTCTTTCCGATTGTAAATGAAGGCCAAGGCGTTGTTTGACTGCCAAGCAGATGACTTTGGCGAATTGTCTTTTGCAGAAGGTGACATTCTCGTCGAAGTCAAGGCCTCGGCAGAGGAGGGCTGGTATGAAGGACGGATCCAGCACAGCAACCGACGCGGTCTCTTTCCTTACAACTATGTCGAGTTCTTACCCGACACTCCCCCATCCACCCTCTCCTCTTCTACCTGGTCCGTCATTCAAAACGAAAACGATCTCAAAGAAAATAAAAAGGATGATCCCTTTGAGCTCGCCATGGGAAGACCGCGACAGCAATCCCAACCACAAAAACGAACACAGCAGCAACAGAAAGATTCGCTTCCTGTCCAGACCCCACCGAGTCATACGCCGACAGCTTCACCCAAACCGGCAGTGGCTCCCAAGCCCAGTGTGGCAGCCAAACCAGTCCAGCTCATACGGCCCAAACCGTCTTCCGTGAATAAGTCACCCGCACTCAAACAGCAGGCGTCCCTGCCCCTCCTCTCATCAGCGAAAACACCCCAAGACGACGACGACGTCGAAGAGGCCGACGGATATCAGCTCGTCAAGCCGAGCATGTTGCGCCAGCAGGGCAAAATCATGCCCGTCATTAAACCGTCCTCGACACCACCGCCTCCTCCCCCTTCGTCGTCTTTGTCGTCCCAGCCTCAGGCACCTAAGCTCAAGCCCAAGCCAGCCCAGGTCAAGCAGGTGCTTCCGACAAAAAATAAACCTGACCTCAAGCCTCTCGTGAGGCCAGCCACTTTGTCTTCCTCATCTTCACTGTTGAGCCAGATTCCAGCCGCAAGCAATCCTGCTCCGCGTCTCCCCTCGAGGCCGTCTGCTGCTGCACGCCGTCCACGTTCAAACGCGCGTAGATCACCGGCCATGACTCCCACTTCCTCTACGACAACATCCTCTTCTTCCCTGTCTCCTGCACTTGTGGCATCGCCCTCCCCTCCCCTGAGCAAACCCACCCTCGCCAGCAAGGCCGTTTCACCGCGCGCCTCGCCTTCCATGTCACCCACTAAACGCGTACAATCGCCCTTCATGGCCGCAAAACCAACACCGTCTCTCTCACCTCCCAGACCCTCCCCATCCGCGTCGCAGGCGCCCGCATTGCGGCCCAAACCCGCCCAGCTTCTGAATAAACCATCCCCGCGTCTCAACAAGACCCGCAGCGCCTCCAGCCCGCAACAGCCCCCGCCCTCGCTCCCACTCCGCAGTGCTACGAACACACCTACCACAAACGCACCAACGCTCCCTGTACGCCCTTCCGCCGTCCGCGCGCGCTGGCCGCCCGCCCAGCAGCAACAAGAGGCGACACTGCCTGTGGATCTGAAACCTACCGCAAGCGCAAGCGCAGTCCTGCCCCGCACCCGCTCCCAATCCAATGGCTGGTCCGCCGAGAAAAAGACACCTCCGCCCCCACCACCCTCTCGGGACGACGCGCGCTACGAGGCCTTGTTTGACGCGATTCATGACGATGGCATCGTTGATGCTAACACGGCCAAGTTGATATGGCAGCGCAGCCGCGTCCCGGACGAAACCCTCGCGCGTATCTGGCAGCAGTGCGATCCGCACAATGTGGGTTTATTGGATAAGAAGGCGTTCGTCAAGGGCATGCGCAGCATTGATGCCTTTCTCCTCGCCCATTAAAGCGTAGATTATATGTTTATTCTATTCTCTGCATCTATTAAAACCTTACTACCGCTTTTTGGTCTTGACCTGGATGTGCAATTGAACCCGGGTCTTCCCCAACGCCTGCCGGATCTCTTCCCGTGCGTTCTCAATCACTTGGTTAATCACACTGCCGTTGGAGCCCACCACAATCTTGTGCTGGCTATCGCGCTCAACGTACACGGTCTGATCGATCCGTAGCCCGCCGTTCGGTAGCTCCTTCCAGCCCGTATTTTCTTGCCGCAGCATGTACGGCAGGTATTGATGCAGCCGTTTAAAGAACTCGACTCGGATCAGCTCTTCGACTTTCTTCAGGTCCGGCATGTCGGCCTTTTGCTCTGCTGGGTATATCCACATGCCGGGCTTGCTCGATTCAAACAGTTGTTGCTTTGAACACATGCAGACGTTAGTCAAGCTCTCCAACATTTATCTCTTCTTTTTTACCTTGACAGGTGCCATGCCTTGACCCGTCAGGGCAGACAGGTACCGTACCCCTGTGACGCAGCCGCATACTTCCAAATAGCGGTTCAATACAGGATCCAGCGCCGCCTTGCCTCCTTCGATCAAGTCCAGCTGTATATTATTATTAGTATAACTTAGTATGACACATGTCATTTCTTTAGATTAAAAAATTTACCTTGTTAAAGACCAGGGTCAGGGGTGTATCCTTCAAGCGCTCCATCAGGTATTCTTCGACCTTGGTTCCTGCGCCACCCTGCAGGGCCCAAGCGGAATCCACCACCCACAATACTTATTCTTTAAATCAGTCCATGCCGAGCTTGTATATGTATCGACTTACCATGGTCGGCTTCGTCTAAAGAACGCCAGGAGGAAGTCACCAGGGTCCGATTCATACGTGCGTGTCGATTGTCAGGGATTACACCCGGTGTATCTAGGAAGATCTGCGAGACTATCAATCCAAGATGCTCACCCATCCGAAGCGATACAAAATCACCCAAAACTTACCACTTGATGATTTCCTTCGCTCAAGACGCCCAAAACACGCTCGCGGGTAGTGTGGGCTTTGGGTGATACGACCGAGACCGACTCGCCTACAAAGCTGTTGATCAAGGTGGATTTACCCGCGTTGGCCGCGCCAATCACGGCCACACGCAGCACATGCGGGTTCTCGGGCTGGACAATGTCCTTGGCGACCTTGACAAGGCGGGTGTGGATATCGGCAGGCTGTCGCCACCTTCCGGCGGTTTCTTGCAATGTATCGAGGTCGTAGTCTCTGTCTTTGAAGGGTTGGAGACTCAGCTCGCGCCGCACCTGTCGTTTGCTCTGGTCCACGTCGGTTGTCCTGATTATACGGTCCAGTACGCGGCCTTCCGGCTCTCGTGTCGCATCAAACGAGTACAGTTCGCTGCTTTCATGCTTCTTGGCACTGCGCTGGTAACCCTGCTCTGAGTCGCTCCACCTGGATTCACGGCCTTTGACTGAGTTGTAATAGTCGTCTTGGGCGTCTCGTCGTCTAGGTGGCCTCAAATCCGCTTCATCACTGTAACTGGGCTGGTTCTTGCGACTGTAATTTCCATGTGTGGATGCTACCACGATAGGTTCATCTTTGACTTCAAAGCGTTTTACACTCTCTTTTCCAGGCCGTATTTTTCCCTTAATGTCTTTCCAGTGGGCGACAATTTCACTCGTTTTGCCGTCGGGCGATTGGAATGGTCTGCTAGGTCGTCCCAAACGAGCACCCTTTGATGGTTTAATGAGGTCGAGCGGAATACCCGCACGCTGCTTGGCCTTTGACATTATAGAATAGCATCGCTGGCCCTGGTTTGCCGATGCTCGTGCAAACATCTCGACAAATGATCGATCGAGAAAAAACACAGAAAAAACAAAAAACTCAACAGGAAAATAGAATTACCTAAAATAGAAAGCTGGTGGTTTCATGCATTTGAAGTGCGCTAATGTTACATGCAAGGGAGGAGAGAGGGTATATATCTTGTCATGCCATACTATGATCTAAGGACAATGGCGAAATTGTTGCGCTTTCCGCCTTCTTTTCCAGGAAGCATGGTCTTTTTCCATTCAGGTACTTTGCGTGGTGGCTTTGTGTCGAGCTCAAACAAATAGTAGGCCAGCTTGTTTGAAAAATGATGCTCGACACAGTGTGAAAAGCCAATGGATTGCATCATGGCCAGCAGATGCTCATGCGACATGTATCTTGAGTTTGTGATGCAAGGTAAGGGTACGACAAAGAATAAGAGCCGTACGTCGCTATCAGGTAATAACAGTCGGCGTGCCTGCATGAGCATTTCTCCTGTGGGACACGTTCAGTCATGCTTGTCTCCAATCATCCATCCATTTTCTTTTACCTCTATCTTTGGGATCACCTGCAAAGTTGACAACCAGACTGAGAGAGACCACATTGAATTTTGTTGTTGTCGACATGCGCAAGAGATCCTGCTCTTGGATACGCGGGTCCTGGGGATGCAAGTCGATCGGCTTAGAGCGAATCCATCCATAGCGCGCATAGTTGTCGGGCCGCACTGCTCCCACGTCCAATAACTGCAAGCCATCCTTTCGATAGCCATGCTTTTCAATAGCCTGAATAAGCCATTTGGATGAATCGCCGCCACGCAGTTTGCTCTGGCCGAGCTGAGACGCTCGCTGGTACCAGTCAATGCCACCCATGCTTTCCATTTCTGCTCGGATCGTCTCCACCCGCGGATCGTTCGGATCGCACTTTGTCAGCTCTTTGTTAAGTACATGATAGCGCCGTATCAGGCGAGCTGTCTCGGCTGAGGAATGTTTAAAAGAAGGTTGGCTGCGTTGGGTGATGGGTCGCTTCGACTTTGGCATGAAGAAAAAGAATGCAAGAGTGGCTTGTGTGTTCGCTCTTCTTTCTTTTTAAGTATAAAGAATGGCATCGCGTAAAGTGGCATTGACTCTCTTTTCTTCAAGCACTTGCTCTCTTTGCACGACGGCAAAGCAAGTCATTGAAAAAGTGCAAAAACAGGTAAGACAAGATGAAAAGAATTATTGCTTTTTTGTTGTCCTCATACATTCATATCAAACATTTTTATATGATATTACAAAGCACCCCTTTCAGCTGTCAGTGTTGGATATCCACAAGGACGAAGCATGTCCTAAAGACTTGGCAGAGAAATACGTATTTGATATTCCTGTGGTGCACCTTAATGACCAGTTTCTGACTCAACACCGCGTGCAAGAAGATTCGCTTTTGGCAGCTATCAAACGGTTTGAGCAGACCGGGCAAGTCGAGAAAATCAAATCCTCCTGAGGAAAGTAAAGCGCCGCTGCTCGATGGCAACACAAATAACAGCTTTGCAGCCTGCTTAAAATTTACACGCGCGCTGTGTTCTAATAATAATACGTGACATACCATTTCCATGGATCTCCTTTGGGTCGGATATACCAACTCGTTATATTATATTAAAACCATATGAACTGCGAATATCAGAATTCCTGTTCGCATCTACGCGGCGGGTCTACATGACTGAACAAACGGAGTCTACAAAAGAAAACACAGAGCACCGATCCTTTTTTTTCTCACTTCGGCTAATAGCACTTTTGATCCGCGATTGGAGGGACCGGCGGTTGCACAATCTGGTCTGAAGTTCTTTTTCCAGCTTTTTAATCGTTAACGGTGTAATACAAGAAAAAAAAAAAAAAGAAAGCGTGAGGGAATCATTCGGCGTTATGCTTCGGCAAATGTGGCGTGGAGGGGTACAGTAAGCGGTGGTGGGGTAAAAATTGGGTGGTAAAAGTGGCAATGACGCATCACTCAGAGTTAAAAATATATCATCCTTTCGATGGTGGTATGGCGTGAGGGAATGCGTAGGAAGTATCTGTGCGAGTGCAAAACCGGTTGCGCATCGCGTGTGTCGTTGTTGTCGTTGTTGTCGTTGTAGCGTGGTGTTCGATGAAAAGGTATGCTGATAATAGATGATTTACATGATAGAACAACAGCCGCCGCCCGACGCTGGTGCAAACGGATCGTCCTTCTTGTCGATGGGACCCCACACAGACGGCAGCATAGGGTCTTTTGTGTTCTTACAGTGGTCAATCAATCTATCATGAATGTGAGTCATGAATAATATCAATACACATTGA
>VAFG01000372.1:1351377-1362040 GCA_013461545.1 Syncephalastrum contaminatum | reverse complement strand
TGTTCTTACAGTGGTCAATCAATCTATCATGAATGTGAGTCATGAATAATATCAATACACATTGAAAAAAAAAACGCACCTTGACGAAGCTTCGGAGACAGTAGTTCTTGGAATGTCGAGCAACTCGCGCAAGCGCTGGTTGTACTCCAACAGTCGGTTTAGTTTTGCCTCGGAGAGGTTTTGAGTGCGTCGTGCGTTGAGGGGGCTATAGCCCATGGCCATGGCGGGAGATGAACAAAAAGAAAAACGAAGAAAAAGAGGCAAAAACACTCGTAGAGAAGGTTCTGAGCGTGTTCCTCACTGGTCTAAGTGGCGGTTCAAACACCGATCAAATTTGTTGCCATGACATCCGTCCATCTTTATTTTCTCTTTTTAGTCTCACATTACACTTCATAAAGAATGCATTCATTACCTTCCTTGCAAATCGGTTGCTATAGGAAATGCTCTCAAATAGATGTGAAGTTTCTATAAGAAATATCAAGCTTTTTCTCTATAAGCTTTGTAGTCTAATTCCAAAAAGGCAAGCGTTGCTTTTCTATCATAAATTCATTATTCATCTTCACTGTTGCTAAAGGATGATGAGTTGCGGTTCTCCTCCCGCTGAAGTCTCTTGAGACGCCAGCGAGGCCCAAAAACAATAAGGACAGGAATTATGCAGCTTGCCACGGAGAGAGCTATGCCATATACTGTGAAACAGAGTCCAACACCAAGGTTTTCAATGCCAGGCCCCACTGTCTCAGAATAAATTAGGCTTGCAAAAAGAAGAGATCAGTCAGTATATACGTGAGAGAAGAATACATGAGCAAGAAGAATTACACAAGGACAGAGCGCGTCACACTAGCACATGCTGAAATGGAAGCGCCACGGCCAGGAAAAAGATCAATCAAGAGTATTGACGCAGAAGAATACACATTATAATTGTTGAATGCACCTAAAAACATAAAAATAAGGTAAATACTAGCCAAATCGAATAGGACATAGACGACGTATGCTTACATATGCCTTGTAAAATGATAGGCACGCTAATATGCACCTTTTTTGCAAAGCACCACCCAAAACCTGCGATTGTGGCTTGATTGATAATGACATTCCACCAGTTATGACCGAGACGCGCACGAAAGAGTGGGAAGTCACCGGCGATGTGATTGTTCTCGGGACGTGTACCTTCTTCGTCGCTTGCATGTTTTTCTCGGTATTTGCGTAAATATCTTTTGTAATAGCGATCCAGCAGGGGGCCCATGATCACAGGGCCCAACAAGAGACCGCCTTCTCGACCGATAAATGTGAGTCCTACTTGCAGATCATTGAGGTCGTAGTATTCAGCGAACAGTGTTGACGAAGCAGTCATCATTGCGATATTAGTCGCCATAAAACAAGACAGCAGCTGGACACACAGTGCGTCTGGGTAAAATAAGTAGCGGAGCGGGGCCAAAAGATTAGGCGCGTGACAGAAACGCGATCGGAAGGGCGATGGTTCCGTAACATACTCGGTCTTCTTGTTCAGGCAGCTTAAAATAGGTGCTTTGTCATAACCGCAACCGTTGCCCACAAGAATCCGTAGTGTTTCGGGAACAAAGACTATGAAAAGCAAAAGGAAGGAAAAGACAAACAGCGCAAACACAGCAAATATCCAGCCTAAAATGTGCATCATTATAAGTACTGTTTTGTCCCTTATCTGGCAAAGACCAGCGTGTAGAGAAACTTACGCCACCCAATGGTTTGAGATATTACACCACTTATTACAGTGCATGTAATAGGCATGGTCATCCTCACTGCGGTAAAGATAGCTATGTATCGTCCTCGTCTGCCATGTATGAAATAAACATATGCATGTGCACAGATGGCATATCGACTTACTCTGATGGCACCACTATATCGCTCATAATGCCATCACCTATTGTAGCATATTTTATAAGCGGATGAACATCACTACTATGCTTGAAAGAAAAAAGAGCACCTACTTATGCATTGCGTGGCAGATATTCCAAAGCCTTGTAGCATGCGCATTGCTAAAAGTGTTTCCATATTGGGTGCACGTGACGCGCATAGGCTGCTGCCAATGTAGATAGTACAAACAAAAATCATTGCGGGCCGCCGGCCCCACCGGTCGCTCAAGGGTCCCAGTATTATAGCGCCTACGATGAATCCGGCCATGCATGTGCCAACGGTTGAATTGACCATCGCAGTCGTAGTATTGAACTCCTAGAGTCATACATAAGTAACGGATCAGAAGATGAACTCATGATATCCATCTTTGTGAGGACGTTATACTCGTACGTACCTCACGAATACTGTTCACTGCTGGAAGATGGCTGAAGGAAGTGACTTGTGTGAATGAGGATATCATAGCTCCGGTGCATATAATAAATGTCTTGTAGCGAGCAGACAAGACACTGTATACATCCTTGTTTTCTTGACGGGCCAGAACGCAGTTTGCCTTGTTTAGCGTGCTCTCATCTTGTCTGAGTAGCGGGTCCCCATCATGTCGCTGCACGTTTTGATCTTGATTGGTGCTGGTGCTGCAATCATCTATTGTGTCTTGACGACTTTCATTCTGTGAGAGATCTACCAGGGTTGAAGAAGAAACAGGAAGGTCAGACGAAGCTCGGTCCTGGGAAGCGGCAATTCTTTTGCTCATGAAAAGAAAAGGAGGCTTTCCTTGATACGCCGATTTCTACGCCTTTTCAAATACGTAAACTCTATGCTACGAGAACTTGTTATGCAGATACATGCATTATGGCGCATTTAGTTGAGCTAGAACTTTTTTATGTTCTCTGTATCCCTATATGCACTTCATGAGAACGATCACCTTATATGTATCTTTTGCGTGCACTTGGGCGCTTTATACTAATCGGCCATAAACGATGCATTTTATTTGTCACAGCTAAAGATATTGAAAAATCAAAATTTTCATTTCGGTCACGCGTCGCACGTTGACCGTGGCAAATGTGGACCGCGATTTGCGGATTCAAAATGATGTATTTGCTCGACTGGATATTTCTGCAGCCATACACAGGAATTCATTCCGCTAAAAGATAGAGTAGCATTGCTTGAGAGAAGGGAACTGAGTGAAAATATTATACGCAGAATCCGAATTTTGGGCCTTCAAAAATGGGTTGATTTTGATCCAATAAAGATAGACGTTGACCCTATATAAGTCGGCGTCTACACCATCTCAAAGAACTTTTATTCTTACATAAGTCTTAGAATGATATTTGAAGTGTCCATTAACTTTTGCCTATATCGCCTCAAAAGTTTTGCCTATCACAAAGCTCCATATTGCTTTCGAAAAGCGAGTATGTATCTGACTGGACGAGACTAAAAACGAATTATTATATATTTCTCGTACGTATATAGATGCAGCGTAACCGCTATGTTGTGCTTATCATTAGCAAGTTTAAAAAAATAGTGAGCACCCCTATCTCTATATATGCGTGTCCTAATCCTGGCTGTCCTACAGCATATGATGTGGTTAGAAACAAAATGAATTGCTGTTCGTTCTTTATTTTTCTTTCCTGACATTTTTGCATATCCTGCATAGCAGAAATTCTAATTGTAGGACTTGATTTAGGAACAAGAGATGTCCCAAGGTGAAACCGATTTTCATAATACATAGCGTCAATAAGTGGTCAGCGGAAGAAGCCCAGCAGTCGACGAAAATCATGCTTTGTTCTGTAGGACTATAAAAGTGCTATTACTGTGTTTAATAATGGGAAAGGAGGCTCAGAAGAAACCAGGCCAGCAAGAAAGGAGTGCGTATGGATCGAATAGACTGGATAGCATTTTTCCATTGACGTTCGCAGCAAGATCATGCCCCAAAAAAATTTCACGCGCGCTATTCATATAGTCTTACTCACAACTTATATTTACTTATTTACGCGCGTGTGCAACTTCTATGATTTTTCTCCTACTACGCATGACAATTTTTTTTCTCTTTGATGTGGATTCACTATATTGGAGTCAAATATGTATTATATATAGGGTATACTTTCACACCGCAAAGGTGGGATATATTTAACTTTTATATTTATAATTTTATACTAGTTATTGATATGTAGTGCGCCTTTCAAGCTTATCTGCCATCGCGTTACATGGGATACCAGCATGGGTAGGATCTTGACCTACTTAACCTGTGAATTATGCGGGCAGGAGATGTATTTATGCACAGAAATATAAAAAGAAAGTAATTTGTCAGTTCTGTATGCCTGGATCGTTTGTTTTGTCTGATGACATAAATAGAGACTTATTCAATTTACTGTAATGTTATTAAATGTATTTAAAAGATCTGGATAACCAATAAAAACGGGAACAGGTCTATATCCGAGGGCGCCTGCGTTGATGGTGTCGAGTTTCTGGAGTACGACATATGTATCCGTAGTGATACTTGACTGAGTTCGACAGCCTGATTTCGATGCGATGGTCTCGATGAGATATTCGAGTTCTTACGTGGATTAAATGTATCCTCCGTGAGGACTGTAGATAGCTAGAGAGCTGGCAACAGTATAATATGTGAACACCAACGTTATTTGTGATCTGTGCGGTTTATAGACTGCTAGGTCACTGATTTCTTTTTCTTTATAACAGAAAAACACTACTGATATGTTTGAGCGAAATCGACTACATAATTATCGGTCTTGTGTAGTTTTGGAAGTAGTGTAGCCGGAGCTACGTAGCTGCTAAATGGCTGTTGTTAGACCCTTTTCTCTACCGCAAAAAAGTGATAGCAAGAAAGGTCTTTGACAACATGTTAGATTGATCATTCAAACAAGTGTACTATAATATTCGCGCTCAAGCAGTGTCGCCAAAAGAGAATGCTCCAATATAATGATATCCGCTACTTTTTCCGGTTCTCCCTGCTATACATTTCCGATTTCTTTCAGAAATTATTCAATTTGGTTGCGCAACGACCATATCTATCTATGCTAGACAGAATAGTACACTGCTTTCCAGTGAGACTTCTTGCCGGTATAGCCTGAGTCATCGCAACAAAAGGCAGCATCCAGTTCTTACATGGAGCATACGGCGTACACTACCAACTTCAGGGGAAAATTTAAGATTGAGAAAGAAGGATACGTACGTACACGGGAACGAGGAGCAGGCGGCATGGTATATAGTTGGATGTCTATGGTTTCTTTGTAGAGCTCGTAGATAATTTATCTGGCCGTCAGTTTCTGTTCCAAAAGGCTCTACACTGTATTATCTCACAAACAGGTATCAAATTCCTTAAGAATAAACCTTCATGAGGGTTGGACTCTTATACGCACCGTATACAATATCCGGTGGTATACCTGTATTGGCATGCTTAAGCTGTTCGAGAAGCTAAAAGAATGACTGTAAAATAGGAGGGTGGGATCCCTACATACTGCGCCGTATAATAGCTCGACGCATATGTATATCAATGACATAGGTATCGACACTAAAAAACAGAGACGCTTGGTATATAGTCCTTTCAAGCTGAGAGTAAGAACGTCATGACGCGTGTGCTGCGCTAATTTACATAGTTTGAAGTATATCCGTATGCTTCTGGTGTTTCGCGTGTGTGCATGTCAAAATTACACAAGTACATTCCCGCCAAGAGGATATACAAAGAGTATGTATTCAATCAGCACGTATGAGATAGACAACAACCATAAAGCAAGAAAGAATATGTTAAAGATCCTTCGTCATTTAAAAGGGCCATAGTATATTCCTGTGATGTGGTCATTGTAGACCCACGCATTGTTATAGCCATACCACCATTGTAATTTATCAATACTATGCCGGATACTGCCGGATTATGTAGCTAGGACTGTAGCTTTTTATGTAGCCATCGTTAGGGAGAACTCTATTTTGAGATATATATATATAGAAATCGTACTATATTACTACAAATAGCGTGACCAGATAGACTATCGATGAACACATCTATCGAATAACACATACTCTGCGCACAAATGCTCTGCTTATGGCGCACATACAAGCATGCACATTTGCACAGACGCTCCGTGACTTTATTGCAACGGCGTACAAGCCATTTTCACCCGAAATCAGGTACATGCTTAACTGTCCACTATACGAAAACTGAGTAGAATACATACTATGATTGTGATCGAGACGATATGAAATACAGAGTCATAGGAACCTACATTGAGTCCCCATGCCTTGTGAGATAAATAAGCGACGATTTCTGTGAACCGTGTGCAGCTGGGTTGAGGGCACCCGACCGAGTGGCATGGGGCCTTACTTTCCGACCGAAATTCAAAAAAAAAGTCATGAGATCCGCACCGATCCAGAAAGGTTCTAAATACGGTCCCGAAGGACATCGCCGCCCTTTTCCTGGCTTGCATAATACAGTAGGTGTTTATCTTTCGATCATATGAGTGAGGGGAATAGTGGAATGATTCATACTATGAGCATGACCAAAATATTCATGTATGACGACGACTACATGAGTACTTGAAGGGACTAAGTTCCCCTCGCAAGTCTCCATCTTATGTTTTACATTGAGGACGTGGCAGCCAGACTTACGGATGGTCGGACACTTGCAATGCCACTGTGTAACAGCCTTCTCTTACAGGACGCTAAAACAACAAGCTTTCTTTTTTTAGTGATCATTCAATGTGGGTCGATACGCGATAAGCCAGCGAAACACATCAAAATAAATGGAACGCCCATCTCCAGAATTTCTACGTACTCCGTGAGATTTCTGTTACGTCTGTCGAAGATGAAGCAGCTTATCACTTTTACAAAAGTGAATCTCATCTATAGAACATCGACTTGCTTTGTTTTTTTTTCTTGTCAAATGGGACAAAGGACAAATATGTACATATGGAATTTCTAGACGCCGGTAACACATATTATCACTTGCTTGGAGGCCTGTGCTCCGGTTACCAGATACATACATACCAGCTACTGTGGTCGTACATATTTATGCCGCAGGAGTAGGGCTACGGTCACTCATATATACATACCTTCCACCTTGTATTGAAGGTAGACTGTCGTTGCCACATAATCGATCGTACGGGCGGCGAATTCCTGTTGCTGTCCCAAAATAAAATGACAAAGTGATATCTGTTTAGAGCATAGATTGGTAAAATTAGGAAAGGGGTTACCAGACCAGATGAGAATGATGCTATCGTGCAGAGATACGGTAACCTCTGTCGAACACAGATACGAGAAGTCGTAGTAGCAGTAGAAAAACTGCGAGAGTCCATCGTAGAGCATGACTTCGGGTCCTAGGCATCGTGAATCAGGTGAGAAAGCTCCTGTGACAAGGCCAAATAAAACATTGCTCCTCCAGTAGCTTGCTCTTTCTTTTTCTATTTTTTTGGTTAATCGCAAGCGAACATATCATATTACATGATACTATCCACCGCGGCATATTCATTCATATCCTCAAACGCACGTATAGGCGACCTTTGACGGACTTGCCTGCGTACTGCTGATAACAGTCGACATATATACTTGATGAGAGATTTTTGATTTCCTGATATGAGAAGTGGCTTGGGACGAGAGGCGTCGACAAGCAAAAGGAAATACAGTATAGAGATGGTACAACCTTGAGAGTGGTGTGTGTTTGTTTTAAGTCCTTGTCCAACCAGAAACTAAAGAAAGATAGAAACCACAGCTCACTCCTGTTGGGATGGTTGCACTGACTTGCTTCTCCTCAACTCAACGGGTAAAGTATGTATACCCTCCTGGCTGTCCGTGCACCAGACCAACCATGAATTCACTTTCTCTCGTTTTTCTTGCTTCCTATCAGAAAACTACTTCTTTGTTTTCAAATTGCTTGCATACATTGCGCTTCCTTTTGTTATGATCCGGTGCATAATAAAATTACGAACACCAAAACGAAAGAAGAAGCGAGCGATAGGCGGTTCCAACACCACAGCTACTTCGTGTTGTGTAAGTATGCGTAAATATGTGTGTGTTAGCGTGAGCGAAGCTTTCTTGCGCCTGAGACACATTTGGGACGTTGCACACCCGCTGGATCTTCCAAGACAGAAATGGATGTTGATCATGTCACACAGGACTTGATATGGATTTTTACAATAGGGCCCCCTATTTATATTGTCTTACCCTAAGTCGCGCATATTCACACACATTGTATACACTTAGATAGATAGTTTTTTGAGAAGTGCTACTCAACAGACACATACGACGTAAGGTATGAGGATCGGCGGGCGCCGCAGCCACCATTCTCAATAGATATGCAGGTTTATTGCGCTGGGCGCTTGGGTGCAGCTGATCTCATGCACACCGTATGTACGCACCGGCGCACAGGCGCCCACCCGACACCGCCCCCCCAAATAAAGTCGATAACCTTATTGAGAGATGGACCGAGCTCGTTTTTATTTTATTTTTCTTTTGGGGGTGCAAAATGTACAAAGTTAGAGAAGATGGGAAAAAATACACACAAAATACACATACGCCAATGTGTGAGATAAAGCGAGGAAGTGAGGGAAAAGGGGAAAAAGCAAGAGATGAGAAGGGAGTTGGTTTTTGGAGACTCCTTCTTGCCAACAAATTATGGAACAGCAAAGAAGAAGAGGTATGAGGGGGTATCGTCTGGAGAAGATGGAGCAAAAGGTGCGCGAGTGATGTGTGTTCCCTGCGTATATGTTATGTGTGTGTTGTATGTTTTGTGGTGTTATGAGATATTGAAGTTATTTACGAGTGTTGACGGGTGCTGCGAATAAAAAGGTATGTTGTATTTGTTGAATGATTCGAATGATGCAGTGGAGGAGGTGGAAGAAGCGCTACTTGCTGCTGATTCGAGGGAGGACAGCGAAGAGGTAGATGCAGAGCCAAGGAGCGCATGTTCTGCCTCTCTTGAGTAATAGAATGACCGACGTCGATGATAAGACATGCTGTAAGAAGACGGCACCATCGGTGGGCTGTACGCAGTCGTGGACGGTTTTGTTTTACTGATGAAGCTCTGTGTAATCTGTGTCTCTGGATCGACCTTGGGGAAGTAATATTCTGGACGAGCCGTGTAAGACTTGGCTGCCTCTTGCGCTTCACAAGCGACCGAGCAAAAGCTGGTGCCCTACAATCAAAACATTTAGCAAATGCAATTTTAAAAGGGCATGCTTTGCTCTTACCTCGTCTAACAGACGGGTTTCGCAATAGAGGCAGATATTAAGATCCATAAGAGTGAAAAATAAGTGGTGCGTTTTCTGGAAAAAGGGGGAAAGAGAAAGGGCGAAGAGTGGCAGCGCACGGGATGCGACACAATTTATACGCTTTTGGCGGCAAACTAATATGCGAGACTGGTGACCGACCCGGCGACACACTTGCAAACAGGGCGTGACCTGCACAACAGGATAGACAGGAGACATAACGATACAAATGGCGCGCTCTGTCAGCACAGATACACAGAGATATATACATCAAGGGAGATATCTCCTTCCTTACCTCTGTCTTACTCACGTATGTAACATGTACAGTGTGTGAATACGTGTCGCACGCGCCCTTATACCCTCTCTGCTTTCTCACCCACTCTGTGACCAACTTTTCTCTCCTTCGTCTTTAGACGCCCCAACGAAAAAGAAAGGGACGTGCAGCCAATCACACCACCTTGATGTGAACTTTTTTTTTTTTTTTTACATACAACATGCTCCTTTTTCTTGTCTCGACATCTTGACTTGACTGTCTGTCATTGACCCCGTTTGTCCCGCTGCTGCGCTTTTTGGAATCCTTCTTATTGGAACACCCCCAAAAAATTGCACAGCAAACAAGAAGGGGATTCCGCAGCCAGCTGCGGGTGGTTACCATGGTAATCATTGAACTGGAAAAGCAGCGGACATTAAACCCATTCTTGCCCTGCAGCAAGCGATTTCTTTTGTGTACGTGTATGGGACTTTTTTCCTATTGTTCCTGCAACAGAAGGGATCGCAAACGATTCCTGGCCAATCAACAGGTCAATTGCGCCATAATAACCAGTGACGAACGCCTTGGTGCGACCGTGCCTGACCCATGACTGCATGTATAAATAATCGCCCTATTTTATGTTCACCTGCTCCCCATCCAAGACGGAAGGACAAAGAATTTCACCTATCGCAAATGGAGCTGTCCATCCGTTCGTTGCAAAAATGGACCACATGGTTTGATATGGGCCCTTGCAAAGAACGACCTACCTGGATCAAAGGGTCTCTAACGCATTTACGTCGTAGCCTATGTATATCATTTTATCTCTTTTTCTATCATTCTTCTAAGCCCTACAATGCAGCCTATTCTCCAAACAAACCGTTCTTTTGCTCTGACGATAAGAATCACGAAACCTGGATTGTGGGTTTAAAACGAAAACCTATGATCGCTTCCTTCAGAAGTAGTAGTCCAGTCTCCAACTAAGCCACGAGAAACAGCAAGACTATGAAAAGGAGTTCCACCCAGACACCTTTCGACGTGACACCAAAAACCTGTTTCCGTGGAAGGAACCTTCCCGTGGTGTTGCACTTGGGCAACCTCATTTTATCATATTAGCCTCAAAAGCATCATTCAGTATCATTTGATAAGCCGAAAGAGCGGCTATTTCTCTCTTTGTTTGATCCTAGTATTTTCTCATGCTTATGTTCCTAGGGTATTAAGATCAGTTTGCTTTGCAATTTGAGCCGTTTGTTCCAATAATGGTAAAGTTATAGATAAAAGCCATGAGGACATTTACTCTGAAAGTGAGAATGCA
>VAFG01000372.1:1302839-1341857 GCA_013461545.1 Syncephalastrum contaminatum | reverse complement strand
AGAAAGTGGGTTTAAATGGCTTCGTTTTTCTTTGCCAGCTGCGTACACTTCTCCCTTTTGCAAAGCATCTTTGGACCAAGATTATATAAGGTCAGTAGATTGATCCTCATATTTCGGCCTTTACGTTTAGTTCCCCTACAAGAAAGCTCCCAACTGACAAGCCAGATAGCGACCAGCCACACCAGGCATAAAAGGATAGCATAGCGCACGCGAAGATAACCCCCGAGACAGGGCGGTTAGGGCCATAGGCCCATACAGTCGAAAGACTTGTAGTAAGAAAAATAATATCACAATCATTGCAGTGACCATGTTCGAAAAATGAGTAACCAGTTATTGCCAATGATGCAAATTGTGCTACGACACGCTATGACGCATCTGCTTTGTTAGCTTTCTTATTCACCCTATCGCCGTCGAGACTATTCTTCCTTTCTTCTTTGCCTCTCCTCTATATAAATCACGCTAATCCCGTGTGCTTCGTGCTATATGCCTGCTGAAGGTAAAATGAACATGTCATTGCTGACAGCACCATAATGGCATGGTCAGTGATGACCCTGTGCTCAAGGTTGTTAAATGACAACACAGCAAACAGTTTGCGTCATGATCCTCTGAAAATGCTTTCTCTGGACGCCCTTGGCATTATATTCAGCGAGGTACCGTTTCGTGACCGAGCACGATGCACTGCGGTGTCAAAACAGTGGCGAACTTTTCTCCTTCAGACCTGGCCAGACATGTGGAAGACTATCAATATTCCAGAACATACTAAAAGAAAGAGCGTGGGTAACAGTAAGCCAGCTAATTTCTTGGCCGGCGGTTATGACTTTTGGATATTCTCGCTTGTTCCCCGCGAGCAGGTACGCCACTTCGTGTTTGAATGCGCTCCTGCCACCGAAGAGTATATCCAAGCTCTGGACATTCTACATCGAGCAAGGTTTTCCCACCTGCAGACTTTGGAAATCACAAGTAAGACATGACATATTGTCACTATGTGGTGCAATCTTAGGCGTCTAGTTGTTTACCATCTTGCGGCTAGATTCCTTTCTCAAACCTATACACATCAATGACCAGGCCCTCCGTGATATTTTACAGACGACGAGTGACCGACTTGAGAAGCTTACTCTCAACGGATTTGCATTGTCCGGAAGCATCTGGCCATTCATCCTGTCCTCCTGCAAGCGTCTGACCCACCTCACATGCATGTCCAATTTTGCTACCGATTCAGCTATCGGTTTTTCCGCGGATACTCTTCCGCCCACGCTTCTACTGCAGTACATCCACTGGCACCTTCCTGCCGATTTGCCCTGGAGTGTGCTTCTTCAAAAGTGCCCTGATTTGCGATACCTTTCGCTTGATTCACGTGTCTTTTCGGTCGGACTGAGACAGTCTCTGGTGTCCGCCATCCAGCAAGGCTATTGCTCTAATGTACGCGTGTTGCAATGGACCTCTTTGAATGACAAACGCATCGAACATGACGATATCTTGCTCAGTAGCCATTCGTCAGGATTACAGAAATTACTCATCAGCGACCCAACACTTCCAGCTGACTTTGTTGCCAACCTAATCCTCTGTCATCAGACAACCCTACTTGAACTAGACATTGACATGGCGGCTTCATGGGTGCTTCCAGTCAATGAGAACACCCGCGATCTCCCTCTAAAAAAGCTTATCTGCAGGTCAGGTGGCAACCGTGGCTCGCTAGAGAGTGTTTACGCCTTACTGGAACATTGCCCCGCTCTGCTCGACCTTCGGTTAAGCGGGATGGAATGTGATGAATACCGGCTGACAAACGCGCTGACGCGCTGCCCACAGCTGGTGACACTGGAATTGGATTACCTGACACGCCCGCAGCATCTTTGTGAGTCTAATGTCGCTCTAATAGCGCATTTACCCCGCTTAAAACGTTGTGCCTTTGGTCACACGAATGCCCTCGGCGATCATTTCTTCGGTCACCTCAAGACTCTCAATTCCCTCTTATATCTCGGCGTTAATAGCTTGAGCAGCTTGTCTGATGTGGGCATGGTGCCGTTCATTTCCGAAGCACCCCACCTGGAAGAGATCTGCTTCAGCAGGGTTCAAGGCCTGAGTGATGGCACCCTAGTTGCAGTGGCCGGGCTCCGGGGACCGACGACCGTATCACTGATCACTACTTGGAACTTTAATGCTCAAAGCATGCGCATACTACATGAAGCACCGCAACTAGAACTTTGGACAATGAATTGTGACTTCGACTAGATATATGTATAAACAAAATCTCAACGAATTAAAGAATATGCTCCTATTTCATTTCCTCTACTAAGAGCCGGTGGATTGCTTTGTCGTCCCCTTGCTTGAATGAAAGTCTTCTGGAAATATGTCTACTGGTCACTAGCCTTACATCACTTATATCTGCGTTGTGACGCGAACGTTTCTCAGGAACAAGCGTAAGCCTGCCCGTTGTTCTACCAAAGGTACTCAATTTTCCGAAACTGTCCTATCGACGATTATATGATACCCAAAGGACTTACAAACGGATACGTCTGTATGAGTTACGACTATGACATTAAGGTACCTCATGTCCATCCCACTTGAATACTCTGAATCATAAATGTATATATATGATATACGTATGTGGAATAGAAAGGCTACACAATAAGATGGAAGAACGTCGGAAGGGGATATGTTATATAGTTTTTTTTTTCACCATCGGAAAACATCATCAATCATGAGTGTATTAGCGAATAGGTAAACTTTTGTCAAACCCTGCCTTCTTAATAAATAGGTACTACCACCTTTTAAGGTCCGTGTCAAGACACAGGACGTAAGGAGGTCTGACATGTGCGTGTCATGTTAAAATAGTGCTAGAAAACAAAGAAGACAGCTGAGTCCTTCTTTTAGTATCTGACTGACAACCGAGTCTTATGATAAAGTGCAAATATGACGACGACTCAAACTTTTATCCGGCCTTGAATAAGCTAATATATGTGTCTGAGGCAGAGGAGTATAAGGCGATAGTTTAAATATCGCTTCCATCACAGACGAAGTTTATTATAACCTTCTCCTTTTTTTCCAGAGGCATGGCGAGCAGCAAGTGTTCCATTGGACCGATATTTTTGTTGATCGTCGCTGATACGGTTTTTGCCTTGTCCACGTCTTGAGCATGGCCAGCCCGCTCTGCCTAGCATTGAATTTCTTCTCCTTGTCCTTTCAAGCTCCTTTACCGATGAGAAACCTCAATGTGCTTGTCCCACATTGGACCCGGCCTGTGTGAAATCATTGCCACATTATCGGGCGGTAAAGATAACGATAACGTTTTATGATTGTGATGAAGGAGCAAAAGGGCTCGCGTGCCCACCTGGTCCTGGACGATGGATATGCACAACGTCGTACACATACGAAGAGTATAAAGCAGCATCCGCAGATGCGATGAAAAAAGGTTTATACATAGAAAATGTATAGCGCAGCACTTTTTCCTCTCATGATTTAACTAATCATAAAACCTTCCTCTTTTAGATAAACCTTCGAATGCCTTTTTGGAAATAAACTTTGACATGATGATCACGAACGACGTTTATGTAAGGTATGGCTCGGTGGGTATTGTTAAACTACGTCAGTGTTCTCGACCCGGACAGTGCTGCACCCTGCTGCCATTAATACATGGATAGGTGGGAATCCCCCTTTTTTTTTGGCCTTTTTTTTTAAAGCGTTTTTATATTTTGTGTTGAATACTCATTGTAATGCCTCTGCAATTTGCTCGTTGGATTTTCTTTTTTCTTTTCCAGGTAGAGCGGCGTGCGGGTAAACGTAAGAAGGGCTGAAGGCACACAACAACAAATAATCATCAGCGGGGAAAGTTCACTTTATACAAGCCGGCATCCGGGAGTTATTTTGATAACTTTGGCACTGTGTAACGAGCGCCACGGAAGCTGTGTGAGAGTGCACATTGCACCTATAAAATCCATGACTTGTCCACCTCGCTGCAATACACGTGCAAAAAACCAACTGCCCATGGAAGGCAAGTATATAGCGTCATTTTTCCAGAATGAGGGGAAAGAATACGATCCGGGGGGGGGTGCAAGGCGTCACGGCCCGCGCACTCGCTTGCTTGCGCGCGTGCATGTGAATGGGTGCTCTTGCACCACCTAAGACTTATCCCGAGCGAACGCAAGCGGGATACGAATCACGTAAAAGGAAACTAAAGACAGATAAGCAAGATAATAGTAGTTTGCCTTTGAAGACATCTAATCGTTGATAAAACTGAGCTGCAAGGCACGGGCACAGGCAGGTCAGGCTACCACATCGCAGGATACACGCATGGGGAGCTTCTTTAGATAATATCCAATGTGGGGTAAAAAAAAAGAAGATCAATGATGATCTCCCCAATACTGTACCCTTCTTTACATTATTCAGCCAGTTGAATAGGAAAATGATCAATGGACCTGGTCGGGTATGACCGGGACGTGAACCTATTTTTTCTACCAATACGACAGCAATAACCACTGGAGTTGCCTCATCATCCGTTCAACGTCAACGGACAATAAAATGGGAGACTGGCCATAGACATTAGATTTTCTTTTGGGCCGAGAAAGCGCTCGAGAAAGATAGGGCTCTTTAGATGGGGGTGCTAAGAATAAAAATGAGAGGTCGTAAGGAGCGTTATCTTCGGGGATACAAAGTAAACTTTCGCGTTATCTCTTCTTCAGGTGTCACCTTGCGTCAACTGACAGTGATGAACCACCAGTCACATGCGAGGATTCTCCTGGCAATCGACGGATTAGGAAGGCGCGGTCTTCTAACCCATCGCAGGCGATCGCTGGTTGTGTGTGCATGCTTTCCAGTCAGCCCAGGCCACTCCCTCTTTCTGCAAACGGGCTGGTCTATTGTAAAGTATATAAATAAAATGGCGCCCTATTCCGAGATGAGTTAAAGTAATTAATTATACATCTTCTTCTCTCTTCTTTTCTTGCTCTCCCATACATACATACATCTACATTATTACATAACTCAGCCAAAAGCACCTAGCCATGCCTCAACAGCATCGTTCACAACAGCGTAATAAATCAGTCATAGCCAAGCACACGGCCATCGCCGACCAGCTCCTCGCCGACTCGCTCTTTTCACCGCCTCCCAAAAAAGCTGACGTCGACGAGTCACCAACCGACAAAAAGGACCCTCTCGCCAGCCAAGTATGGCGCATGTATACCAAAGCCAAAGACAACCTTCCCAATGGTTCCCGTCTCGAGAACCTGACTTGGCGCATGATGGCCATGACACTCAAGTCTTCCAAGGATAAAAAGGAGGAAGACGAAAAAGTAGGATCACCATCCGCACTACACTCAACAGACGACGCAGACAGTATGGCGATTGATGACGACGACGAAAACGACCACCTGGCCGACACGACGAGCCAGGCCAGTGGTGATACTCAGCCAGGCTTGCCACCTGCACCAGACGATACAGTGGGCCTCCTTTCGTCCTCTGCACCGCCTTACATGATGGACTTTTTGCACCAAGACAAAGCCTCTGATCCAAGAAACACCTTGGTCAGTGGCAGTGCGCGCGCATCGACTTCGAACGAGGCCATCATTCAGCAATACACGGTATGAGCACCCATCACTTTTTTTTTGTTTTGTTTTTTGGCTGACTTGGGTCATCTATTTAGCCCACCAAACGGCGAGCAGGCCATTCGCCACAGCTGCCGAGGAATAGCATCACGATTCCATCTTATGAGTATGGCCAGTCCGAGGACGAAGACGACTATAGCCGGTCCGCCCTCGATCACAGGAACATCATGAGCCAGTCACTTCCCTCTTTTGGTGGCCTTCCCTTTGAGACTCAAAATCAGCAACAGAGCATCCTGCAACACAACACCTTTGCCGGCTCACCCTCTTCAACCTCTATCAACGGCTTTTATTCGCCTTCGTCTGCCAATACACCCTCCCCTCCCGCATTTTACCACCACGACATGGCTGGCTCACCTAACTCCACACCCATCACGCCTTCGACGAATGAGCACGCGCTTTTGCAACAGCAGCAGGCACCACCCCAGATGAATGCCGGCAGTCTTAGTTTTGAGGAGCTCCTCAACATGTATTATAGTAACGGACAACAACAGCAACAACAACAACAACAGCATCCATTGTCACAAGCACAAAGCCTTGACGGTCTCATGCCATTACGACAACAACAGCAACATCACCATCCCATACTCTCATATCCATCCAACGACGCAGAGCCCTCGTCTCCCGAGCCCCAACCGCAACAGCCCTCAACGCCACCTGGCTCGAGCTCCACCCCGATTAACCAGAAAATGAGCAATCAGGGCAAGACAAAGTGCACAAACTGCCAGACGACGACGACCCCGCTCTGGCGACGCAACCCGCAGGGCCAGCCTCTCTGCAATGCATGTGGCCTTTTCCTAAAGTTGCACGGCGTCGTACGCCCTCTCAGCCTCAAAACGGACGTCATCAAGAAACGCAACCGGACCAGCGCCAGTGCGGCCAACGGATCCAAGGCAAAAGCCAAACAGCAAGATTCCCCCTCTTCCTCTTCCATTCCGGGTCGCGGAGGCATGCACCCAAACCGACGCAGTGCAAGCATCGCTGGTACGCTGCACATTGCGCCTTCGTCTCCTGTGCTACCGCGTCCCATGAACTTCTCCCCCACCGCATCCGTTCCCATTTCGTCCGCATCAAAAAGGCAGAGACGCATCCCGTCCTCGTCCCCGTCCACACCCCCGCCCTTTCCAACTGACAACAATACCTATGCCCCTCAATCTTCATCGAATGTACCCCCTAACATGTATGCCGTCCTGGAAGCCATTGGTAACCAGCTAAACAACCTTCCGCCTGAAGTTCTCCCTCTCATTGCATCCGCCGCCAACTATCATGCTGCGAATAAGCAACGCCAGCAGCAGCAGCAACAGCAGCAGCAGCAGCATGAAATGTCTGCATTGGTACATCATCTCTTTCAGCAGCAGCAGAACCCATCCTCCCCTCCTTCCCATTCGTCTTGATGATGTCTCATATAATAAAAGCATGATAAGAAATTGTACAGACAGACAAAGCAAACTTCTTTTTACGATGATGATTCCATGGGTGCCAGCTGAGTTTGTATCCGGTGTACACGTGCCTGCGTTTGTTGCATAGCCTTGCTGGCCGTCTGCAGTCGTTTACGCGCGTCATTCAGTTTCTCCATCGCAGGTTGAAGACGTGGAGGCTCAGCAATGTCTGTAAACAGCTCCAGTTCTTATGTATATGAGAAAATGGACGACACATAGTATAGCTGACCATTTACCTGCAATCAAACGTTCAATCTCGTTGCCGAGGTCATGTTGACTTTGTTTTGCAGCAATGATGGCCTTGTCCATGTCAAAGACTATCGGTCCTAATAAAGAGGTAATGCCCTCTACCATGTTGTCTGCAGGCTGGTTCGCTTCTTCTGCTGGTGAATTGTCTTGTTGTTGCTGTTCACTGCTCATTATTGAAAGTGATAGGGTATACAACTGAGGGCGGAACAACCAAGGAGGAGTAAATCATATTAATCTTGGGATCTTATCAAATTCCTTCTATTGATAAGTATTTCATACGATCTGTTACTACAATGTATCAGCTTAAAAGCGCTTTGGCTCGTTGGACTTGTTCCTATTCCTGCTGGTGCTGGTGCTTCTTCGCATCGTTGAGATTATTTACATCGTTACAACAATAATAGCAATAAGGCGATATAAGCAGCGTGGCTGCCGTGGGTTCGGACCAATACAGTATACGTTATATTTATATTCAAATGCACTATGTACGGGAGGGTAGAAAGGGAATGGGAATATTGATCAGACGGTCATAAAGAAGAACTCGTTTGAGGAGGCGATCGGCGGTGTGGTGGGCTGCTGTTGCACAAATTTGTGCCGCGTGCCGTCGTAGTATCGGTCGGCCATGGTTTGCCACCGCAACGAGATCAGTGTAAAAGCGAGCACCATCACCAGAATAATACAAAACTGACTCCAGGGAGGCATCTGTCCAATTTCTCATAAATAATGGTCACTACAGGGCATTTTGTATTATTTACCGTAGACGCCTCGAATGCTGGCGGTTTAGAGTGACTGGATTTCTTATTGCTTGCTGCTTGTCTTCGCTACAGGATAGGCACAGATCCTTGAGAAACTGATGATGGACCCATTGCATATATTTTGTATACCTTTCGAGTGAACGTCGCGTACCGCCGAAGACTCGCATGCGAAACTCGACGAGCTATAATTTCTATTACGATTCACACTCTACATCCTCGAGTTGCAGTCTACCTGAAGAATGGATGGGCCTGGTAAGCACAGAAAAACGAGGATGACCCGATCGTGGTGAATTCATGTGGGGGAGGAAAAGAAGTGCTGTTTTTTCTCATGCTCGTTCTGTTTAAAAGAAATAGTGGGGAATAATTTTTTGGGCGGGTGTCATTGTCAGGTGAACATGGTTTAATGGTGTGGGAGACACTACGACAGAACAGTCTTTTTTATGTATGGCGTGAAATGACCCGCTGGCCGCTTTCCCAGGATAGCCTGCTTTGGTAATCTACCTCATTCATCCTTATTATTGCTCGTGCAGTCCATTTATCTTTTCTGTACTATTTTCGATAGACTAAAAAGACTACGTACTGTTTTTCTGTGATATCTAGATTGAACTAAGCATTGAATTCATGCCAAGTAGAAATAGCAATGGTCTCGTGATTTGTCTCCAATCAGGATAAGCTCATAAAAACACTCCATTTTGGGTGCGGCATATCATTTTAAGACATTCCACACTCATCCCGCACGATACCTCCAAATGTGGTTTCTGCGCTGCCAACAAGGTACCATTTACCAATGTCGCTTACTTTTGTTCTTTTCCCTTAACCCACTATTAGGAAACAATGGCGTCTATTTGCTGCGTCCAGGGCACACTTATACCGTAGGAAGAAAAGGTAAACTCGTCTATAATCCAGGATCTTCCATTCATTCTTTCCCGCAGCGGGCGACATTTTACTTCCCAACGATAAGTCTATTAGTCGAATCCATGCAAAGATCACGGTTCATGCTTGTACCATGGACGACCTTGTAAGTTAAACGATACGCGTTCGTTCTCTTATTCACACTGCTATCCAGTTCGACGGCAATAAACCCGAAATTACCGTGACAGACTGCAACTCAAAATATGGCACGGTCGCTCAAGGCAATAAATTCCAGAATACGACCGTGTCCGCCTCAGATCAAAGTCTCATCTTGTTTGGCACTCTCACCAGCGTCTTCAAGTAAGGAGTTAAAGTCAACTTGATTGCGGTGCCTCAACAAGCCCTTTTTTGTATTGTTTGTTAGACTCGAATGGCAAGACGTTTGTGTTTGTCTCGCCAGTTTGACAGCAGACGAAAGACGCGTTGCTTGCGATTTGGCATCCAAGCTCGGTACGTGAACACATGTAACCATGACAGAGCACTCATCCAAGCGTACGGTAGGCATCAGCATTAGCCGTGACTGGAGCAGCACATGTACACACTTGCTGATGGGTACAGCCGAACCCAGCTCGAAACTTGCCATGTGTCTCTTGGACAAACGACGCGTTGTATCCCTTCCTTGGCTCGAGACCATGGTCCAGGCTTCAGACAAAAATTTTAGTTTCCCCGTGCGCTCCTTTACACCACCATGTACGCTCAATCCCCTTCCAAGCTTTGAGGTCGAGGACGGTCGGAATACCGTCTTTGCTGGCACCGAATTCTGGTTCTTTGAATCCGGACAGGTAATAACCCGCTCAAAAAGAGGTATTTCATCGTGCTGACGTGATATTCAGTTTGAGGACTATGCCGAGATGATTCAAAAAGGTGACGGCAAGCCAAAACAATCGGCCATTGACAAAAAATACATGCAAAAGACAATCTCGGCCATTCACCGTGTCATCGTCCGCCCTGAGGATTCCTCTTCCAGTCCTCACTGGGAACGTATTGAAAACATGCTAAAGAAGAGGTACGAAAAATGCAAAATCATCCCTTGTTCAAGTCTGATGTCTGTGCTGTATCATATAGTGGGCTTCGCGCAATAAATGAAGAAGAGATCAAGCTCGCCATCATTTATAACTCGACCAAACAGGCATGCAACCCGGCCAGCTCGCCCGTTGAACCCGGCAACCCACTCCAAATCGATACACCCGCGCCTTCACTGAATATGGGCGAACACGTCTCCGACAATGACTCGCTTTTTGGAGCACTCGACGATGATGAGGACAGGCCTATTCACAGAACGGAGCGCAGGCAGTCTGGATCCGATGACTTTTTGGGCGACTTTCTTGATGATGAGCCCATCAAGACCGACCAAGTGCAGCCAGAAGTAAGAATTTGGGGAGGAAAGGAGCACATGGACTGATGACTTGCATTTGTAGTCTCGACCTGCCGTGGAATCGCTTTTCGACGACGTCTTTGGCGACTATGACGACCAAGACGTCAAACCTGTCATTCAATCTCCTGCTCCGCCTGCAGCAGCAGGAACATCCGCATCTCCTTCACTCCTGTCTCAGCCAACCTCATCCCGACTGGTCCGATCGACAGCTGGGCGAGATACCTTGTTTGATTTTCTCGACGACGATGATTCAGAAGATCAAGCCAGAGCTCCTTCTCCTCCTCCTGCCCTTGCTCCATCACCACCACGGGGTGCGTCACAGCTGAGACGGTCGATTTCAAATGTTGGCAGTGGCAATCCCCTTGACTTTTTTGAAATACAAGAGAGTCTGTCAAGCAATCATGAAGGAGAACAACCATCATCACCCGCGACGCCCGCAACGCCCGCACGCCGACGAAAAATGCCACAGAGCACAGCCGTCAGCACGTCTAGCACTGGACGAGAAGATGAACACGTCACAAAGAAAATCCGCACTGAACCACGTACCTCTTCACGGGTTCAGCCGTCCTCTTCGCTGGATGGAGCGGAGGAGTCGGATATCCCGGAAACTTTTGAAGAAGAACAAGAGCATGAACCGCTAGCACCACGCAGCCGCGGACGGCCGTCCACTTCGAAACGCGTACGAAGCGATGCCACGGCGCGGCCCGCCACCCGTCGTCGTAGAGTACAAGAAGGAGAAAAGCAGGGACAAGAACCAGATTCACAGGGAGAACAGGAACAGCCGCCGGCAGCACTCGAGGAAGAACCGGAAGAATTTATGCCTATTCCGGGTCATCGGTACACCGCCATTATCACAGCAGATTTGGTTGTCTCCATACCCCCCACCCGCCCGGAGCCCCGCAACAATACTATTCCTGGCAACGCTACGATCAATTACAAGACGTTTCGTAAAGTCCCTCCTGTGTATGCGCACTGACGAGGTAAAAGAGTAGAAAGCGAGAAAACAAATATTTTACCCCGCATTTTATAAGTGGTGAAAACCCTTTATCTTTAGAGATACCTTTTAAGTTTTTTTTTTCAAATGTGATCACCAAGAAATCTCACGGCTTTAGTCAGACTCGAAAAAATAGTGGACTCTGATTGGATAGCCGGAGGGATCTCACGTGCAGAGCTTCACATGCGACACCGGAGGATTTCCTAATAAAGGTTTACCTTTTGAGGGGCCTCCGCGCGCATGCACCCACAACACTAAATAGCACGCGCGGACGCAGGGCCGTTGCCCCACAACAAGAAAAAATAGTTGTCAATGCCACGATGCACGTGCACACAGTCAAAAAAAGATAAGGGGAAAAGAAGAAAAAGAGATTAACTTTACGCCCAAGCCGACGGGAATAAGACGATGAACCAACCAAGGAGAAGCAAGAGCAAAAAAAGTAAAAGAACGGTAACTGAAGAAGGTTAGCAAACGTCCCGAGGAGCAAACGAAAGAAAAAGTGGGGGTGACTGGCCTGAGTTTGCGCGAAAAAAAAAAAAGTTGTTCCTTTGTAAGTAGACCCTCCGACGTTTCCGGGCCGCGTTCCTTTTTTTTTTTCACTTTAATACCTCAACCCCCCTTTTTCCTCTTTTTATTCTTCTTCTCGGTGAGAGACTATCCTAGAGACGTCAAGTCCTCATGTCAGGTATCACGGAAAACACGGTTGCCATGGGCCGGTCAGAGCAGTACCGCCGGCTGTTCTCGAAGCACGCGAGCGTCGAGAAGGAAAGCGAGCGTTTCATGAACGAAGACGACTTCTTGGCAGCGATTGCACCCGATGAGGATTTCAAAAAGATTCAGCGCGAGCAGTACATGCTCCTGTACAAGGTGGCCGACCGGTCTGGCAAGGGCGTCGTGTCCTTTGAGGACTTTGTCATCTTCCAGAATCTGCTGTCCAAGCCCGATGCCGAGTACGAGATTGCGTTCCGCCTGTTTGACGTGACAGGCACCGGCAAGATTACGTACGACCAGTTCAAGAATGTCCTGTCTTCCAACATGCCGGCCGACGCGGTGCCCTTTGACTTTGATTGTGACTGGTTGAAACTGTATATTGGCAAAAAGGATGGGCAGCACGAGCTGAGTTACGAAGAGTTCTCGCAGCTGCTCAAGGGTCTCCAGGGTGAACGTCTGCGTCAAGAGTTCAAGCACTATGACAAGTCGCAGTCGGGCTACATTCAGCCCGAGGAGTTCAAGCGCATCATTCTTGATATCGCACAGCACAAGCTCTCGGACCAGGTCATTGACCATCTCCCTACCCTCTGCAACCTCTACGCCGGTTCCGGCCACCGCATCAGCTTCTCTAACGTCGTGGCTTTCCACAATGTCATTCGCAATATCGACATGGTCGAATCCGTCATCCGCCGCGCCGTCAAGGATTCTCCCGATAACAAGATCACAAAGGCCGATTTCCTCGACCACGCCGCCCAAGCCAGCCGCTACACGATTTTTACCCCGATGGAGGCCGATATCATCTTTCACTTTGCTGCCGTAGACGGCCAAGGCACCCGCGGTCGCCTCAGTCTTGAGGACTTTGGCAAGATCCTCGACCCGCGCTGGAGACACCCCGAGTCTCAGGTGACTGTCCCTGTCGAGGCAGCTACCCAGCCTACTCAAAAGTCAGGCGGCTTCCTCTGGGAAGTCCTGGAAAATGCCTACTCCTTCACCCTCGGTTCCGTTGCCGGTGCGGTCGGTGCCACCGCCGTCTACCCGATCGACCTCGTCAAGACCCGCATGCAGAACCAGCGCTCCAAGGTCGTTGGCGAACTCCTCTACAAGAACAGTCTCGACTGCTTCAAAAAAGTCATCAAGAACGAGGGCTTCGTGGGTCTCTACCGCGGTTTGGGTCCGCAATTGGTGGTACGTATACACAAAAAAAAAGGAATCGGAGTGACAATAGACGATCGAAACGGGGCATTTTTATTTGGTTTTACTCATATGATTTTGATAGGGCGTTGCCCCTGAGAAAGCCATCAAACTTACCGTCAATGACTTTGTGCGGAGTAAACTCACGAACAAGGAAACGGGTGAGATCAAGTTCTGGCAGGAGATGGTTGCTGGTGGTTCGGCTGGTGCTTCCCAAGTCGTAAGTAACAAAAGCAGAATTAAGCGAGAGGATGGGGCTGGACTGAGTCATACTGATGTGCGGCGCTATCATAGGTGTTCACCAACCCGCTCGAGATTGTAAAGATCCGCCTGCAAGTCCAGGGCGAGCAGGCCAAGAACTCAAACGTACCGCGCCGCTCCGCCATCTGGATTGTCAAGAACCTCGGTATCGTGGGTCTCTACAAGGGTGCTTCCGCATGTTTGCTCCGTGACGTGCCCTTCTCGGCCATCTACTTCCCTGCCTACGCCCATCTCAAGCGCAACGTTTTCCATGAAGGCCCCGAGCACAAGCTCACCATCTCTGAGCTTCTCATGGCCGGTGCCATCGCTGGTATGCCCGCCGCTTACTTTACCACCCCGGCCGACGTGATCAAGACGCGTCTCCAGGTCGAGGCCCGCAAGGGCCAGACCGCTTACACGGGTATTATGGATGCGGCTTCCAAGATCATGAAGGAAGAGGGTTTCAAAGCGTTCTTCAAGGGTGGTCCTGCTCGTATCCTCCGTTCGTCGCCTCAGTTTGGTGTCACCTTGACTGTTTATGAGTTGCTTCACCAGGCTTTCCCGCTTCCCGGCGGCCACGGCGCCGCTGCCGCTGCCGCTGCTGGCACGACTGCCTCGCCTGCGCCCGAGGCCCAGCAGGCCTACGGCCCCCTGCGCACGCGTAACGCGCTCAAGATGCTCTTAGACCTCGACTATAGATTTGGTGTCCACCCCACACCCACCAAGCAGTAGACCATCTATTCATGTATACACACACAATCGCCACTCGCACGCACCTTCACTCTCACGCACGCAATTTTCAAATTACTCACTTTTCTTTCTCTTTACTCCTACACTCTCATTCTCTCTTATCTCGATCGCGTCCTTTCTTCAAAACATCACTCCATATATACAATATACACGCACTCCCCCTGTTCTTCTTTCGCGTCCACTTTTCTTCTCTCACATTCCACTCTCACACGCGCGAGTATGCCATTTGTTTATTGAATGATAGAAGATATGTATGTACCATTTTACTCTGTTTTTTGCTTCTTCTTTTTCGCCGCCTTGAACTCCTTGACCAGGGCCATGACCAGCGGTACCGAGATGGGCACAAACAAGGGCATGTAGATCGCATATTTGTGTTCGTCGGGAAAGTACAGCATTGATACCATGGTCGGGTCAAAGAAGGCCTTTTCAGACAGTTCGACCGCGTCAATCGAGTGTGTCAAAGCAACGTCGAACTGGCCTTGTCCAAGAGCGGCACAGCCCTGCTGCAGCGCCGCCAGCGACTGGCGCACCTGGGTATTGATGTGGTCGAGCACGACCATGTTGGGGATCTCGGTCACGAGCTGGGCGAGTGAGCTCAACGTCGCTGCAGCGTTCGCCATGTTTTCAACTGTGCGCTGGCGGATCAGTGCGTCCTTCTCGAGCAGCGTGATGCCGCGCTGCGGTGCGGCCATAAAAGTCACGTTGTACTCGGCAGGCTACATAGTGTGTCAGCACAGATTTACTTTATGCACTCCCCCTTTCTTACCATTCGCTGTGCAAGAATGTCCATGTCTTGAATACCCATCAAACTGCGCAATTGGGCCACGAAGATCTTCATGACGGGTCGCAGGTCTGTCTTGTCAAGACGAAATTCCTGTGCCTCGGTCCCGTTCCATCGTGGCGGGTTCTTGATCACCACGCCACCCCACCGAGGAATAAGGAACGCGTTGCCAGGTAACGGCTTACCATGTGCATCATGGATCCGCAGGCGATCGTCGGGCGCGGGCACATACAAAATAAAATTGAGCGTGGGATACGATGAAATGGTCGAAGCGAGGTTCCATTCGGCTGAATTGATAAAGTGCGGCAACTGTTCCGGGTCAAAGTAGTAATAACCAGGCAGGCCTTTGCGCTCCCTGTAGCGTGGCTGCATCGAGAGCTGCGCATAGTGTTGGATCTAGAAGAACGTCAGCACTGGCCTCACGCCGCTCAGTGCTATATTACCTGGGAGTCAATGGTAAAGTTGGATACCATGGATACCTGGCGCAAGAGTGGAGCAAGATAACCTAGCGGAAGCATTGCTTTAGCTTCAGCGTGGCTGTTCCCTCTTTCCCGACATACCTTGGACGGCCTCACGGATATCCCAGTCCACATGTGTTTGGCTCGGATCCTTGTTCATCAGACTGAAAGTGATTTGATAACCAGGCGAGTATTTCAAAGCGCGCATATTCTTCATGTCATTCTGCTCCCATCCTTACATTCAATATTTATCGTTAAGCTTTCATCCATTCGCTTACCTTGTCTCGTACGCGATCCGCCAGACAGGCTGTCGTCTGAAGGCTGCGGTACTCGTCTGAAAAAATGCCCAATAGGACGCTTGCCAGTGCTTCTCGCATGACTTCTAAACCGCTAGGGTTACTAAGCGTGGGCAGAGAAGTTTCGGGTATCTTGAAGAGCGCGCTGCGCTCACTGCCGACAGAGAAGCTCAACTGCTCAACGTGCGGGTCAGGCTGAATAAAAACTGTATAGTGGCCCGTCGAGGAATGGTCCTTGCCTAACAAGGCATTGTTGTTTTGACCTGGGTAAGCGTTGACGTGCACTGGAAAGTGGAGACAAGACTCGCCCGAGTTGAGACCTTCTTGCAGACGAGTCTCCAGCGTCTGAGCAAGACGATCGCGATCGTCTGAGGATGCTATGTCAGAAGGCAGAATAATGTCGAGTGTGGTAGGTATTGTCAATGCACAGCTCTAATAAATAGAGAATGAGTGTCATTAGCGGTAGAGAGAAGAGCGTACCTTGTGTGTCCGCCATTGATCGATCTCTTCGAGAGGGAGATGGGCACGGTATACTTCAGTTGTCTTCCACCAAAAAGGCAGACCTATAATGATCACGCCCCAAAAGGCAGCAAGCACCCATCGTGTTGTGGTGCTGCTACTGCCGTCGGTCATCCCTCACGCGTTCGCTGTAAGACTTTAAAAAAAAAGTAAAAGGAATAATCAAAAAGCGCAGGAAACGGAGTTGTCCTACATCACGCACACACATGCTGCCACATTTATTACAAATTTCTACTGGCGAGCTTTTTCATGCGTTGAACAAGTCAATGTCCAATCTACTAAGAGTACAAGCAAGTGGTTTTCTTTTCAAATATACGTCTGCAAAGCCTCATGGCCAAAGACAGATATCACGCTACACAGAGTCTCAGTGAAAAACTGGTTATTGTAACCGCATCTAAAGTCAAGTGGGACGATCCAAATACACTTGCGGCATACAACGACGCGGGGGCCAGAGTAGGGATTGACAGTTTCTGATTGCTACTCTTGATCTGTTCGAATACACAACACGTTCTGAATGACATTTATATCAAGCATTTTTGTGAACAGTGGTGAGCGTCTACCTTTGATTTCACTTGAGCTGTCAAGGCGTTGTATTTGCCGATATTATCAAATATGCCTTGCTGATTTCCTATCCTACGCTTATGTCATGAATAATGGAAGAACCTTCTTTATAAAATATCACTTGACCCCTAGTCTACTAGCACTTGGGAAACATCATTTTGCACCAGAAACCTGACATATGCGTAAGTGAACCATGATTTTCTAATAATTACTATTTTGCATAAGCGGTTCACATGTGTCTTTGCGGTCGGGTCAATTGAATGATTGCGACTCAGACGGTTCGAGTCGTTGACACGCGCCAAGCGAACCTTGTCTTCTCTCTCTCTCTTTTACCACACAGTAGCATGACCATTTACTATACCCTCACCTTTGTCCTGCTCATCCTTGAGGTATTATACCCAGACTTACCTTTTCGTCTTCCGAGATTCACCTTCTCACTTTGTATTTCTAGATGTTCGTCTTTGGCATCTTGGTGGTATGTCTACTTCTTTTCTTCTTCTTTTATATTCAAAGACTTGCTTTATTCTTAGCTGCCTTTGCCCGTGCACTGGCGCCGTGCCATGCTCAAGTCGTTCAAGGCTTCCCCTGTTGTAAGTCCCCGCCCAGAATAAAAGGCGCTCGTGTTCATTCGTATTTGTAGATCGCCAAAGCGATGCACGCTGTCCGAATCATCTTTGCGTGAGTGACTTTGGTCTTTCTCTTGTTGGAACTTTGAAGCTAACTCAGTACTAGATTTATCTTTGTTCTTTTTATCGGTATGGCAGCAACAGACCTTCTCACGTCCGAACGGACAACCAAGTGGCATAGCTGACCTTTGTACTCTACAGACACTGTGAACCGTCTCCAGCGCATTGAGGAAGAGAAGCAGGAAGGTCAGGAAGGCTACGACTTTGCCCGTGAGGCCAGTCTGAAAGCGACACGATTCTACGCCCACCGCAACCTGTACCTGTGCGGTTTCACCCTGTTCCTGTCCCTGTAATTTATCACATCGTTTGCTGCGTGCAATGCAGAATCACTCATCCCGGTTATAGGATTCTCGAGCGTACAACTTCGCTCGTGACAGACATGCTCGAGCGCGAGGCTCAGCTCGTCGATCTCAAGAAGGACAGTGCAAACGCGACCAAGAGCACTGACCGTCTTGCCCAAATTGAGTCCGAATACAAGCAGGAAATTGAGCTTCTCCAGACTCAGATCAAGGAGCTCAAGGCAATGTCAGGTGACATGGACTCCCTCAAGAAGCGTGCTGAGCAGCAGGCTGAGGAGTACAACCGAATTCTCAAGGAGCGAGATGCGCTGAAGCAAAAATAAAGGATACGATACGTTATATAGCTTTTATATATATAAGATGTGTATACACTAATGTTTCTCCGTTTTGCGCTGGCCGTTGAACAAGAGCTTGTTGGGCGTCTTCTTGTCCGGAAGATCGGTCACCTTGCCCTTCGTCGCAATCTTATCGAGGGCCTTGTACAATGCCTTGGGCGACGGGTCCTTGAGGTCAGGCAGCAAAAGAGCTGCGACACCAGACACGTGGGGCGCGGCCATGGACGATCCCGAAAGGGTAGCGGTCGCACCCTTTTTGCCGATATAGGCGCTCTTGATATCAAAGCCAGGGGCGAGCATGTTGACGCATTTGCCATAGCAGCTGTACGGGTCCATCTCGTCGTCACGGTCGGTCGAGCCCACCGTGTAGACTTGGTCGCTGCCGGCGGGAGTGATGTCACACGCGTCGCTCGCCGAGTTACCAGCCGCAGCAATGACGGGTAAGCCCGCCTCGACTGCAGCATTGACGACTTGAGCAAGGGCCTTGGCACCGTCACCCTTCTTGGAAAGACCGAGCGACATGTTAATCAGGGCTGGGTGGGTACGGTTCTTCTCCTGCTCCATGATCCACTGAATACCGCCGAGGAGGCTCGAGACTGTACCCTTGCCATTGGCGTTCAGAACCTGCACGCTGACGAGGCTAACGTTTTTCGCGACACCGTACGTCTTGCCGCCAATCAGACCTGCGACGTGTGTACCGTGGCCACCACCGTCAAGCGGGTCGACGTTCTTCTTCTTGTTGGCGCTGCTCGCAAGCGTCGTCGTTTCATTGCCCTTACCACCAGACTTGTCGCCGTCGGTCAAGGCAGACCAACCGCGCTTGGCACGGCCTTCGAACTCAGTGTTATGGATTGCAATGCCGTCGTCGACGACATAGACCGTCACGCCATGGCCACCACGCGCATCATAGATGTAAGGCTGTTCTGCATCGAGTTTGCGTTCAGATACACGCACGAGGTTCCAGGGCGCGTCTTCTTGTTCATTGTACTCGATAGCAGCATCGGTCGGACCGGCAGTGGAAGGCGAAGACTTGGTCGAGGTGGGGACGTACGGTGATTCGCTCGAGGACCAGCCGGGGTAAGCATCGCTCGCAGAGGACGACCATCCACCCGTGATTACCGAGCTGGACGTAATACGACGGGCCCGAGGACGGCGTTGGTTGGGCTCTGAATTGGCGTAGACTGGCTCGGCGTCAGGGACTTGAACAGGTCGCTAGGTAAGATAATTTGATGATGAGAAATATATGTCATTGTTACACAGTGGCCCGACTTACAATGTAGTAGCGCTTATCGACCTTGGCTACCTTAGCAGGCCGAGGTAGATCAAACTGAATCTCCTCGTCAGGAATGACGGAAAGAATTTCGGAAAACGCGCCACTCGTCAGTTTTTCCAGCAAACGGTCGTCCATGACCTCGACATCGAGAGCCTTGAAGGTGCCTCCAATGTCAAAGGCACGCTTCACATGCAGTTGTTTCGAGCCATCGTCGTCATTGGTGCGGCCAATCAAGTCTTCGAGGTCGTCCGAGACATCCTTGATCAGCTTGTGGAAGAACTCGACTGCTCCCTCGACCAAACGGGGGATGACTGGAATTAATTTAAAAAGGAGTTGATCAGACTACTGTTTTCGTCACGAAGCCCGCCCGTTGCTTACAGTCCGAGATATCGGTCGTCTGGTTAAGCGTGACAATGTAGTTCAATCCATGCTTCGTTGTCGTGGTCGTTTCGGCTGCAGTCGTAGCTGAAATCGTTGTGGCCAGGCACGCCACCAGGGCCAGGCACAAGGCAATGAATCTCATTCGAGTAATATAATATAGAAAAAGGGATAAAGATTAAATAAAAGAGAGGGTGATTTGGAAAAGGAACGGAATAGTCGCACTTCCGTTGAAGGAGTGGCTGGAAGGGCGTAATAAGCTGGAGGAAGGAAAGAGGAAAGGATAAAGTGGAAAAGAAAAGAAAAAGAAAAGAAGAGATAGTGTTTTATTGCAGTATTATTTTTGCAGGAAGAGAGAAAAAGCTTCCTCATATTCGTATGTGTCGGATCTTTTTGAAACACAGGGAAATTGCTTTTCATTTCAGTTCGTGCAACAATTACCTGTCTTGTTTTGTTACCTATTTCCTTTAACGCAACGTCAGTGTAGATAAGGTTGGGTGATGTGTTATACACTGACATACGTACACAGATACTGCACATGGAGAGCTGTACATTTACAGACACATGCACATGCACGGTGATTGTTGTCTTTCAACCAAGCTGCAGCACACGGATGGTGTTACCATATTCCAGGGGCCAATGACTATTTCCACCATGCATGTGTGTATGCATGCACTCGATCATCGGAAAGACGGGAGCCCTTAATTCGCAATAATAAATTCGACTCTTGTGACACGGCCCTGTCAATGTTATTTTATGGCTCCATAATCCTTGAAAACACGTTCCAGCACCTCTCCGACCTGTCCTTCCCAATGACGCGGTACATGACGTGGATCGTAACACCCCGATTCACAAACCTGCCCATGATATATATATATATAATAATAGATACGTTCCAGTTACACCAGCCAGTCGTCGTGTCTATCAAATCACCATTCTTTGTGTTCTATAGCACAAAAATAATAAAGCCTTTGAACGTCCGCCATTGAAAGAAACAAGTTCATGCTTGACGACTGCGCGTCTAGACACTATGTACGAGTTGAGGAAACTCAGATTCCGTATGTCCTATTTCCCATTGAAATAGTATGCAATGGTACGTGTCCTCTTATATACACATTAAAATGATGGTGGCGTCCCGTTCAAAAGGATTGGATAAGATAAGTTACATGTTAACTAGCTTATATCCGTAGCAGCAGTAGTTTTATATAGTCTGCTTTAGCTCACTTCATCCTCAAGCGGGATAAGACTTCCGAAACAGTTATACCTTGTGTTAGGCAGCATGTGAGCGCTGTGAGCTTCATGCCCATCGTGGCAGTCAGTGGTAACAATGTATGCAACATGCAAAGCAACAAGGCCTAACAGGATGGTGCGTTGGCCGTAGGCTTTCGCACAAGGCATTGTAGTCTTCGGTCACTGGTGCCGAACAGATCAATTTCTTTGTCGAAGCTCGTCTGTGATTTCGTCAACGAAAACGGTGTACCACTTATAGAATAGGAGAGTCATTCCCTGCGTCTAGCTTAGGAGACCATTACTGGCGACCAAAGAAAGAAAAATGCTGTCCAATGCGAATATATAAAGGTACGTCCCAGATATCGCGCGCGTATGGGTGGCTGATGTGTATGATCAACTTTTTACAAATCAAAGAGAGGTAAATTGATAATATTGGCAGCATTTTTGCCATTCATCTTCAGGCGATGCACGAGGCTGAATCCTCTATGATCTTTGACGGGTGCTTCATCATGCCCGTTTGTCGCTCATAGTTTTCATCAGATACTTGTGCTTGTTGGTACGTATAAAAAGTTGTCCTGTCGAGGAAGGAATCCAGTGATTTTAGGAAGAAATAGCCTGCGACATGTGTGTGCCATCATCATTTTATTGCGGAAAGCGGCAATCTTCTAGATAGTGTCCAATAACCCCTGCATGTATGCCGCACTTTTCTATTGTAGAAAGAATGCACGAATCCTCAATGCAATGACTGTAACCATCCATGCGGGAAACAACACCTCTATGTCTTTTAATGCTCTTCCATTTTTATCACTGACCCAAAGAGACATCATAGATTATGACTTCAATCAGAAAATCTTTCAGTGAATATATAGAGGATATACTGCCCTACAATAAAATCTAAATGCCTATTAAAAACTATCCTCTGTGTTCCTGGGCACAAATGAAATCAAAATTAGGTCATCGAGCGACCGTTCGCCTCCCAGGTGAAGGTAAAACGCGGCGGTGGGGCTTGGTAGGACTTGAGCGCATCTAGTACTTCTTGGACGCTATTGCAGATGACGAAAATACCAGCGCTCTCCTTTTTGATGAAGCCCTCTAAATTAATGATGTCAGGCACATGTCAAGACGGTATAAATTTCCATGAGCGTACCTTCTATGCAACGGTCAACCCACTGAACAAACAGATCAAAGTAGTTGTTCGTATTAAGGAGCAAGAGAGGTTTGGAATGGATATTGAGTTGCGACCAAGTGATCATCTCGAGGGTTTCTTCCATGGTGCCAAATCCACCAGGCAGGACAACAAACGCGTCACTCTAATGAATGCAAAATTATGTCAGCATACAGCATATATGCATTTCCGGGAATCAGCAGACCTTATCACTCATGGTCTTTTTCCGGCTGTGCATATCCGGTACGACGATAGTCTCTGCAAGCTGCTTGCTACCGTTCTTGAACAGTGGCTCTGGAACAACACCAGTGGCCTTGCCGCCATTTTCCAGCACTGCTTTGGCAACGGCACCCATGACACCGACAGAACCACCACCTATTTAAGCTTTAGTAACAAGCATAATCACCGCTTTTCGGCTTCCCACCATAAACAAGGTTCAGGTTGTTTTCAGCAAAGGCCTTGCCGAGCTCTAATTCATGGCAGTGAGAATGAGTGAATCACTCTACCATGTAGACACCAATGTACCTTGTGCCTGCTCAACATAGGCGGGGCTGTTTCCTGTAGTTGCACCACAAAAAACGCAGACGCTCTGAATGAGCTGCTCAGTTTGTCCTGACAAGGTATTCATTGTCAATAAGAAAAGAAGAATATGCGAAAGAAAAAGGGAAATGCGATTCTTTAATAAATGCGTGCGTTGTTGCGGCGATTTGTAACCACTGCCAATCGAATTTCCATCCACTACCATGGCCCCAATGCCCGATTTCTGATACCCGTTACGGCTAAGCAGAACTAATTATATCCCTTACTTTGACTTGGATTATGCATAAGATAGTATATGAGTCACACATCCTACACGGTATACTCAACACCATGATCTTTGTGTCACAGAGAAGTTAGCTCATTCAAGATTGTGTGTAGTACGCAGTAGCTATTGTACAGTAGAAATGAAGTCAATTACAAAGCTGTACTAGATAAAACGACCTTATTCCGTACTTTTAGGTTGCCCTGCATATCCGCTTTTCCATGTATATGTATCAATTGAGCTATATCGTGGCTTTATGTGATACTAAAGACGAGTAATTACCAACTATAATCATAGGGTCGGTCGACTTCTAATGGGATCTGAAGCCCGGTTTGCTGCTCGATCACGTATGAGACATTCGTGTTCTTAATCGAGGTGGGATATGAAACACCCGCAAATACAGTAGTAGGCAAAAATAAATCGCGTACCATACATGAACGCATTACAGGTATCTTTTTAATAAAGTAAAAGAAAAAAAGAGACGAAAAAGAAAGCAAATAGATAAATACTTTGTATAAAGAGTATATACTGTAATATAAGTAGCTTTATCCAAAGACAGGTCGCATAACGCGTTCCAGGAGTTGCAGAATAAGAACACGGTTGAGAGCTCGATCCTGGAGTCGTGTCCACAGACGATCCATGGCTGCACTACAATTTTGGTCTCCCACCAACTGTCGTACCGCGCTCGGGACAGCCGATGACATGAGCAGCTGTCGTGCCTGCTGCTTGCTCGTTTCTTTTTCTTCAGCTGTCCGCTCTGGATGGGATGGCGCAAGTTCACCGTTGGGCCAATACTTCTCGGCCACCATATCACAGATTCCTACCAAAGCTTCGGGAGACAGGTACTCTTGAATATACGTGCCATACTGCTCTGCAATAATTTCAGTATACGACCGGCGTACGACTTCGCGCAGCAGGTTGAGCATGGTGCGCCGCATCCAGGCTTTATTGTTGGCCGTCGTAAGATCGAAAATCTCCACAACTAGCGCAAAAGTAGTCTCGATCAGCAGCTCAATGTCGAGCGAGGAGAGCGGCTTGGCTGTCACTACGGACGCTCCACTGGTATGGGTATGATTGGGCTGCTGCTGTTGCTGTTGCTGTTGCTGTTGCTTCTTTTCTTCTTCCTCGTCCTCCGCCACCATCGAAGCAGGTGGTGTCGTTTCCGCCGCTGGTATCTCGCGCGCATATTCGTCGATGACGTGCTCATCATCGGTATTATTCATGGAGCTTGCTGAACTTCGAATGCTCGACACTGACCCTTCACGCCGTGATGATCTACGCTTGAACCACCGCCGGGTCTGCTCTTGTGTTGGAGAGGCTACTAACTCATTCACGTCCGCGCCATTTGTCTCGGGCATGACGCTCTTGACCGCGAGGGATGGTGCGCGGGCCAACATGGACATGGCTTTTCCAACGCTACTTTGCGGGCTTCCGTTTGCGACAGGTGAAGAAGGCGCCGAAGGCAACGCAGCGTAGGCGCTGACCTCATCCATGTACTCGTCCGCAAAAGAAATGTCTGCTGTGTCGGAGTTGTTGGATGATCGTCGTTCTTTCCGCAGGAATGCCAAGATGAGCTGGTCCCGGCCGAGTTCAGGGTCTTGTACAACGGTGTGAATGTACCTCTCCAATGAGCGGCAGATGGTATCTGGGTCATATGCGTTGGGTGCTGCTTGTGGCGTTCCGCCGATTTTGAGCCATGATCGGATGGGGTCGAGTGGGAGTCGCAGGTTGGTTCGTGCGATGCGTCTTGAGTGGCGTGCGCTAATGATGGCGTGGAAAACCTCGAAATCGGCATAGGTACGCGTAATCACATACCCACCACCTTCTGAGCCGGCCTGGTCTTCCATGGCTGGACGCTCAATCTGCACGATGAACATCAATTGGCTCTTGTCTGCTGCAGCCATCGGGGTATCTGCAGACTGCGGTGTAGAAATGTCCATAATGCTAAAATTGACCGTGCCTGGCGAGTATATCATGGGCGCCTGTGCCCACGCCTCCTCAGCTTTTGGCGAGGTAATCTTTTTGCGCTGACTGCTGGCGGGTGACGCTCGCCGTGCTGGAGGTGTTGCTTCGAGAATAGGAGGAAGTGCGGCCGGATCCACGGTGTTCCGTGCGGGTGAGCCGTCATCCTTTTTGGGTTCCTCAAGTACCTTGACAGGCGACTTCTTGGATGGAGTGGGTGAGGAAGCCGGAGTAGGCTCACCGCTGGGAAGCACGGAAGGGTCCTTGGTGATCTGGGCCTCCATTTCCATTTGCTTCTCAGCAATCAAACTCTCGGCTGCGCGCTCAACGACGCTTCGAATACCGTCTTTGTTATCGCCGTCGATGCCCGAGTCAGGATTTGAATCGCCCGTGGAGGGATCGGTGGTAAGGTAGTCGATAATGTAGCAGTTGAGGAAGTCAGGATCGCTGCAAGTGGCCATCATGGCCTCGAATAAGTAGGTGGCGAGCAGCTCCTTCAGCAAACTGATGACCACAGGAGAGTTCGCTTCTGCGGGAGGTAAAATGCGTTTGAGAATAGTCGCACACAACGATCGCAGCTGCTGATGCTGCTCCTCCTCGGATATCAGTTGAGCAAAAGGTGACTGTGGGTTTTGCTCAATGTATCCGCTCAAAGGTTGACCCGAGGCTTCGAAGTTGCGGCATTCTCTCTGTTTTCCCATTCATTCAGGGGTGTATCATTAGCCTCCGCATGAAAATAATATAATATACACGCGCGCTTCTCACCATGTGAATGATCAAAACATTCGCAACACCATACAAAGTGGCCATAACGAGATCATTCCTCTCTTGTTGTAGCAAAGTCTTTTCCACGGCATGCACGCCGCCGTTCAGACGTGCACGTATGGAAGATTCAAACTCGAGGTTATGGTGCAGGTTGAGTTCGGACCACCAGCTGAGGACAAAGTCGCGATGAATATAGTTGAGTAGTTTGTCGACTGCATTTGTGAGAGGCTGGTAAAAGAGCTCAAGTGTATCGTTTACGTCTGTCTAGTAGAAACAGAGTCAGACAACTAAAACCAGCTGACCACTTTTCGCACCTCTTTGTCTCGTGAGGGTTCCACTGTAGAGACGATCGAGCTGATGGTGGTGTCGAGGGTGGGGGATCGGTATGACGGCTCGTGTTGCTGTTGCTGACTGATGAAGAGAGCGCCAGAAACAAAACCTAGGGCGAGGTAGAGTGGAAACCAGTAGCCTTCTGACACGAGCAATGACGCATAAATGGTGGAAAAAGCGGCGACCAAGATGGGCGAAGCGGCACGCAACCAGGGCCCTTCTTTGTCCAAGTCAACCGACTGGTGCAGCAGGTGAAGCGAGTCTTCCAAGAGACTCATACAGTAAGGTATACGAAAGTGATGAAAAGAGGGATCTGTGGTCTAGTTTAGCTTAGTGGTTTAGTGCGGTGGAGATGAGTCAAGAGCAGAAGTGTCGCTTTGATTTTCCGCAAAGCATTTGGCTCGGAAAAAGAAAAAAGAACCCACCGACCTGTTCCACAAACTCCAGACTTGACCGAAGCCTCCATTGCACCTTCCCCGTCACACACACATATACACACGATATGATGTATGCAGAAACGCATATAGTAGTATGTAGCTAAGAAGAAAGGGGTCAAAGGGGTCAGGGGTCCTTACACTTCTATTTTGTACTTGGTAGTATTACGATGATCATCCGTCTCTCTTCCTTTATATCTACCTATTCTCTCCTGCGTCACAGCTCAACGTCCATATAGATACACATATACACATCTACCTTTGAATGCATGGCTGGCTCATGGCAATTGTCTAGCAGAAGGAAAAGTCACCCTCCTATCGTCTGTATCCTTGGCGTCATTCAACGAGTGAGCTTGAGTGGTAAACAATCATGCATCGCGTAAAACCACTGCATTTTTCAAACCTTAAATCGCGTATACCTTTATTTGTTTAAGATCTGTTCTGCTGTTGACATGCGTACTTTTTAGGCGAGAAAAAGCGCAATATACTGCCTGTAATGACTGAGTACTATTATGTTTTGTGCCGCGAATACAACGGAGCAATTTCGAAGAAAACATAAGCAAGGCTGTATGCTCCAGTATCTTCTGTGCAGACATCAGGCAGATTTAACCAAAAAGCACCGTCGACAGCAGAAAAAAAAAAGGGTTAGGTAAATAAAATATTTATATTGTGTACCTTTTGCCTTGGCTATCTGCTTCTGACCACATCAGCAGGTTGTTCGAAAGAGGATCAAATTCAGTCTGACTATCCATCATTGGGATTGTCTGCTCTAATCTACAGGACAATATCAGCGAGACAAGAGACCTTCCTTTTTCTTTTCTTTAGCTTTTTAATATATTGCATTGTCATCATTCATGCGACACACGTTAACCTTTAAATCCATTTACGTGGCTTTGGAGATCCGAAAACAATCCACCAGAAGATAGAAAAGAACATTTATACAAAGGTTTTTGTTCTGATCAGACAGAATCGTTCGCTTCCCCCCAGTTGACAACGCATCATTCTTACCCTTTTTTCTGATTCTCATTTATACTATTAAAGTAAAATAATTATAGGAAAGAGAAAAAGAGGCACCCGAAGATGCTCCGCCATCGAGTTGGGCCACATTGACGGCCGTAAGTCGCTAGCTTTTGGACTTACCGAACTTTTCCGAGCTCGCCAAAAGAAGTCCCAAGAAGAGAGTCATACTAACCATCGCCTAGAAGGTACTTACTTTGTATGTTAGTTTGAGCAGTCGAGACCTTGTCCCACGAAAGAAGAAATTTGACTGGGGCAATACCCGTATGTATACCATTTGGATTATAGCGCGCTTTTCCGTCTATCTCCATCGGTATATTCATTTACTCAGTAGTAGCATTCATCTCTTTCTTTCCGTCCATAGCTGCACTCATTTCAAATGCGCAAAAATCACCCTTCTATTTTGATTTGGTTCACCCTTTCAGGAAAACATAATGCTGCCACCGTTTTTCCACGCAATGCCTTCGCTGATATGATTTGATGCTGATAATGTGCTGTTTTACCGCCGCAAGAGGAAGGATAAAGCGTTATTTTGATCCGCGTTTCTTGCTTTATGCACCATATGTACTTGACTGGAAAGTTTGGCTTCACAATTAAAATTGCATACTAGATTGAGGTATGAGGCTGGACCATTAGCATACTATTTCTTTGTACAGACACTGTGAGCTGCTTACGCATTGCATGCATGTAACCCTTTAGCTTTTGTAGGCTTTGACGGCAACTGGTTGTTATAAGTCATGCATGCGGAGCATGCGGAGTCATACATTCCCCGTAGCTTGTGCAACCGCTGAGACGCACAGGCCTGCTCTCTGCTCAGCATTTGCAGTTGTCTAAAGCTGCATCACACATACTATGATGATAGGGCGTCAGGTCAAGAAGAGTCAAGCGTGGTAAGTTGAATGAAACAAACGCAAAGGAAAAAAATGGAAGTCAGACGCCAAATCAAATGTCTGTAATCCCACAAACTGGAGATGTCCCGTTAAAGTCAAGCAGGGTATCACAAAGTAACCGGTTTGCGGGTAAGGGCGGCGGTACACTATTTTTATTTTTGCTCACCCAAAGGCGCCGTCGTCGCCGCCGCCGCCGCCGCCGCCGCCGCTTCTTGCTCTAATATCCTCCGTAATAACGTTAGTACGCGACGAAGAGGAACATATATATATATATATAACGAAGTAATACTTTATTATTCTTCTTACGTCCATCTCTACGATTCTATCTTCGACAAAATCCACTATATGATGCTCCACCGTATGTACAGCAGCCTTTGGTTCCTCATTATTCCGGTGCTTTTCCACGCGAGGACATCATTTGCTGAGGACGGTCCCTTACCTGGTAGCTGCCAAAAATACGGCTTGATGGAATGCAATGTCATGGACCATGATTGCTTTCTCCCATCTGGTCTCTGCTATTCATTCAAAAAAATAGGAAACTCCAACGTTTGCTATGGCAATCCAACGCAGTATGAGCCGAGCGCCTACGGAGCCCCAGGAGAAGCAACTTGTTGTGTCCAGAGCCACAGAATGGATAACACCCTTACGAAACGTCATCAACGGATCCGCAGCAAATCCTTGATTCGAGACAGCTTACTTTATACATACGAGTGATACCAATCGTAGCAAGCCGTGTTACCACTTGTGTAATTAGTTACAATACTAAAGAATACATATGACGCTATACATTTATGACTGTACATGTATATTTCTGGGAAGTCTAAAAGGATGGCCCTCGGTATTGTACACGTATTCGTCTAGAGAAACGCAGCTCTTGTCGACAAAGGTGAGATAGAGGTACTTGAATGTTTCTGCAAACAAGTAGCTTTACACGTGTTCCGTAACGCGTTAATAAGTACATATACGCTCATGGCTAGTTATCCTTACCTCTCTTGAAAATCATCAAGTTCAGGCGATGTAGTGTCGACATTTAATATACGAGTGAACCCAGACGGTGTGCGAGTGTACTTGTTTATAGCCTGGAACATATCCCAGGCAATATCTTGGTATTTGGAATCACCTGTCATCCGATAGAAATAGAACACACTCTCAAGTGTTTCTACAATAAATTGTGAGTTCTCTTGTCTACATGCTTCGTACCCTAGTCTATTCTTTACCTGGCCGCAAATCATATAAGCCGTTCTCAATAGTAAACATGCGCTCGCCACGTTTTTTAAGAGTGACCTGCTTGTCAGACTTCCATTGCCAGCTCTCGGGTGCAATTCCTGTTGCAGTGTGCCTCCATACATTCGTGCAGGATGTCATAAAGTCACGTGCGAACTCGCGAAAATTGTTTCGTTTGCTGGCGTCCGGAACCTGGGTGGCACCTAACAGAATATTGCCTGGCCAGAAGCATATCTTATGCAAGGTCCAAGTGTCAGATAATATGCTCTTGCATCCTTCTGTTCACGATGTACCAGTTCCTGTGAGCTGTAATGCATTGTCTTGTCACTTATGGATGCCACAAAAAAGCGTGATTTGTCATTGTTGCTGTCAACGGCTATGGCATTGTTCGTATTATCGATTGCGCTTTCCGCAATGGGGGCAGCAAGATGTTCTTGAATACTGTTCACGGACCTCATCCATGCCTCAAGGTAATGCGACTGTTCACCATTGCCTCCCGTTAACAAAAGGTGGTTCTTGATGAGGTACTCGTAGAAACTGTCTGCACCTCCACCGATGGTAATCAAGCCTGTGGTTTTCTTTTGTCAACAAGTCCAGTACTCATGTCCTTGATTTCGTACTTGATTCTACAGGTGTAAAAGTAGCGGTATTCCAGGTGGTAGGATAGAGGCCAGGGATAGTGGTGGGCTCTTGCAAGATGCGATCGACGATATTATTGGCGTAATTGGCATATCGGTCGTCATTTAGCAGTTGCGATAGACGTGTAAATTCAAGCGAGTAGGACCCAAACTCAGCAAGATTAATTGTATCGGTCATTTGGATGCGCATACTAACAAAGCAAATGAATTTGATGAACATTGAATGCGTTGGATAGCCTACTTTTGCAGATCCATGTTGGTAACGGGGGCCTTGGAAGGCGAGTTATCGAAAAGCGGGAGGAGCACGTTGTTCGTCAATTCAGTGGCCTTTTTAAGCAAAGTGCCGCTATTAGACGGCTCGAGATCGTACGCGGCGAGCAAGCCACCCAAGTACCGGATCCCAGTTTCGAACCCTTTGACAGGTTGTACGGAATGATTAAAGTCGATCTTGCTCACAAAATCTACTGCTTCTCGGTAATCGTTCTCGAGACCCATAATATACATGGTGTCCAAAGCATCCACTATGCTCGCTAACATGTTGAAAAGAGACATTAGTCATTCTATGCGGATGTGCTGCGTATATAAGCTCCTGTCTTTACACACCTCCCCAGCCGTTTCTGTAAACCAGGTACATGTTCATATGTCCGTGTGAATATCATGCTATTCCCATAAGTGGAAGTCATGCAACCGCTTACCGTGAGTCCGAAGAACCATTTGATTTCGGCAAAAGCTCATCGTGGCCCCACGCATGACGTTTGTAGCCATGGTATGCATGTTGGAAAGCTTCTTTGATGGCGTCGGAACGAGGTCCAGTGGAAGCACATTGAGGTATACCAAATGGCGTGAACGGGGCGGCATGTATGCCCAGTACTAGGGCAGTCGACAGAAAACCTAGCAAGATCCTCATAATTGATAGTAAATAATGGTAATATGAGTTGGGTATGGCTAATCTACTCAAACAGAACAAATTCTGTTCTTTTATATGTACGTAAACTCAAAGCAAAGTTTATCATGTAAGGGGTAGCTTGCCCATTCGATAGAATTGACGTTTGAACGGACGACAACCGTTTGAGTTTACACCGAGAGAAGACGACATCTTTTGCTTTTCTTTATTGTCTAATTGAAATAATTACATTTGTTTTTCTATATACTTAGTAAGGATATATATTGAGTATCTTCTACAGAACATCATTCAACGAAGCACATCAGTATGTAATATTTATACTTCGAGCGGGTGCCTCCAGTTTTGCCAGTCGAATTGCTTCGCTCCACCTCGAACTCATCATTCGTGCGTATAAACGTGTGTGCCTCTGTTTGTTTATACAACAGATGTAATAATTTTAATTAAAAGGGGTCCGTACGTCATGCGACTCTTACAGTCATTTGATTTTGATGTGTATTATCGCTGAAAACGGCGAAGCTCTTGCTTCCTACTCAATATACTACTGGTAATAGCAATGGAGCTAAGCTATAGATGTCTATTACGTTCGATTTGAGATCTTAGCGTACGACGTCAATAAGGGGCACCCGGGCCAGTTGTTTTTCCTATATACATAAGCGCTGCAATAGTAGAGCTCATCGTATAATTTCTTACTTCACAGAGTTCCAGTTACATGGTTATAAAACGAAGAAATGGAGCAGAAACCAAATAATATATACATTTACGATAAACCTATGAGAAAAGTATACAACAAAGATAAAAATGCATTTGGGATCGTTATGATGATACAGCTTTCAAGGCGCGACTACATACTATTTCGCAGGTTTAGCTGCAGCAGACAAATTTTATTTGTATAACAGGCTTTTTTGCATACAGATAAATCGGGTTCAATGATCATAATTCATAACAATAAGGCTACATGCGTATCCGTTCTCCCTCGTCAATCGCATAGATCTAATAATCCTTCCAGCTTCAGCAATGGAGAATATGAGCGCAGCCAGCTCAAATAAGCCACACCAGATCACGTATTATTCTCTGCCATTCCCTGCCATATACGTAGGTGTTCAAGAGTATAATAGAAATAAAATACATAGCAAGCACTGGAGATTTCCGAGCGCGTCTTCTCACATATATGCCTTAAAGTTTGGAGTTTACTCACCATATTCCAGACGTTTCCAGGTGCGCGAGCAGTGTCAGGCGCCGCCGCCTTTGCCACATGTCGGCACGTTGTCTGACTCGATAAAGAAAAATAAACAAAATAATAAACAAATCAACTGCACAGCAAATGACTCCTTTGTTTCGATTGACTTACCATGTCTTTATTATGTATTCTATCGTGTATACATTATTATGCATTAATAGAGATATGCTGTTCCATCCAGCTTCTATGTCTAGTAATTTATTGGTTTTATATCCCGAGCAGGTTCAAGAGCAGAATCGCGCAAGCTCCATGCGGTACGATCTCAAGACGGTTCTGGTCGTCGTACTTCGTTCTGATTTTCATCCGCGGCTAAAGGGTAAACTAAGAGTGATACTTTGCTGCTTGGTCAAATATGTGAACCATCGTATGACACAAGATCATCGAGCTACATAAAAGACGCAGTAGCAATTGAGGAAGTTCTGATCTGACATTTATATATCTGCATTGTGTTTCCCTTCACTTACTCTCTCTCTTTCTTTAATTCATATATATATATATATTGTTCTCTCCGCTATTTTGCAGTTTCGCGCCGATTACCATTTTAACTCGTTAGGCAAGACAGGCACTCGCCAAAGCTGTCGCGTGAAAAATGGCGGACGACCACCTGACAAATATCAGCTTGTTCGCGACCACTCGAAACTCCTTTCACTAGGCTTTTCTGTGCCTAAATCGCCGCAAACGACGCCCAAGAGAAGTCAGTCAGGCTGACATACGCAGTAGCAAAACCAGATCTGACCTATACATAAGGTATCTATGTAAAATAGAAAAACCAGAAAAGGAACGTAAAGGAGAAGGTCCATAGGCAAAGTTTCGTCGAGTTATTTGCTGAGCATGACAATGGCTTTTTTTCTCTTCACTGATTATGGACGTCATAAATTCAATGAAGTACTCCCTAATGAGGTATGATAAGTAAGACGTCCAGACTTGATCGTTTATTGGCCAAATAATGCAGCATCTTTCGGATTGCTTCGAAATGACTGGTCTTCCGTCATCACTGGCCTTTGCAACCAGCTTGACCATCACGTGATGTGTCTGTGTATGTTCCAACGCAAAATACACCCTGGTGCTGAGATGTATCTCGATAAAAACGAAAAATGGCATTGTGGCAGCCTCGTCGATCCCAAGTCTCACCACACAGCCCATATCGAAGTCAAAATATGTCATACAAGCGATATTACTCAGCTAACGCAGTTTCATAATTACTGACTCAGCATCTCTCGTCATCTTTTAGCACCTCTAGCCGAATCCAGAGCGTATATACTCCTCGCTTCAGCAAGCCGATCCGTATCACTGGCAGACAATAATACTAACTTTTCTTATAAAGCTCCCATGTCGACATCACGGAGCCCACAGCTTATCCATTCTCGTTATATAGCCACAAATACTTTAAGAAGTCTTTTGATTCATACTTTACATAATATACGAATTGTACAGGACCGTTTTCGACAAGACCGTCTTTGATTTTAGGGAGAATGTCCGCTGTAGAACATGCATACACTGTGCAACGTAAAAGATCTCGAGTCCCACAGCAGCATCAACAAAATGTACGCCAACCCTTAATTCTATCAATTTGCCTAGACCTGTTTTCCAAGCAATGCCGCAGCCCGTCGTTCTCATCACCGGATGCACAAAGGGCGGCATTGGTTAGTTAACTCGATCTAGTTCAGCACAAATGATGAAATTGTGCTCATTAACATTATTCATATAAGGTTATGGTCTTTGCAAACAATTCGCGTCCCAGGGATGTCATGTATACGCCTCTGCACGACGGATCGAGGCAATGCCGGGCCTCAAAGGCAAGTAGAAATTCGGATATGGGAACTCGCATACGACACCCGGAAAAATAAACGGTTTTTTTTTTACCAGAGTTGGGATGCACTCTACTAGCGCTGGATATCACGAATGATGTATCCGTTCAAGCTGCCATTGAGGTACTCTCTGCAAAATAAGATTTGAGCAGCACACACTTATCCATGCGGCAGCAAGTGCTCTCTGAATCTGGTCATATAGGTATTGCTCCAAATTGACTCCTCTTCGACGTTTCACTGACTTCTTTATGTAAAAAGATATCCTTATCAACAACGCAGGGACTCCGTAAGGGCAACAAGGATAATGCCATTTTCCATCTCACGCTGCTTTTCGAAGGTGCTTTGGAGCCCTTCTAGACGTTAATATCCAAGTCGCGAGAGACTGTGTCGAAGTGAATGTATTTGGCACATTGGCTATGACCCGGGCTGCGGCTACACACATGGCCCGTCGCGGGGTTGGTAAGATCATCAATGTGGGGTCCTGCGCAGGATACGCAACGACGCCCTGGACGGGCGTGTACAGTTTATCCAAGACCGCTGTGCATAACATGTCCGACGCTCTGCGTCTAGAACTCGCCCCGCTCGGGATCCAAGTTACCGTCGTCGTGCCCGGCGCTATCCGGTCCAACATTGGTGACACTGGCGAGGCAAAAATCAGAATACCCGAGGACTCTTGGTATGCGTCTGTTTCCAAGTACATTATCGGGCGAGCACAGATGTCCCAAGGATCCTACTCAACTACCGCAGACGATTTTGCTCAGCATGTCGTCGCTCGCGTCTTGCGTCCTCGCATGCCCCGCTACATCACATACGGCTATTACTCTGGCATGTTCTGGCTGTTCTACTATCTACCCCACTTCCTTAAGGATTACTACTTGAGCAGACGAATGGGAGTTAACCAGGTCGAGCGCGTTGCGCAGTAACGACGCATGCTGCAAGCATGTGTATAGACTTCAATAAACATCAACAAATCGACATGCAAATGATTTTTCCGGTAGTGTCTCCCTACTCCCGGATCCCATGTACCAATTCACATGACGTATGTATTCTTTTGTGTATATGTTTACACTTTGCTCTGCGTTAATGTGATATCGTAATCTCTGCATCCAGTACGTCCATGGAAGCACAGCTAATAATGAAGATCAACTATTATGTATATGGAGGAGCACGCTACTCACCTGACTACATATAATTCGTACACACCTACATATTTACACATCAAGGAATAAGAAGGGCCTGGGGAATTCATTGGGAGAGCGGTGATGATATCCTCCTCACGTCTATAGTATTATACACAGATATTTATATATATTACCGTCTCTCGCGTCGACCGGCTGCTCGTAGCCCATTTTTATTCACACGTGACTTAGAATGATCACACCCACTTGATGTAGAAAAGGGTACAGAAAGAAGTTGCATTAGCACAGAGGCGGCTTATATTCTTCATATCCGTGAGCACCTGTTCGCAAAAACCGGGGACTACAGGGAAAAAGTCTATAAATCGCACATCATACGCAAATTGTATTCCATACGCAGGTGGCTGATGCACACAGTGCAGTCAACGAAGATGTATACCTCTGTCATTGGTATAGCTCTGACGTACCATACGTATAAGAGCATCTGAATGTGCTCGAACGATATGGGGACAAGCACACATGTATATAAAATACGATACTTATCCCTACTGAGTTCTTAGGGATCCTCCGGCAAAATCTTACATGATGTATTATTATCATCAAGTATAGACCCGTCGTGTATAGGTAATTTCGTAACACGGACTATATCGTCTGTGCTATAAAAGCTTATTAATCTGCACGGTTTGTCGTTGTTATTTGTCTCATATATGTATGGTACTTTATCTCCATATCATGAATGCCGTATTCAAGCATTCTCCGACTGGCACCAAGCTATAAATCCACATGTAAGGTATATTAATGAGAACATCGTATAAGTCATGCAATATGGCCGTCAGCATGTACTTTAAATTTTCACTTCATTTGGTCCATATAATATATTTTATTTAAGAATCAAAATCGTACTTACATACACACAAACCGTCTTAGATCAGCAGCATGCGCATAAGACATATGCATATACCTATGTATAAGGGGCATGGTAGTATTTAATATAATAACCTCCCTTCGGACTCACACTATAACTTTTTTCTGTTCAAGCATCTAATTTAAGCGCGATCTATGTATCTAATATTTACAGGCAGTAAACAAGCGTTGAAATATGTATAGTGTAACAAAAGCCATCTTCGATTAAGTTATACTAGCAGATTTTGGTACATAACTATATACATATCTGTATAATCGGCAATTGATGCCATACACATACTAATGAGATTTCATCTTAATATGTTTCTTGTTCATGTATCATGAATAGCTGGTATTTGTTGATCTCGTCCATCTTCATGTTTATTCAGGCGAGGCTCATGTCATGCAGCTGCGTTCGGGGTGCATGAATTAGCTGGCTGATCAACGCACCTATGTATACTTGAAACAAGTGGGGGAATATAATCGTAATAATACTTGGTATGTATGAGGGACGACCGTGCGCACATACGCATCGTACATATACAATGATGAGGTTTTCCTTGCACCCGGGCGCGACTTCTGTCGCCCTTTCCATCTTGCCGATCTTTTCTCCTTGAGGTATATTACGAATCCTCCGGCAGCAATGTGTTTTACATCTCTGGGAGGAACACCGAGTTGGATGTAAATTTCGGGTGCTTTCTGAACTGTCTCTGCATGCTGAGCCTCCCAGCCTGGTTGGCCCTTAAAGATATGTATGATGTTCATGTGTCTTTGCGCCTCTGATATTATGAGAAGAAACAAGCACTTTGTTCATTTACAAAGGCTTTGGGCGGCAACCTGGAAAATAAAGTGCTCATGCTTGATCATACATAACAGGATAATGTATACGCACGTACTAACGCAAAGAATGCGCGTAAGCGCGGCATGTGACCGTACAAAACAGTCTTCTTTTTTCTACACTGATGATGCGTACGAGATAGATTGATTTCTTTATAGGACGTTCCTATAACCTTCAAGGATAGAATACGAAGATATCAAGCATTATATAGGAGTCAGTGTTCTTTGACAGGGTAATAAATAAAGCTTTGATCTGGAATGTAATCATTACTGTCTTCAATGGACAGTCACAGAAAACCTTTCACATGAATGGAGAGAGGCGAGAACACAGGACGCAAAAGTAACGAGCCAGAATGCCGGGCTCTGATTATTGTCCTCTTTGTTTGTTTACATCTTGGTTTGCTAGCAAAAAAATTGACCCGCTGAGAATCTAAACAAGATAAAAGAGTGGCTGTTGCACGTAGAGATGAGCAGCTGACTCGTATCGTGGCCAGACGCTTGAGGGATCACAACACATAACCTGACAGGGCGGCATGTGTCAGGGGAACAATGGGATGCGTGTACCCTCTAAAGTTACGTTTCAAAAATGTAATGTTTTCTCCACTTGTACCGTTAAACATGAAGGAAATGCTATTAAAATCGAGCATCGAAAGAGCGGACGGACCCCTTGCCGATATCTCAGCTTCATCGTGACACCGTCGTTTCTCCGAGTAATAACAAGACCGCGCCCATGCGTCGTCGTTACATGTAGCGCAAAGAGTGCAGCCTGATCACACCGATTGGTGGAGAAATAAGTTCGCTCCTTCCCGCACTCGGAAGAGAATGAGATCTTACGTGAGAAGGTGCTTAGACCAACTCTATTATAATATTGAGCAGTGTCGGAACCAAAGACCGACGCGCCGACGATTAGGGAAAAGCCAGAAAAAAGCAAGAGCTCTTTTGCCGTACCACAATCTCTACGAACGTAATTCTGCGCGCCTTCGCAATTGGGCGAGCTCGACAACGGACAGCCGCATGACCTGAACTTCTTTCTGGTTGAGGACTGGTGGCTGTCCTACCACTGTTTATGCTTTCGTGCAGAACAGAAAGATCGGCCCAGAATGCACGCGCAAGCAATTATATAAGGTGAAAAGTAACAAAAAAATTCTTGGAAATGAAAACAAAAAAATTCTTTTTCTAACAAGAAGGTCATTTGAAAGATGCCAACAGTTGCTTGGCTTGACACGGAATAAAACGTCACTATGAGAGCTGTGTGCATAGAGGGCCCGACATCGCCAGACAGGTTTCCAGCCGTGGGTTGTTGCCTAGCGACAAAAAATAATATGATTGATTTAGAAGCAATAAAGCACACCGACAGGGACGGGTGGGTTCCCGGAAACGGGGGGGGGGGACATAGTAAAGAGACGCATATGTATGCAGCACGAGCATCTTTGCTTTTTTTTTTATTGAATCTAGTCTAGTCCTCTTATACACCCTTCTCCATAGCTTTTATTGGTCTAATGTATACATACATTTACAGCATAACCGTCAAGAATGCATGGGCTCGTCCTTGGGGTTGCCCGTACAGTGTCCACACGGAGAACAGATCCGTGATTAACGGTGCCACAGGCCAAGGGAACACGTAGGACAAAAGTTTGTCCTTGCGTCTGTGGGCAGGCTAGAAATGAACCTTACACCATCGTGCTTGTCCGCGCGTTTCTTTCACCTTTTATTTTCTCTCTGCGCCTAAAACGACATGCCCTCCGAAGAATAACAAAAAAGACAACGCTGTGGATCATGTGAATTTAAAAAGTGGCAAAGACTCTGGGGGACAAACATGAAACGGCCCTGATGGGTGAATGCACGAGGCTCATCTTTTTTGGTGCTTCCGGTGGGCTGATCACGGGCACCCAGCGTCCGTCTCTATTGAATTGAAACAGCGACTCCTTACCCACGTACATAGC
>VAFG01000372.1:1289835-1302631 GCA_013461545.1 Syncephalastrum contaminatum | reverse complement strand
TGTTTGGTTCAAGACGTCAGGTCCCCCCCCCCCCAAAGCTCATAATACTCCAATACAGTTGGCCCGCACCCCCGCATTAGATATAAAATAACGTCTTTGCAGATTTTCTTTCTTCTTTTTCCGTCTTATTTCCTTTCTCCTTTTTTGCCGACCACTCCACCACTTTAACATGGCCGCAACAGCAGTCAGGTACACCATCACCTTCACGAATCCGTATACAATATTCCTGCCAACGATCGGTCTACTTACCAACGTTTTCTACGATAGAGTCGCATTACGCGTCCGACCGCTGACTGAGAAGGAACGTTTGTGCAACTGCACAGAGTGTATATCTTTCCTTCCTGGCCAACCACAGATCCTGATAGGCCAGGACTATTCTTTTACATATGATTATGTTTTCGATACAAAAGCACACCAAAAAAGCATATATGATACAAGTATACTTCCTCTGGTAGAAAAATTTGTCGATGGGTACGATGAAAAAAGAAGTCTTAGAGACCCTACTCATTCAATAATTTTCCTTGTAGATTCAATGCTACTATCTTGGCTTATGGGTATATAGACACTACTTAGCAGCTATCGTACGGCCACTCACATATTAGTTGTTTCTAGCCAAACTGGCTCAGGAAAAACATATAGCATGGGCACAGCCATCGATGCCAATATGGACTCAGAGGATCATCAAGGTAGATTAGTAATAGATGGTCCTATGAACACTTCATTTGCTCACCACGCAACTCAATGTTCGATAGGTATCATTCCACGATTTATCGACGACCTATACGCTCGCCTTGCAAAAAAGAAAGCAACGGACGAAAATTACGATTACGAAGTCTACGTATCATTCCTCGAGCTCTACAACGAAGACCTAGTGGATTTATTAAATATGCAGCAATTCGGGCATCAGCGGAGGCGAACGGGATCAAATAACGGCACAATGGCACCCACTTGCGATATTTCGATCCGCGAAGATATCCAAGGCAATATTTACTGGAACGGCGTCAGAGAAGAACCGTGCGCTGATCCCAACGAGCTCCTTGGGTTTCTTGCCAAAGGATCGCTCTGTCGAACAACCGGATCAACTGATATGAACTCTGTGTCTTCACGTTCACATGCCATTTTCTCCGTCATCCTCAAACAACAAGTCCCAGACGATGACGAGTCCTCACGGAAAACAATTGTCAGCAAGTTTCACTTTGTCGATTTGGCTGGCTCCGAGCGGGTAATTCTGTTTGTTTCGATTTATTCACTCTCTAACATAATGTCGTATTTCAGTTAAAACGTACAAAGGCACAAGGCGACCGTGCACGCGAAGGCATTGCCATCAACTCGGGCTTACTAGCCCTTGGCAACGTCATCAGCGCCTTGGGCGATGAATCTCGAAAATGCCCGCACGTCCCTTATCGCGATTCAAAGCTGACACGCTTGCTTCAGGATTCGCTCGGTGGTAACTCACAGACCCTGATGATGGCGTGTGTTTCACCCTCGGATTCCAATTTTCGTGAAACACTAAGCACCCTCAAATATGCCAACCGAGCACGCAACATCAAGAACCGTGTTTCCATCAACCAAGAGTTTGCAGGATCCTCTGTTGAGGTCAACCAGCTGAGATCTCAGGTTGCCAAGCTCAAGATGGAGCTCAACACAATCCGACGAAGTGGCGGTGGTGTCGATGGCGCCATGATAACCAATCCAGGCGAGGTTGAGGGCCTGCGCCAAGAGATCAATCGCTTGCGGGCCCGTGTGCAAGAAGCATCCGATGAACTGTGTACAGCAACAGCTGAGCGCGACACGCTCTTAATGGAGCGCGATATGCGCAACATACCCAATGGAGACCTACCGCAATTACTAGATGAGCTCATGATGAAACACAACACCGAAACCAGCGACACTGCGCAGGAGCCGCCCTCCGCATCGGCTGCTGCACGAACACTCCCCATGATTGCCCATTATCAGAAAACTATTTCGGACCTGCGCAATGAGCTCGCTGATACCAAGGAACGTCTCGCCTTTGTCGAGTCGACCCGTGCGCCAATGATGCAAGCGCTCGCCATGGCATCTCACACAACACCCAATGCTTCCTTTACAACCGCCAGCAGGCCGGTTAAGCAGCCATCGTCAACTACCACGCGCCGCCGCAGCCGCCGCAAGGCCAGAAATGGCAGCACAACGACACGGGGTCAGGTTGCTTTCCGCTCATCGCGGGCCTCAAAGGTGCCCAACAAGCGCCGTGCCGCGGCCGCGGTTGCTGCGGTGCATGTGGCTGCCAAGGGCCCCCACTCGGTACAGCAGCAATCAGCGCCCCGTCCGCCCATGCCCGTCACTGAGCCCGATAACCAAGATATTGAGCAGTGGCTCCAGGACACAGTCGGTTCCGTCAACTTTTCCGAATCGACCGATGTACGCACAGCCGAGGTGCGTGACTCCATCGAAAAGGCACGCGCAGAGATCGAGAAGGGCCTCAAGGTCCTTGAAGAAATCAGGCCTCGGGAGCATGAATATCATCAGCAGCAGCTCCAGGAGCGTGTACCTGTTAGTTTTTCTCCACATGCATGTGATTTTGACGTCTTACCATTCATACATGACTTTCTAGGCACCACCTGTACCACCTGCATCACGAGGCGGAGACTACATTTGCGATATCATGGCAGATGATGAGCTGCTCCAGACGCTGCAGGCAAAGGAAAATGCATTTATTTTCAGTGAGCTGGAACATGAAATGCTTGATGACGAATTTGTAAGTCTTACGCATGCAGTGCATGCATGTACTAGTACTTAATTTTCTACTTAATTATTCATAGGCCGCGCATAAAGAGGAGGACAGCAGCGCTGATAACCTTATGCATTCCCGCCAGTCATCGATGGGTGCGCTCAGTTCTTGCGATGAGTCGGAGCTCGCTGCCCTCTGCGAGATGAACCCTCAGCTGGCACGCATGATTGAGCAAGTGCAGTCGGACATCCACGTCAAGGAGGAGCTCGTGACTCAGCTCGAGCGATGCGAGTCCGAGTACATCCAGCTCCGCAAGAAATACAAGCTCAAGTTAGATGCTCTCAGTCAAGAGATCATTGCTGTCAAGCGCGAGCGCGACCACGCCGCCCGACGCTCAGCCGCCAACATCCACCACAGCAAGCACGACCAGCGTGAGAAGCAGCAACTTCTTGAGATGCGTCACGCTTACGAGACCAAGACCAAAACTCTATTCGCCCAGCTTACTGACTTGCGTCACAAGTACTCGCAGACCACCAGCGCCATCCAGTCATCGCGTAACCAAAACGAAAGCATGCTACGTGCATTGCGCGTCAACGTCGAGAGCCTTAAGCTCGAAAAGCGACGCATGCTCAAGCGCATGAAGGAAGAAGCGGAGCGCGTCAAGGAAAAGATGACCGCGCATGAACGCGAGATTCATCAGCTCCGCCGCCGCCAGGCCCGTGATACCGAGGCGAAGCGCCGCCTCGAGCGCGAGAATAAGAACGTCCAGCTAATGCTCCAGAAACGCACGGACGAAGTCGTGCTCACCAACGAGAAGCTCAAAAAGCTCATCCAGGTGCTCAAAAAAGCCGTTCGCGAAGGTGGTGTCCTCAACGAGAAGCAGCTCTCCCGCTGTGCGGACCTTGTTAACATTGGCTCCGCCCTGGTCTCATCTGGCCAGCGCCTCAAGCTTCGCAGCTCAGCCAGCGCGAGCAGCAAGGCCCAGGGTCGCAAGCGCATTCCGTACGACGTTCGAGCCGCGCGCAAGAAGCAGCTCCTCGACCGTGCGCTGTACCAGTTCATTCAGGGAAAGCAGGCTATTTCCGAGATGCAGCAGCTCATTGCCAAGCGGAGCGAGCTCTCGCAAAAGAAGGCCGAGCTGCTCAGCGAACGGTCGACCCTGTTTTCTGATCGCAGCGAGGGCGAACTCGCACAGCTCGACCAAGCCGTGCAGCAGTATATGGATGAGCGCCTAGAGTTCCTCGCGGCCGAGATCTCATACATAAATGCGCGCATTCACGCCCTCCAGAACGACGCCGCCCACGAAATCATGCAAGAAGAAGACGAGGACGAAGAGGTTGTTGACATGTCTCAGGCCCAACCTTCCACACCACGAACACCCAAGCATGTCACCTTCGCCGACGAAGTCATGGGGTACACTCCAAAAGAAGACGAGTGGCTCGATATGGACGCACTTGAGGAGCACTACAGCCTGCCTGCGAACGCAGATCCAGACGCGGCTCACGACATGGTGGTTCGCCTACTCCGCTCGGTCGCACACGACGAATCCGGGAAGATCATTGAGGCCCTCGTGGACGACATCACGGCCCTCCGCATGGCTGAGTACAGCCGCGAGGTGCAGCTCCAGGAACTCGAAAAGAACGTCAACTACCTGCAGCGGACGCTGGTTGTCATGAAGGACAAGGCGATCGAGACGTCCATCGAGAGTGAGAAGCGCATCAAGAGACTCCAGCAGCAGATCAATAATCAGCAAAGTTCACGCCGGTCGTCGCTGTCGGGCTCGACCTGCCACTGGCAGTCTAGCAGTGAGGACTTGCGTGACGACGATTCTGCGATTGACCTTCGTGTCGAAGAGCACTATCAGCAGTTTGGCACCATATTTGACAAGATTTATCAGGACGGCATCAGTGGTTATCAGCACAATGTGAGCCGTGCACAATCCCCTGACCTTCATGTCTCAGACAGGGCCGATTCGATTGGTAGTCGTACCCCTCCTGTGGGGCCTAGCCCGATCTTACGGCCCGCTTCTACTACTGGCTCCGCCACTTCCAATGACAGAAATGCACCAATGAAACCCTCGGCTTCGCCTCTAGCCAGCCGACGGGACTCCATGTCCTCGCCCGAGAAGTTCCTGCAGGAGCTGATGCACGCCGGTGGTCTCATCCAGCCGCAGTCGCCTCGCATGAAGGCCGCCGACTTTGTGCGGTACCAGGCCGACCGTGAGTCGTCGTCCTCCTCGTCCATCCATAGCAACCACCTGCGCCGCTCTTCAATCCAGTCGGACAAGTCGTGGTCGTCGCAAGGCTCATCGGGTTCGCATCGCGTAGCACAACAGGCCATGCCGCCCCAGCCTACCGCGCCGCAGCCGCAACAGCACTCGGCCAAACATGATCTGATCATGTCGCGTCTCGCCAACCGACGCCGTGCGCACTCATTTCAGCAGCAGCCGCAACCACTGAGTAAGGCCGCGCTCGCCGCGCGTGAACGACGCCGATACTCGCTCCGTGAGCTTAGCGTGGGAGGTAATTCCTATACTGCCTCGCAGCCGTCGCCGCTCCAGCAGCAGTTCGCTATTCCTGTTTCGCCTCCTCTCCGACCTGCTTCGGTCATTTCTAACCACGACGAGTCCCAGCGTCCCGGGACGCCTCACAATGTGTTTGCCCGTCTTGCCTCCGGACATACCAAGGCGTCCCAGGCCAAACGCACAGCCACGCCCGTGCAGTTCTAGTTGTAGCTTTGCATTAAATTATATCTATTACACACATATACATAGCTTATGTAAGTACTCTCTCCTGTTCCTTCCAACCTCTTTATCTATTTGATCGGTTTGATTTTTTCCCTTGTATTCCTATTATATCCATCCATTTCTCTTGGATAAAATTTTGTTTCTACGATCTGAAACCTCGCATGCAAGGTAGTGAGACATTTTATGCACCGGGTCTGTGCTTTTTTTTCCTCTTCCTTTGCCCTGGGTGGGCCCTTTTCTCCTTTCATTTCCTTTTTTCTTGGCCCTTTTTTGTCTTCTGTTAATTCATTATTATTACGATGCCTCCCAAATCTTCCGCCCGCCGTCGATCGGAACCCAAGCTTTTTCGCTGTACAGGCTTTGGGGACTGCAATATGGTGTTTACGCGAAGTGAACATTTAGCTCGTCATGCACGCAAGCACACTGGCGAGGTAAATAAAAGAAAGGTTAAAGTCAACATGGATTGTCCTGACAAAAGACTACAAGAAACCCTTCAAATGCATTGTACCCGGTTGCGAGCGTATGTTTAGCCGCTTTGACAACATGATGCAGCACACGCGGACCCATGACCGTTCGCAACGCAAGCAGAAATCCGAGCCAAAAAGGACCCATACTCCTTCTGATGACTTGCCTACGGCCGACTATGGCCCCTACCGTGAGCCATCGCCATCGCCTTACCAAGAACTGTATCAGCCGCCTCCGCAACAACAGCAGCAGAGACGCCATTCGATGATCCAGACCCTAACCCTCCCTCCCGTCTTGCCTCCAACCAACTCCCCGTCGATGCCGACCTCGCCGCAAGGCTACACCTCGTCTTCCTCCTACTTTAGTCATGCTCCACCCCCGCCTCCACCCTCGTTTGGGCATATGTCGCCGATATCGCCCGTCCGCACCCGCCGCTTATCGTCGATGGATCTCCAGCTCCCCATTCAAGGCCTGACGTTGAGCACGGCAAGCGGCAGCAGTACAACTAATAGCAGCGGGGATGAAGACAACATGACGGACGAGAACGTGGATGTGACGTCGGACGAGTATGAAGCGTTGCAAGGCATTGGCAAGTTTCATACGCATGTGTCACTAAACGAGGACCCGATGCAGAGCAGTAATAGTCCCAATATTGCCTCTCAGCTTCAGATGTTTAGGCACCATGCCATGCCCGTTCCCGAGTCCTACCAGCGCCCGTCACGACAAATGCAATAAAAAATATCACAAAGCAGAAAAAAATGGATGGAGTTTCGGTCCAATAGATTCTCCGATGTGCTGTATTATTATTATCCTTTCGCGGCCGTATGCCCCGGGATTTGTCTCTTAAATACATACTTTTGTTCTTTCTCTACTTTATCTCTTATATTTAATTACTGCATCATGGCTGCTTTAATGTCACCTTCCCGCACCTGTTGCGGTTTTATACCGTTAGAAACAGGTAATGACATTCAATCTCTCGGCGATTAGCTTTGTTTGTTGACTAAATTGTTTCAGGTGTTTTAATTATTACAATCTTCGGCATGGTAATGAAGAAAGAGTTATAATGACAACTGCCTGTTTTATTGTTCAAGTGGCTCATATGAAAGTAGCTCAACAAAATCTCGGGATTCTACGGCATCATCTCGTTTGACTTTAGCGATCCTTTTGCATTCGCTGTGTATATTTATTCGCTCCTTTCGGTTCTCATTTTTGCCCAGGGTTTCTATGGCCTCCACACTGTATGTTTAACCAAGACGAAGAATTCCATATTTTACTCATATAATAATCTTTCTTTTAGGACAATGTACGCATTGTGCGGTGGTATACCATTTTCTACTGGTTCGATTGCCTCGTGAGTGCAGCAACGACGATGGTGTTTGCAGTCAAGTGGTACGTCTACACCGACCACAGTCTGCCCGAATTGGCAGATGACCCTGCCAAGCAGCGCGAGCATGATGAAGTATTCCGCATGGAGGGTATCGTCAGCATCACGCTGCTCGTCTGCCTGCGACTTGTACATGTAAGTCACTTTAATCATTCCTGTCCTTTATGCGGGTGTTTAAATTGACGCTTTTCTTCTTTTCTGTGCAGGTTTATTTTGCCATGGTCCTGACCTCTTACTACGTCTCGTTGGGTAAGGCCCGCTACTCTAAACTGGCCGCTGCTGTTGACCAAGACCTCGAGGAAGTCGAGTATCATCGTCAATAATCGAACTTCTATGCGTTTCTTTACTTTCTCATTTTCCTTGTTCAACCTTTTCCTTCTTTTTCAACTTTTACTCTATAACCGATTATTTACGCTGCATCTTCTTCTCCTCGTCCCCCGCAGTCCTCTACTGCTGTACTTGTTTTGTGTTCATTACCATTTTCTTACGCTATATAAACTTACCTAATAATATCGATCAACAATAGAGATTATCCATCTCGGCAAACCAAACGGGTTCATCATCCTCAGCAAATTGACTAGCTGAGTTGGGACGTGACTGCCGATCTTCATCTTATTTCCATCTTGGGCTCATTGGCATATAAGACCTTGACATCCGGCCCCCCGCTTTTTGAAAGTACTTTTCATCTCTTCTCTAAGCTCAACATGGTCAACGACGTGTTGCAACAACGGCTACAGGCCTGGAGAGCACGTCTGCAGAATCTCTCCGATCTGCTCGTCCCCACAGACTACCCGCGTCCGCTGCCACCCCAGACGGTCGAGGAAGTCGAGACGTTGGAGCTGTCAGAACAAACCTTGCTCAGCATCCTCCAGTTGTCCATGAAAATGCCCGGTGTCGACGGCAGTGATCAGCACCCAACTCCCTTCTCTATTCTGCTTTCCGCGTTTGCTGTGCTCCTGCAGCGATACACGGGCGACGAAGAATTCGCCGTCGGCTCCTCCTCGCCTTCTAACAATGCGCAAGTCCTCAAGCTCAACGTGGATCCTCTCCATACCTTTGAGCAGGTCCTTAACATGGTACAAAAGGTAATGTATTTGGAATAGGGTTGGGAAAGAAAAAGAGCATATGCTGACAGGTGTTTGTGCTTTTTCTGTGAACAGGTCGAAGCCGAGGCGCTTGATCAAGAAGTTCCCTTTGAGAAGCTCGTTGAGGTCATGGATCATGGCGAGGACCCGGACAGCAAGCGGCCGTTGTTTCGCGTGCGCTTCTACGACGAGACCGACACACCTTCTCCTGCACAGCTTTCGAGCACCTCGGCCAGCACGGACTTGACCATCTTCATCACCTCACCCGCCCAGTCGACTTCCTTGCGCACCTCCTTCCTGCGCCCCATCTCTATCCGCGTTGTCTATAACCAGATCCTCTTCTCCCAGCGCCGTATCCAGTACCTGCTGAGCCAAATGACGACCATCATCAACACAGCCTTCCAGCAGCCCGATGTCGCGGTCGGCAAGATCCCACTGTCTGATTCGGAGGCCCTTCCTGATCCCACCACGGATTTACACTGGTCGCTCTGGCGCGGTGCAATCCCCGACATATTTGCTGCCAATGCTGAAAAACACCCCGAAAAGACCTGTATTGTTGAATCCGCCGATGGCAGTGACGCCAAGGTCATCTACACGTACCAGCATATTCATCACGCGTCCAATCTCGTTGCCCACTATTTGCTGACCAGTGGTATTCAACGAGAGGATGTGGTCATGATTTACGCCTACCGCGGCGTTGACCTTGTCGTGGCCATCATGGGTGTCTTGAAAGCAGGCGCTACCTTTAGTGTCATTGGTGAGTGAACACAAGCCGAATGGGAATTACGGGGACTGACTCTTCTTTTTAGACCCTGCATACCCGCCTGCGCGTCAGGAAATTTATTTGTCTGTGGCCAACCCACGCGGTTTGATTGTCATCCAGGAAGCCGGCACCATTGCTGAATCTGTCCGCGAGTACATCAAGAAAGAACAAAACATTGTCTGCGAGATTCCCAGCCTCAAGCTGCACAAGGATGGCACTCTTGCCGGTGGACAACTCGATGACAAGGATGTCCTTGACTCTGTCCGTAGCAAGGCCTCTCAGAATGCCGGTGTCGTGATTGGCCCGGACAGCATTGGTACCCTCAGCTTCACGAGCGGCAGTACTGGTATTCCCAAGGGTAAGTTAAAAGGAGAATAAGGAAATGATGAACTAATGGTACTTCTAGGTGTACGTGGTCGTCACTACTCGTTGACTCACTTTTACCCGTGGATGGCCGAGACCTTTGGTATCTCGAGCGAGGACAAGTTCACGATGTTATCCGGTATTGCCCATGACCCCATCCAGCGCGATATCTTTACTCCTCTCTTCTTCGGTGCCGAACTGCACGTTCCGACTGCGGAGGACATTGGTATTCCTGGCCGCCTGGCTGAGTGGATGGAGGCTTCCAAGGTGACGATCACCCACTTGACGCCGGCCATGGGTCAGCTGCTCTCCTCGCACGCTCAGACCGAGATCCCTACTTTGCGCAACGCCTTCTTTGTAGGTGATATTCTGACCAAGCGTGATGCGGCCCGCATTCAACAGTACGCGCCGAACGTAGCTGTCATCAACATGTACGGCACCACCGAGACCCAGCGCTCGGTGTCTTACTACATTGTACCCTCCCGCGCCAGCCATCCCGCCTTCTTGAGCTCCCAAAAGGAAGTCATCCCGGCTGGTCAGGGCATGGTCAACGTTCAGCTTTTGGTCGTCAACCGCCATGACCGGACCAAGATGTGCGGTGTCGGTGAGATTGGTGAAATCTACGTGCGCGCGCCCGGTCTCTCTGAGGGCTACCTCCGCCTGCCTGAAGCCACTGCTGAAAAGTTCATTCCCAACTGGTTCGTTGACCAGCCCAACGGTAGCCCGAGCGACCCGGCCGAGGCCACCGTTGAGGGTGACGCCTGGAAGGAATTCTGGAAGGGCAAGCGCGACCGCATGTACCGCTCCGGTGACCTTGGCCGCTACCGCCCCGACGGCAACGTCGAGTGCACTGGCCGTGCCGACGACCAGGTCAAGATCCGTGGTTTCCGTATCGAGCTCGGCGAGATCGACACTCACCTCTCGCAGCATCCTAACATTCGTGAGAACGTGACTTTGGTCCGCCGCGACAAGAACGAAGAGCAGACCCTCGTGGCTTACTTCGTGCCTGTCAAGAAGGAAGGCGATGACTTTACGAGCGCCACTGATGAAGAGAGCGAAGCCCTGGCCGACGGCCTGCGCTCGCGCCATCAGTATCGCCGCCTCGTCAGAGACGTGCGCGACTACCTCAAGAAGAAGCTGCCCTCGTACGCCATCCCGTCCGTGTTTGTCCCACTCGTGCGCATGCCCCTCACCCCGAACGGTAAGGTCGACAAGAACGCGCTGCCCTTTCCCGACACGGCTCAGTTCCAGGATAACGTGCCGAAAAAGGCAGCCAACGCGGCTCTGCCTGACATGTCCCCCAACGAGCAAGCAATCCATGAGATCTGGCAAAAGCTACTGCCCTCGCCCGACCCTGTCATTGGCCTCGACGAAAACTTCTTTGATATTGGCGGTCACTCGCTGATTGCCACCCGTCTTATCTTTGAGATCCGCCAGCGATTCCAGGTCGATGCCCCTCTCGGTCTCGTTTTTGAGGAGCCCACCATCCGTGGACTGGCTGCTCGTGTCAATCAGCTCCAGGGTGGCGACCTGCTGCTCGCCAATCAGCAGGAGCCCACGACCGAGAAGCCTGTCAAGGAAATTGTAGATTATGCTGCCGACCTCGAGAAACTCATCACTGAGCTCGCCGATGCTTACAAGCCCATGGACACCAAGCGTGACGAGCGCGTGTTTGCTCTGACAGGTGCTACCGGTTTCTTGGGTGCCTTCATCCTCGCCAAGTTGCTCAGCTACCCCGATACCCGCGTGTTCTGCATTGTCCGTGCCAAGGATGCCGCCACTGCTTTTGCACGTGTCAAGAAGACAGCCGTCGACCACCATGTCTGGCAAGACAGCTGGGAGACCCGCATCGTAGGCGTTTGCGGTGATCTCGCCAAAGACCGCCTGGGCCTGTCTGACGCTGACTGGCAGAACATTGCCACAGAAGCCGACTGCGTGATTCACAATGGTGCGCTTGTCCACTGGGTCTACCCCTACCAGCAGCTGCGCGCACCCAACGTGCTCGGCACGCTCTGGGCCATCCGCCTTGCATCTGAGCAGCGCAGCAAGTCTTTCCACTTTGTTTCTTCCACTGCCGTCCTTGACAACGCCCACTATGTCAACTTCCGTGGTGCCGTACCTGAGACCGACGACCTGGAAGGTGCACGGACCGGCCTCGATGCTGGTTACGGCCAGAGCAAGTGGGTCGCCGAGAAGCTTATCATGGAGGCTCGCCGCCGTGGCCTGCCGGGCTCCATCATCCGCCCTGGCTATATCCTCGGTGACTCCCACACGGGTGTAACTAATTCGGACGACTTTATCTGGCGTCTCCTCAAGGGCTGTATCGAGCTCGGTTACATCCCTGCCATCGCCAACGTCGTCAACTGCTGCTCAGTCGACTATGTCGCCGCCGTCGTGGGTGGTGCGGCCTACCACGATGTGCTTTCCAGCGAGCGCGGTGTGCTACAAGTCACGCACCCCAACAACTTTTCGTTCAACGACCTCTTTGGCACGCTCAAGACGTTCGGCTACGTCTGCCAGCAGACGGAGTACATCGACTGGCGCAACAAGCTCATGGAGTTCACACTTCAGTCGCAGGACCATTCACTCTTCCCGCTCCTCCACTTTGTCCTCGATGACTTGCCGACCTCGACCAAGAGTGCTCAGCTAGATGATGCCAATACGCAGGCTGTACTTGCCAAGGAGGGCGTCCAGTGCCCCCAGATGGGCAACAATCTCCTCGGTCTCTACTACGCGTATCTCATTAAGGCCGGCTTCTTGCCTGAGCCGACCGCACCTGGCCAGCCCCTTCCCAAGCTCGATATGGAGGTCACCCTATTGGCCCGTAGCGGTGCTCAGCACTAGACACTTGATAACATCCCCAAAATTCATCTATTTTCTTTCGTTCTATGTACAGTTGCTTTCTCTATTCTATTTCATCATCATGCGTGTAAAATATATTACAAGTTTCTACGCTATTACGCTACGCTTCCATGGGTTTTTGCATGGTATGATCGAGGCGATCATGTACTAATTTCTCTTCTTTGGCGGCATTGTTAATCCAGCTCAAATAGGCGTTCCACAAAATACCGAGACTGCTCACAAAGGGCAGACGGTAGGGCAGGGGCATGAACTTGAAGTTAATAAACTGCACAAGCGGCCAGACCTTGTAGTTGGCAATCAAGGCCGGGGTATACGCATCTCGAAACTTTTCGCGCACACCTTCCCAGCTGCGACTCTCGATAAAGCCCATCGTCGTAAAAAAAACGACCAAACTTGAGGGTGCAAACACCAATTGATC
>VAFG01000372.1:1269363-1289640 GCA_013461545.1 Syncephalastrum contaminatum | reverse complement strand
AAAAAAAAAAAAAAAAAAAAAAAAAAAAATACCATGCGCTTTAACGTAATCTTGTCGGCAAGACGTTTGGCAGCAGTGGTGACCATGGTCTTGGGCATGGGAAAAAAGCGGTCGAGAAGAATGTACCATTTGCCGACAATCGGTGCAACACTGAAGTTGTACAAGGCAAACCGCACGGTCCGCCATGGGTCAAATCGAGGAGGAGGTGCCCAGAGTGATTCGTGCTGCCGAACATGCTCGGGCAAGGTGCCCTCGAGGGCAGCCGAGTAAGTATGGTCTTTGGGGTGGTTGCGGTGATAGTCATAGAAACCAATGGTCTGTGCCAGGCCGTCGCTGACAGCACCAAGGCAGGCGTTGGTGACGCATAGCGTTAACATAGGACGACGTTCATAGTTTCGATTGTAGACTCGGCCGACCGCTCTGATACACTGCATAAATAAGACAACGGGACAAAGGAGTGAACGAGGTGTAGTATAAATTAATAAAGTATTGGAAGAGGCAATGAGAGAGGACAGAGGAAAAGAGAAAAAAAAGTAGGATGCGAGTATACATGAGATATTTGCTTTTTGTTTGACAACCAAAGTCCGCCTGATCATCATCATCAGCAAATGGCTATGACGATTTCTTTGTATGCTTCTTGTCGCTTCTCGAATTGATCAAGGAAACGATAATGTTCGTCACTGACTGGTAAAGGTAAAGATGAGCATCATGCAATATAAAAAAGAGAGACGTCAGTGTTATTTATCTACAATCTCGGTTATGCTTCTATTTACTTCGAGGGACTTGCACGCAATCAGGGCAGCTGCAAGGTATTTGCAGGCGAGCACAACATTCGGACCGAGATCCCACATGAGAGAGAAGGAATGAGCATCATTAAGTTTGGCGACTTGCTGGAGCACACGCGAGCCGAGGTCCACCGTCAGTTTGACGTTGGTTTCCTCCATCGAAGTGAAAGAACAACAAACTTGCAAGTCCGATATACACCCTCTTTTGCTTTCTTTTTTGTTGTTGTTTTCTTTTGCTGACGTTCCCTTTTTTGAATATTCGGTGATAAAGAAGCCTTCTCCACATCCTCTGTTCTATTATTATCCTCTGCCCCACAGACCTTGTTAATTTTGAACGTAAACCCTGGTGTGTGTGTTGCCTTAGTTCTTGGCGCATCAGAAGACAGAAAGGCATGTGCGCCCTGCGGTTCCTTGGCGCGAACCTCATACTCAGTTCCGTATAGTGCGGGTTCTGTGCTGAGCCGACGTTTAGACTGCCCATAAAAGGAATAACCGCTCTCCAACAAAAATAACAATTTCTGATCTCGCTTGGCGAAAAAAGAACCTTTGGTTATATTTTGTTTATCTGGCCCCTTTTTTCCTTTTCTTTTGACCGCCTCTCTCTCTTTTTCTTCTTCTTATTATTTTCCTCGGACGATATGAAGCAAACCAAGCTAAATATCGATATGCCGGTCTCTGTACCGGCCAATATGCCCCATCTCAACACCATCAAAGTCTGGTTGCATATTGCCCAGGGCGTCTTGACCCTCCTCACTATCTGCGTCGTCGCACCTGTCATAGCCACAGAAATTAAGTATTATGCAAGTAGTTTCGCGTTCTTTTGTATGATGGTTGTGATAACCCTTTATTATAGGGCGGAAGCCAACCTGGACCGAACTGGACCCTATTTGTCGCGATCTTTTCATGCTGGGTGCCCGTCCTGCTCGTCTACTTTCCCTGGGCATACGATCGTCATAACAAGTTCCGCCGCATTGGCAAGTTCTGTCTCAAGCCACGCACGAACCTCATCTTCTGCGGCTTCAACTCGTTCTTGTGGGCTGCAGCCGGTATCGCCATGACCGTTCACGCTAATAATGAATCCAACTGCAACCTTGATTCTGACCTCCAAAAGTCTGATGGCAATTACGCCGGTGCATGGGCTGCTCAGGTAAAAAAAAAAGAAATAATGAAAACTAAAATAGCGGTCGAGGATATTAAAAAGAGCGCATGGTTTATGTAGTGTAACTGCGCAAAGGCGGCCGCAGGATTTTCATGGACGACGTGTATCACTTGGATTGCCACTTTGCTCTGCAGCATCATTATCTTTTGGAACGAGAAACAACTCATTCAAAAGAATCTACGCGAGCACGAAATGAACAAGCAGCAGACCATCGAGGAGCAACAGCGTGTGCAGCTCGATAACGAGGAAGAACCCGCGCCCATGATGAGCCCACCACCTACACAGCACCAGGGTGGATACTACGAGGACGAGGAGCAACACTATGAGCAAACCGAGCCGCTACATGCACCCAAGCATGAAATGACACAACACAACACCTACTACCATCCGAGCCCATCGCCACCCGCCCACCAGCACTTCGCTGCAGTCCCGACCGACGCGTACCAGCAGCCTATGCCGTACGACCCTACTGTACCCTACGCTACGCCTGCTCCCCCACAGTCCATTCCTCCTCCGCAGTCGATTCCGCCGCAAGGCGCGATGCCTATGCCGCAGCCGTCCTACTACGCCAATACCAACCATCAATTCTAGAAATAGCATATTCCATACATAACATCCGAATCCGTACATACCCCTATTCTCGTCCCATTTCTTTTTGTCTATCTTTCCCTCGGCACACATTGTACTTAATCATGACGAAAGAGACCAATATCTTTTTTAAGTTTGCACATAACAAAGTTCGATTTTATAGTTAATTATCGCGTATGATCTATAATAATGTATGGGTGGAGTGTGAGAGTAAAGCGTTATTTCTTAGATCATCGGCTGCTGTGGTTGCCGGCTTTACTGAGGCTGCTGCTGGCCACCTTGTTGCGGCTGCTGGCCACCTTGTTGCGGCTGCTGGCCACCTTGTTGACCACCTTGTTGACCACCTTGTTGGCCACCTTGTTGGCCAGTGCCACCCTGTTGGCCAGTGCCACCCTGTTGGCCAGTGCCGCCTTGCTGTCCGCCTTGTTGGCCGCCGGCACCACCTTGCTGAGCACTTGGAGAGAGAACTATACATGGGCATGAATAAAAAATGAAAATAAAGCCATCAACACATTCACTTACTTCGGTCAATCACGTGAAGCACACCGTTCTGAATCAAAATGTTAGGTTGGAGGACGCTGGCGCCTTGAACGGTGAAAGCGGTCTCATTGACGGGTTGCAGCGACAGCGTCTCCCCACCTAGCGTTTGTACTTGCAGACCCTGGCCTTGGCCGCCTTGCTGTCCCCCTTGCTGTCCGCCTTGCTGTCCGCCTTGTTGGCCGCCTTGTTGGCCGCCACTGCCGCCCGTCTGAGGCTGCTGACCGTTAGGCTGTTGACCGTTAGGCTGTTGACCACCACCACCGGACGTAGGACCTTGGCTGGATTGAGGTTGCTGTTCCGTGGGTTGGCTTGCCTGAGGCTGCTGCTGACGCTTTTGATATACCTGTGGCTCCTGACTCTGCACAGCTTGCGACATCACGGGCTGACCTTGTTGGCCACCTTGCTGGCCAGAGCCCCCCTGTTGACCGGTGCCACCTTGCTGTCCGCCTTGCTGACCACCTTGTTGGCCGCCTTGTTGGCCGCCTTGTTGGCCGCCTTGCTGACCACCTTGTTGGCCGCCTTGCTGACCACCTTGTTGGCCGCCTTGCTGACCACCTTGTTGGCCGCCTTGTTGGCCGCCTTGTTGGCCGCCTTGCTGCTGGCCACTGGTGCCGTTGGTGACGTTGGTCGAGTACACAACGTCGTGAACAATGTGCGCTGCAACCAGGTTCTCCAGGGACTGTTGGTCGAGCTGCTGACCCTGGAGCTGTTGCAGTGCTTGATTGTCAGGTGCGAAGATGGTAATCTATATATTTTTCCTTGTCAGTCTTTTATACAATAGAAAGATCCAAACGATCCTGTACTTACATTGGTCGAATTATCAATGTTCTGGGCAAGACCCTGGGCTTGGCTCACGAACTGTGCGAGCGACGTCAGTTCGGTGGTGTTCTGGATTACCTCAGAAGCAGGGCGAGGAGGGATCAACACTGAAGAAAACATAGATGAGTAACAAGTGTGATGATGTTTTTTTTTACCTTTGTCAATGACATGGATGACACCGTTCGATGCCACGATATCCTTGAGCGTCACGTTGGCCGACTCCAAACCGTTGCCGACCGTGTAGTTGTGTGCTTCTTGGTCGACACCAGTGCTCGCGTTGTTTGCCGCTGCGAGATAAGCGAAGGCGCGCTCAATCACCGATGCGTGTGGGCTGAACTTGGCACGCGCAGCTGCCATGGCGCTGTACCAGCTAAAACCACCGTTATCGTTGTTCCCACCACCTTCGTCTTGAGATTGTGGCTGGCTCTGCGCTTGCGATTGTTGCGGCTGCTCCTGGCCAGCGTTCGACTGTTGGGGTGGCTGCTGCTCCGAGGTCGTCATGATATCCACCGATGAGGACGGGTTTGATGGTTCCTGACCGGCGTTGCTAGTGCTACCGCCAACCATGCCTGATGTCGACGCGCTCGGGTTCTGACCCCCAGAGGCACCTTGCTGTTCGGTGTCATTGCGCATGATCACCAAAGGTGAGCCGCCCGTTCCGCCAATGCGGTTGACCGTGTTATTCATGAGCTCAGTCGGCGCAATGGTGATGTTGCTCTGTAGGTCGCGCAAGAAGTAGGTGCCGTTCAATAAGTGGTAGCGTATCACGTCCGTCACGGAGAAGTTAGCAAGCGGACCTTGCATGAATGGGTTTGTCTCGTTGGGAATCATGGACGACGAGGACTGTGCGCCCGACGATGAAGCAGACGCCGAGGGTTGCATACCCCCCATACCGCTGCCGCTTGCCCCACTCTGCATACCGGGCATACCGCCCCCGTTGTCACCGTTGCCGCCGTTACCGCCCGCGCTGCCTGTGTTCGATGGCATCAAACCGCCGCTTGCTCCGCCGCCACTGCCGGGCTGGTTTTGTTGCAGCCACACTTGACCCTTGAGACGCACCCACATGCCATAGAAACCGAAGCCGACGGGTTGACTCGTCGTCTGTTCCGGCTGTGGCTGCGCTTGACTTTGCTCGGGCTGCGTACCAGATCCACCACCTTGGCCGTCAGAAGGCATTCCGGTAGGCTGTTGCTGGGTACTGTCCGTAGGTTGTTGCATGCTATTTGTGGGCTGCTGTTGCTCGCTACCGCCAAGCCCACCCCCAGCGCCGGTACCATCTGTTGCCGAGGGCATGGTCGTCTGGCTTTGGCCGCCGCCATTGGCACCACTAGACGTGCTGTTTTGTTGCTGTTGTTCAAGTTCTTGCCACACCTCGTCCGAGGGAACAAACAGCGTCTGGTTTCCCGGGCGCGACAGCTGCTGCAACAAAGGCTGATATTCAGGCGAGGATGTCAGGAGCTCGACAAACTTCGTCGCCGGGCTCAGTTGCGTCGTATTGAGGATTTGCAGGATGGTGCTCCCATTGAGCTGGGCCGAAGCCGAACCTCCCAAGAGAGCTAGTGCTAATAGTTTCCCGATCAACATTATGACAAGGATACAAGAAAAAAAATTCGGCAGCAAACACGTTAATTCGATATATAAAAGAGTCCCTGCACGCATCGGTTTGAGATGACCAGGGCTTTGCGCCACTGACCACCCAAAATTGAAACACGACCCATCATCAGGTCCGTATTTCCAAGGGGCAACATACAATCATATCCATGAACAGGGGTTCTTCCAACTTAACGAAGATTCATTCACAGATAGAAGTAATATACATACTAAAGACAGATATACGTATTATGTACACAAACGATATTCAACTATTTTACTCTACGCGCTGCTCAGAATCGCGCTGTGCAGAGAGTTCCCTCATGCGCTCCTCACGTTTTGAGAAGTTATGGGTAGACTGGCGCTTGACAACGTCGCTACGGCAGTTCTGGACAACGTTGTAGACCTTCTTCAAACCCTTGGCGAGCGGGTTCGACGTCATCACGCCGCTTTTACGCTTGTTGTCGTATTGGTCCTCGTCATGGTCGTGGACACGATTGCTGCGGCGCATGGCCTGGTTGGATTCTGCGGCAACAAAGTCTGGCGTGTGAATAATCCGTACCTTATAGGTTGGCGATCAAAAGAAGATTTGATTTTTTAAATGCATACCTTCGAATTGAGCGTTGTTGGGAGGGGCAGCCATCGTAATATCAATAGATCAACTTGAGAGCTTATGTCTTGTGAGATTGACACTTGAGTCTTTCTCGTACTGCCTCTTCTTAAATACCTTCCAGAGCCAAAAAGTCACGCGTTAATTGAGAGACAGACTAAGAATTTGATGGAAAACAGAAACAGACACGCCTGACGTTTGCAACTCGGGCACTTGTCCTGTCATGTGTGTCGATCTGTATGCGAAAAAAAAAAAAAATTCGCACAGCGACACAGAGGGGATCTGCGACATGGCGACTTATATGGCGGATCAAATAAACGACGCTAAAAATTCTGCAACCCAGCTAAACTGATGATTTTACCTGGTTTGTTCAAATGTGGACATCAGCCGTGAAACTCTAAAGTTGCGACTTGCATCATGCTGATTTTACCTGAACGTTTCGGAAAAAGAAAATAATATCTAATATAGGGAATTTTGCCTTCTGTACTAGACAGACACTTTTTGCTTTTGTCATGGCATGAACGTGGGCAAGAGCTTGTATCACTTTCAGTACCGTTCTTACCTCGATATAGACTTTTATTTCTTTCTTTCTTGTATTTGCTTTTCTGCATGCTCCAATAACAAATGTTCTGTGGCTCCATGTCATGTCAGTGAATTCATAGGCTCATACATAGACACTCACCAACATACATTGAAAGCGCTGTGCTGATGTCGATCACACAAACTAATAAATAATGAGAATTCCACCTAGCCATCCACTGTTTCAAAACAAACGCACATGGATAACTCACATCATTGCAGCTAAATGCCTTTCTTGGTAGTGCGCGGATTCTCACGCAGAGATAAAGCTCCCATGCTACTGAACAGTACAGACTGCAACAACAGCAGAAAACTTTATTCGTTCTTGATGATCTTTTGCTTTTCCTGTTTTAGTTTGTAACGGTTCCAACGCGGTACATGCACCTTCGGGGACTTGAAGCTCAGCTGCGCCTTAAGCATACAGCAGAATTAGCGCAAGTAGTGTCTGTGTGAAATTACGTCAAGCCCCGTGCCGATTCATATATGCGTTTACCTTTATTTTGCACCAAAAACTGGAGCATTTTGATGTGATACATGGACTGTCTTAGATCCCGATTCTCGCGATTCCTCCTTTAATTTTGTTCGAAATTGACAAAAAGAACAGAATTTTTTTTTGATGGATATAGAGGAGGCAGGAATGAAAGAGATTTTTGTTACCATATGCAAATGTTCTTGTATCTTTTAGATTCGAATATCAGCGTCTGGGAGAGTAGAGATTTCTAAACCAAAGGGAAGAGATATTATTTGGGTGTTTAAGCACCTAAAAGAAGACGATACACGCTCGTTTGCTTTCTGTACGTGAGCAGAACAAAGGGTGGGTCCGAGCTGGTTATTGTATTACTGCCCGTATGGAATAGACCATCTGACTTCACCATTTGTCTCACGTCTAAGACACTTATTTAGCGTAGAGATGCTGGTAGAATCATTTTGGCTGATCTATCGTTCCTTAAGAAGCCGTGTGGAAAGACAAAAATTGCACTAAAGCTGATATGCTGTTATTCCGCTTGCGACCAGTCATTCAAAGCAGAATACATATGAACTTCTTCACATGAATAGGTGAATCCATTTTGAAAAGTGCAGTATAACTAGAGAATAGGAAACATATAGGATATATAATGAGAGGGGTAACAAATTATTGTTACTATGGAAAAAATGGTTGTGTCACGTATCTTCTGCAGCACTCGCTTTCATCCCCAAATTTGGTGGTGCAAAGGAGCTTCTTCAGTTCATCTTCCTCATGTCCGTCACTTCATCTTTTTATCCAACCCAGACACCAGCGCCTTCAGTACAACAACAGCCAAGCTTAAATGAATATCTCTCTGAGCTTGTTTCCAAACGGATGGCCACTCTGAAATACCTGCGGCGAGCTCATGAAGGAAACACGCATTGGTTCAATACCATTCTTCTCACCCGTAACGATCTCGGTTCATTATACCCTAACCCTCGAATGCAGCGAAGGTAAATATCTGCTATACAAGGAAGTATATTCTTCTAGTAATATTTATTTGTGATATCATTAGGACGTGTAGCTTTTACACACTCGGCTCGTCGCTAGGCACCCTTCTGGAAATCAACAGTTCACCTGACTACGTCAAAGCACTCAATCAGCTCCTCAACGAGTTTGACTACTACAACAGTGACCACTCTTCCAAGCAAAAGATGGTAAACAGAGACTTCATGTGAGGATTATAATTGTTCACTCATTGTGCCCTGTAGAAAAACATCTTTCGGAAAGCAAGGGGTAAAGACGACAACCACTATACCGAGGGAGGTGAATACACCTATCTGACAGTTCCGCACATTGTAAGTTCCAGGAGGAGTATATATTCTATACTCACAATCATTAGCCATTCGAATTGGATTACTTTGAGACCTTCTTTACGTTGACGGATATCATGACTGAGGCGTATCAGAAGCTGCTGGTCGGCTCTGAAATCTGCACACAACCCTATTTCGAGCTGGTCCTCAAATGCGACGGTAAATTAAAGGTAAGTTGAATATATTACATTTGTACCATCTATTGTCTAGACTGCAGGCACTCACATTCTTTTTATGCAGAAAATATTTTCTCAAATCACCAAAGAGCTGGATGGACTAGCACGGGATGCCATCAAGGAAGAACTTATGATCATCGACCCGCTGTCTCAATCAAACAAAATATCACCTATTGATTTCGAGACAGTTGAAGATGTTTAATGCGTAACTTAAAAGCGGAACAAACAAAGCATTTTTTCTGTTGTCTATTTTACTTCATTTTACTTTTTCTATCGTTCTGCTCTTCCTTGATGAATCATGTCGGCGCCCATGGAGATCCCTGGGTACTTTTACGATGCCAATCGTAACAAGTACTTTAAGATTATGCCCACTGGACCCCACAGCCTCCAAGCACTGCGGGCTGCGGCTGAGAAAGAGCAACGCGAACAGGCGACTGCAACAACGCAGAAGAATAACAAGACGATTTCGATACATTCATTTCTTCGGCACCGATCGGTTAACGCGCGGGTGTCGACACGCCAACTCATGGGTGACGGCATGCGGGCATTTATTCGGCGGTGGCAGCCACGCGGATGTATCACTGACAATTATACGTTCCTCGGTGGCAGCACAGTGAAGAACCTAAACCTAATTGACAACGACCTTACCCTCACATTTACGAACGGCGCCTTTGCCATGTACAACGTCCAGTGCTCACCATTCCGTATCAACCGTTCGGGAACGCCTTTTCGCACCCAAGAACCGCTTTCCTCTTTTGACGCATACCCCGATCCTGTTGAGATGAATACCGTTCCATGCAAGCGCTTTGTCGGCACTGATCTCAGCGGTCATATTCTCTGCATTACAACACACTACACCCGCGGTCCTTTTGGTGACCTTGATACCGCCGTCAATAATTCTCGCACTGATAACATATACCTGAACGATGTTCGGCAACGATACACAGAGCCCGTCAATATTTGGTGCTCTCGCTTAAACACAGCTGCATCGCTTCTTGTTGGTACCGACAAAAGTATCATCTTGCTTTCACCTACGCTCGACATAATCAGAAGCCGGCGGGTCAAAAAGGCTGCGCTGTGCATAGCGCCCGATCCGGACGTCAATCAGTGGTGGGTTGGAACGAGGAATGGATCTGTGCAGCACTGGGATACACGACACAATCAGATGACGGGCGCTCGGGCTTCCGACATGGCTATTCAGCGTGTAGAAACATTTGGGAGCAACGAAATTTTGACGGCAGATGTGGCAGGGACTATCAAGATCTGGGACAGACGCACCTGGCGCAGGCCGCTCTTCCGCCTTTCTCATCCCGTATCAACCCCAGCAGCCCTCGACATTGACGCTAACCTCGGCTTAATTGCTGCCGCAGACCAAGACCAGCGTGTGCGCATCTGGTCGATCAAACATAGTCATATGACGCCGTCCCGCGAATCCCCATTTTGGATATCAGAGTCTACGCTCGACGATGTCAACGGTCTTCGTTTCATGCGAGACAACGACGCCTATGCACCCGGTCTTCTCGTCGTCGCCAAGGCATCGGAGAATGGAACCAAACGACCTGCATTTCATTACTTTGACCATAGTAGCATATACCAAGGGTCATAACCTGTACATACATACACCGCATTAGACTTACCCCATTGAAGTTGGAATATTCCCACCATCTTGTGCACAGAAAGAAACAAGCGGCGGGATTGCCCTGAATGGTCCGCTGCTCCGCATATCTAAAATGGAGCTTACTCATCGTGGATATTTTATATACGCTCGCTTGTAGCCTATTCCGGGTGCTCTTCCTTTACTCAATAAGACCGACATGTTTCCTCCCGTTCAACTCGAACCATTTGCTCAAAAAGTCATTGCTCAAAGTGAGGCCAGTCCCGTCGACGTGACTACCTTGCACCCAAAGGTCGTTCGCCAAGCCGAAATCGACATGATTGTGAATGACCCCACCGCCCTCGAGAGCTTGCCCGACGTATATCTCGAGGAAGTCACTGTCAAGCGTGCGGATGGCTCCGAGGTGGAGCTGACTATTACTCGACCCCTCAACACCGAGAGCGAGATCTTGCAACCCATTGTCTACTTTCACGGCGGCGGCTGGGCTATCGGCAGCAAAATAACACACCGCCGTACCTGTTACGAGGTAAGCATACCACTATGTGCAATACAATGGCACTTCTATTGCTTTGCTTATAAGAATTACACTATCATAGCTCACGACGCGTGCCCATGCAGCAGTCATCTTTGTGGATTATTCGCTCAGCCCCGAAGTCCGTTTTCCTGTTGCACCTGAAGAGTGCTATGACGCGGTTGCCTGGGTTGCCAACAAAGACAACGCGGCCTCCATCAAGGTCGACCCGAAGAAACTTGTTGTAGCAGGAGACAGTGCTGGCGGTAACTTGTCTGCCGTTGTTTCCAGTAAGTTTTACTATACACATATACACGTGCCACATGACTCTTATGCATCACCCACTCCTTGCTAAATCCAGTCATGGCGAAGCAGCGAGGCCAGACGGATATGATCAAGGGCCAGATTCTGTACTACCCTGTCACAGACTGCAACTTTGAGACCTCTTCTTATCAGCAGTTTGGTGAGCATCATTACCTCACCAGTAAGCTCATGCATTATTTCTTCGACCACTACATCCCCAACAAAGAGGAGCGAGTCAATATTCTCGCATGCCCCTTGAACGCCAGTACCGAAGATCTCAAGGACTTACCTCGCGCTCTTGTTATCACCGCCGAAGCCGACGTGCTCCGCGATGAAGGCGAGGCCTACGCACGCAAGCTCCTCGCGGCTGGTAACGACGTTGTCGCGTCGCGCTACCTTGGCATGATCCATGGTGTGTTCAATTTGCCTCATCTGGCACCTTCTGCGGACGCTATCATTGATCAGACTGTCCAGTGGCTGAAAAAATGCAACTAAGTGTTCCACGTACCGATGTGAATATATCCTTTCCATTCCAAAATCAATTTTTTGTTCAGAGTGATAGGCATAGATGTGACAGTTTATGATGGTGGTTTATTGTGAGAAATGTGGCACTTTGATCTTGACAGGACGCTATGATGAAAGTCTATACGCTCAGAAGAGCAAGTATAGGGAGGGGAAGTAGAGTATCCTTACAGGAAAATACCTACAGATATACACATTCATAGCGCAGGAAACGAAGCAAGGCAAGAAACAGATGCATGACTGTAGAACTCAAGAGAACGCCCTTCGGTGGGTCGAGAGATGCGCGCATGAAGAATTAACAGCAACAGGTGCCGACCACATTTCAGCTACGACAAGTTTGGTAGCGTTCTCGATGCGGCGCGACTGAAGCTTTCATATTGGTTTCTTGCCCTATTTGAATCGTCAAAAACGTTGAGGCAGTGCCGACCGATTCATGCAGGAGATACGGTAAGTCCATGGGTGCCCTGCTTTATCCTTTGTGAACTTCTCAATGCCAATTTCTTCCTCCATTGAGACGTTCTTACAAGATGAAAGTAAAGTAAAGAGAAGACTAGAGGAGTGGTAAAAAACAATAACACTGGACTGCACGCATCATAAGATTTCTACAGAATACTCTACAATGCCGACATTCGCGCATAAAACTAAACCTTTTTGTTACATGTCTTTCGACTGTACGGGCCTATGGCTCTAACCGCCCTGTCTCGGGGGTTATCTTCGCGTGCGCTATGCTATCCTTTTATGCCTGGTGTAGCTGGTCGCTATCTGGCTTGTCAGTTGGGAGCTTTCTTGCAGGGGAACTAAACGTAAAGGCCGAAATATGAGGATCAATCTACTGACCTTATATAATCTTGGACCAAAGATGCTTTGCAAAAGGGAGAAGTGTACGCAGCTGGCAAAGAAAAACGAAGCCATTTAAACCCACTTTCTTATCACTCGCTCCCGAGATTGATAACTGATTTCGACAATGTAAGAGGTCCGGCTGTCATAACCACCAGTCTCCTTCCGTGAACCACTGCTTCATACATACTGTACGTACCTTTGGATGACAAAGAGAAGCAGGCAGTAGGTATCCCGCCGCCACACAGTAATTTAAAGCAGTGTCCATGGCTGAATTTAGCTTAACATCAAAGGTATTATAATGAAGTACAAAACAGCAGGTTTCTTTGGTGCTGCTGCGCGTTGGATAGAGCATGAATTTGCTGTATGATGTCAACTTGTCCAAGAAGTCCTCCTTATGCCTGATATCCCCAAGCCAATGGATTTCTCATAATTAATCCGTATGAGAAGCATCTAAAGCAAAACCCTTAAAGTACTCTTCCAAGCCAACTGCTATAATACAGCAGAACAGAGAAGACTATTGACGGTAATGGTAATCACGCGGCGCAGCGTGGGCATTAAAACAGCACACGATACGATAGTCGAGAAACTTCAAAACGGGAAAAGGAAAGGAGAAATGCAGCCGCCAATATTCACACCGGTAACCTCCTTCAAAAAGAGATGACTTCTAACGTCGAGATAATGTCAACAGCGATACTATTATAAAATGTATGGGTTGTGCTCTACACATAACGTAGACCTTTCTCGGTAGGGTCTTCGAATGATTTATGAGAAAGCACGTTTCAGGATAGGTATCTATACCTTATTCTAATGCATGACTCGGGCGGGGGGCGTGCACAAGATGTTAGTCATCTGTCCTTTTTGTGCCACTGCTTCATGTTCTGTGTCCCATGATAGATGCCACTCCGACGCCAATGATTCACTCAACCCAGCCAAAAGGCATCTTTCTTGCCTGTTCTTCCTTCCCGCTCATATCATATCATGTATCCTCCCGTTGAACTCAGCTCATTTTCGAAAGAGCTTGTTGCAAAGGCGAAAGCGCGCGCCATTGACTATAGCACTCTGGATGTTAAGGCCAGTCGCGAGCTCGACGATAAAGCTATTTTAGAAGATTCAACCACGCTGGAAGGCATACCTGCGGTAGATCTCGAAGATATTCAATTTCAGCGCGGGGACGGTTCGTGGATCAAAATGACGGTGATCCGTCCTTTTCAGACACCAGACGAGGTCCTACAGCCCATCGTGTACTATCACGGCGGCGGCTGGTGTGTGGGAAGTATCTTAACGCATCGCAGAACTTGTTACGAGGTTGATAAATGGGAGAGAGGGGGAAGAAGAACGAAACTTTTTGTTTGCTGATATACCATGTCTTAGCTGGCGACCCGTGCGCATGCAGCGGTCATCTTTGTTCACTACTCGTTGTGTCCTGACGTCAAATTTCCTGTCGCAACAGAAGAATGCTTTGAAGCTCTCGTCTGGGTCGTAAATGAGCAGAACGCAGCCAAGATCCACGTCGATCAGAACAAGCTCGTCATTGCAGGTGACAGCGCGGGCGGAAATTTAACAGCTGTTGTTGCGAGTAAGCAATCCATGCCTATATACCTCCTGTGTGGCTCATTTTAGCGCGCGTACTAGTTATGGCAAAGCAGCGCGGTCTGGAGAAAGCGATCAAAGGTCAACTCCTTTTCTATCCCATCACAGACTGTAATACGGAAACGGCATCCTATCAGCAATTTGGGGAGAATTACAATCTTACGAAGGAGGCAATGATATTTTTTATCAATCTTTATGTGGACAAAAAGGAACGCAAGAGCATGTATGCCTTTCCATTGAATGCGACAGTGGAAGACCTGCGAGGTTTGCCGCGCACCCTTCTGATTGCAGCCGAGGTGGATGTTCTGCGTGATGAAGCTGAGGCGTATGCCCGGAAACTGCTCGCAGCAGGAAACGACATCGTCGCAACACGGTATTTGGGAACAACACACAGTATTTTCAGCACGCCTCGGTGGTCTCCTTCTGCAGATGCCATCATAGACCAGACTGTACAATGGCTCAAAAAATGCATGTAATATACACATATATGTATTAATATCGATGTTCAAGAGATACAGTGCCTACTGCTTATCCATAGGCCAAGTATACTCCATAGGAGCGCGGATGAATACAAAGGCCAATATATAATTGTGTACCTATGCAACCTTATAAACAAGACAATGTGTATCGGCGCCGCAGCAACAGAAATTGGGGTGCGTCGGGTTCATGCTCTTTAATCCGACTGCCGCAGCACTGTGCTTCTTAAATAAGCCAAACACTCACTGCGGCCAAACGACACAGCCTTTTTTCTTTGCATTCTTGATCGCTCCTCCATGGCTGACAATAGACGCCCCATCGTAAAGCCACAGGTTAAGGTAAATTGCGCCTACAACGCAGCAACACGATCGTAGAACTGACGCCATCATGACAGCCCAATCGCGCAGGTGGTCGTCAAGTGGAATTAGCTCAACTCGAACGCCGTTACCGCTCCACTTTTCGTACTGTCAAGTAAGCAACATCACCATCGAAATCATGGCAAAGACAAGAGAAAGAGAAGTCAAGGTTGTTGACATGGGTTGATTGCATAGAAACACAGCGTCAGCGACGGTTGTGCGTCTAGCTTTTGAACCGAGCGACCCAGATTTTCCCTATGATCTCGACAAGCTCCAACTGCAACTCACCGTGCCTGAGCGGTATCCATCCGAACCCTGCACTGTGCATGTCCTGAATACGAATATACCCAAAGGCTTCGCTTACAACCTGGAAAAGGGTTACGAAAATCATATCAAGCAGCTCGAACAGCCCATGACCTTGGTGCGTCAGGTGGCCTGGCTCGACAAGAACCTCGAAACTCTTTTGCAACAGGAACCCGCAGAAACCATCCGCTTCGTGGCCCCACAGAAACCGCCATCGGATGTCGCACCGGCCCTGCCTCAAGATTTCGTTGCCTCTGTTCAAAAAACAAACGACAAAGGCAAGGCACCCTCCCGGCCAAACAAACAAGAACAGCGGCAGAACGAGCTTGAATCCAAGTCCAAACCCAAGGCCAAGAAGGAGACACCCAAGCTGGATGCTGCCGCGACACCTTTCTTTACGAGCACACAGCTGAAAGAAGCACGTGCCATTCGAGACAAGGAAGTGTATCAACTCCAATGCCGTTTCCGGGAATCGTATAAAATGCACCGGTAAGAAAGAGAGGGCACGTGATGCAGGGCCGATTCTGAATCTTGGGATGCTCATTTGTTCGTGTCCATGTTATGCAGGAACGAAGGCAATCTGACACCCATTGTGCTGACCCTCGATCTGAACGACCCTCACTTTAAATACCAGCACCTTTTTGGCGGCCAGCTCCGGATACGCTACAAGGTACCCACGCAGTACCCTCTTCTCCCGCCCATTCTCACGGTCGAGAGCAAGACCCTGGAAAAGGAGATCAACGAGTAAGTCAATTAGGGTTTATTTTGATTTTGATTTTTTGAATCGGGCGATGACTAAGCAAACAGCGTGTGTAGTAACATTGCCGCCTACTTTACTGAACACGCCAAAACAAGCCGACTCACGCTTTTCCAGCATCTGAATTGGCTGAACCGTAACCTCGAGTTTGCCATTGAACGTCCACCAGAGGCGGCCCGCGCAGCGACCCCGCCGCCTGAGCAAAAGGAATCGGAGGCTGCCCTGAAATTACCTGCCCTGGCTCAGAAGCAGCAAAAGGAAAAGAAATCCGCACCGACAACCTCCTTATTCGATGACGATGATGAAAGCCGGAGCCGAGTCATTGTAGTGCAAGATCCATCGATGTTCAAGATCCCTGGCGCTGATACAGCCATATCAGCAACATCATCATCAGAATCTGAAGACGAATACGATATTGCGCCACCTTCCGACGACCCCCACCCTTCTTCGGCGGACAAGCCCGAAAAAGCATCGAGCTCCGCGGCCGAATCATCGGGCCCGCAGGTGAAACGAGGTACGCAGATCCGCTTTACACAACCACGCCTGGACAACATCTCGCTGTTTCGATGCGTGGCGCTCAACATGATGGTCAAGTGCAGCCGGTGCAAACACACAGTGGATCTCGAAAAGGTCGAAGTGGAGGACCCGCTCAACAAAAAGGAAGAAAAGCAGCGCTGGATGGCATGTCCGACGTGCTCAACCCCACTTGGCATGCGCTTCGTTGGTGAACTGATGCACGAAAATGCAACAACGCTCGGCCTTTTGCAGGCGCGTAATTGCGTCCCCTTTGACATTCTGCCGTCGCACTTTCTTGGGACGTGCGCTCGGTGCATGGATGATTTCCAATCCCCCGTGCACCTCGGCCCGCATGATTCACCGCGGACTCTGTCTTGCTTTGGCTGCCATGCGCATATGACAGTCGCCCTGGGAGCCTACCGCTTTGTCAATGTCGGACAGCCTGGTGAAAGTCTGATGCCGGACGAAGCGCAGCTGTCCAAGGCGGTGCTCAAGAAGAAAAAGAAGCGAGACGAGATGCTCCTCACGGTAGGCGAGCCATTGCCCAACCACGGCATCTGCACCCATTACCGCAAAAGCAAGCGATGGTTCCGATTCCCGTGCTGCAGCAAACTTTATGCGTGCGATATCTGTCATAACAGCCACGAAGATCATCAGCCGAACGAACTGGCCAGAAGGCACGTTTGTGGCCTGTGTTCACGCGAGCAACCAATCAAACCCGAGTGCATTTGCGGAAATGAATTCGACCGAAGCCACCTAAAGGGCGCATTCTGGGAAGGCGGCCAAGGCGTGCGGAACAAGGCCCTGATGAGTCGCAAGGTATGCCCAATATAAATAGATTGGTCTTATCCATCATTGTTCTAATGTTCCATGAAATTAAATAATTAGGACGCTCACAAACACAGGGGATTGGGCAAAACAGCGTCCAAGAAGCAGGAGCGAGTCGGACTCATTGGAAAAGAAAAGCGTAACCAACGCGACCAATAAAATGCTCGATTCTGAAAAAGGCATAGTCTACTTTTTTTTTTTGTAGCGGGAAATTCAACATCCGCCTGACACACTGGTGTACAATTGCCTTCAAGCGTCAGAAGTGAAAGACGCAAGAGGGCAAAAAAAAAAGCTTCATTCTTCCCTTTCACCTATTTGATTTTCTTTTTAATTCTTTTTTCGAGTGGAAAGGCTTGCATTTTTTCTCTTTCTCTCTCTCTCACTGTCTTTTACACATATACACATACACACAAGGCTACTTTCAAACCCCCTCTCCTTTCTTTTTTTTTCTTTTTCTTTCTTCTTTGATCGTCTGTATCCGGCATATTTGCATTTACATACAAAACCATGGCAAGTGAGACAGCGCTTCTAGGCAACCCGGCGCTTTCGTCGGCTGCAGGCAACAACGACTTTCGAATCGTGCATCCACTTTCGGCCTCACCGGCATCTTCGGCCTTCTTCCCACCTCCGTCTCATCCCAGTTCACCACCGCAACCGCAGCATATTCAACAATCTCAGCAACAATCACAAGCATCACATACCGGCACGGGCAACCAGGAGGACGTAACCACCATCTTTGTGGTCGGCTTCCCTGAAGATATGCTGGAGCGAGAGTTCCAGAACATGTTTACATTCTCGCCTGGCTTTGAAGCTGCGTCGCTCAAATGGCATTGCAAGGACCAAGACGATGATAGCACTGGGAACGGTGTCCTGAACAGCACGTCGACCACCTCGACTCTTAATGGCGGAGGAGTTTCCAAGAAGCAGATGGTAATACAAATTTGTACTTTTTGGATGGTGCTATAATATTATTCATATTCAGAGCCATAAAAATAATCTAACAATAATATGAAATTCTACAGATTGGATTTGCCCGATTCCGCACGCGCTTGGAGGCGATGGAAGCCGTTGAGGTCCTGAGCGGCAAGAAGGTCGATAACGAAAAAGGTGCGGTTCTCAAGGCTGAGATGGCCAAGAAGAACCTGCACATCAAGCGAGGTTCTATTGCACCCAACGCTCATTCTTCCCTCTCTGCCGCTGCCGCCGCTGCTGCCGCTGCTCACGCTCAACAACAACAGCAACAACAGCAGCAGACACAGCAGACATCGCAACCATCGCACCATCATCATCATGCGTCGGCGGCAGCCGCTGCGGCAGCAGCACAAGCAGCAGCCGCTCAAGCTGCAGCAGAGACCGGTTCATCTCCGCTGAGCATTCTGTCAAGGAAAATGAGCTTGCATGCGCCATCCCCCGCTCACTATGACACGTTCTCGCCTCTCCCGAGCGATTTGTTGTCGCCTGCGGATTACAAGACGGATCCGTTCAATGAGCATCCGCTCACGACGTCGACGCCGCCTGCGACGAACGGGTTCCATGATTTTTTCAGTTTCCGGTCGCAATCGTTTGATGCCCGCGGCAACGGGGCCGAGCCACTCGTGAGCCCGCAACGCGCGTTCAGTCTTTATCCCCGCACGAGCAGCACCACCGCCGTGCCAACCTCGCGTTTTAACCCGCACCACCACCAGCACCAGACGATCCTGGAGGATAACGACCCCTTCAACTACCTCTCCAAGTCTTCGCCTGTCCCCAACAATGAGCTCCACAACCGCATGAATGGCTCCGGGTCTTTTTTTGATACCGACATGCTCTCCCAGCGTATGGGTTCCATGTCCATGCACTCCACCACCCCGACGACCGCTACAAACACCATCACTAACACTGCCACCAATGCTGCCAGCGGCCAGGACATGCGTGCTCCCAGCCTGTCCTCGCCAAGCTACCGCCCCTCGGCCACCAGCAGCTCGACCACCACCACCACCACCACCGTCAATGCCCAGTCGAGCTCCAACAACCCGGCCGACCAGAACCCGCCTTGCAACACCCTCTATGTCGGCAACCTGCCGCCTTTCACGAGCGAGGACGAGTTGCGTCAGCTCTTCTCGGTCTGCCGTGGCTATAAGCGCATGTGCTTCCGCACCAAGCCACAGGGCCCCATGTGCTTTGTCGAGTTCGACGATGTCGTCTTTGCCACGCAAGCCATGAACGAACTCCAGGGCCACAGTTTGTCCAACTCTGTCAAGGGTGGTATTCGTCTCTCCTTCTCCAAGAATCCGCTCTTCACTAAGCCCAACAAGCAGTCCAACGTGGATTTCTAAGAATGCATTTCTAAAATGTACATATCCCCTCCCCCCTCGTCCTCCTCCTCCTCGTCCTCCTCGTCTCGTCGATCTCTCTCTTTTTCTCTTTCTCAAAGTTCGCTCTATACTTTTTTGCATCCTCTTTTTCAAGCGTTGTACTCTCCATCCACACACTCTCACACTCAATCAAAACATATCCTCTACATCTCTTCTCACATCCAACTCACTCGCACACTATCTACACCATTTTTTTTGTTTTGCACTTGCGCATGATTCTACCTTTTCTCTCAACTAACATACACACGCTTTCTATCTCTTTTTGACTGGTTCTTTGCACACACCCCTTATAATGATTATTATTTCTCTTTTGCATTGCCATCCCTCTAACACACACACACACACTTTACACACAGACATTTTGCTATCTTTTTTTCCTTTTTTCTTTTCACACATTTTTCTCATTAAAGTTATTACTTATTTTGCTCAAAACAGAAAGTGCAGGTTGCGTCTCATGTAGAAAAAGAGGGTATTATAGCAGAATTGAGAACAACAATCGCATCTTGTATGTGTTGTGCTGCATTGGTGTGCCTTATTTTTTTTTTCTCCGGGTGTGTTTCCGACATCCGCCTATGGAATTAAGAAGCACACACAAACGCACGCACACCTGCCCAAGGTTCGCCACCTGACACACACAACAT